>CM031240.1:778807824-779310734 GCA_018340775.1 Taxus wallichiana var. yunnanensis
CATCCTCCATGTGTCCAGGGTCTAGAAAGGGTATCATAGGTAATTGAAAATTCGAATATCCTCTAAAGGTGCCACATGCCTCAATGGGTCAAATTCAACGGGACCCAAGGGTTAGTCTCCAAACAAGCGCAGGCTTGCGATGTGGTCAGAGTAAAAAAGGGGGGCAGAAGTGGCCATTGAATCAGCTAAGTAAAGAAGGGCCGACAGAAGCCTCCATGCATCATCTCAGCACATATTCAAAGGAAAAATCAAGAGGCAGGTCCCAAACATTGGCCACTCTCCATGTGTCCAATTGGCACACCTCCAAAGGTCGGAGTCCAAAGCAGAGTCTCCAAATGAGCTGAAACCTCCACATGTCTTGGGTCGACATAAAGCCTTCACAAATAGTGGGACTTTGTGAAAACACAAAATACTGACAGAATAGGCCCGTGGAAGGTTCCACATGCCTCATCAACACAAATTCAAAAGGCGCGACCTAAAGAGAGACCCCAAACTTGCGCCAGCCCTCCATGTGTCTAGGTCTGAAAGGGGACACTAGGCTGCACACCCACCGTCCAAGCTTGGAATAGTGAAAAGGAAGCCTCCATGTGTGAGCTTAGCGCATCTTCAAGGTTAAAATATGGAGGTGGTCACCAAACATGCGCCATCTTGCCACGTAGTCAGGGACCGAGAAAGGTAGTAGACCTGAATTGGCTAAGTATAATAGGGTTAACGGAAGCCTCCACGTGCCTCATCCGTGAAACATCAAAGGTAAAATTTGGGGGAAGGTTCCAAATGAGGGCGAAGCCTCCACATGTCTTGGGTTAGGAACAATGTCTCCACCAATAAGAGGGGATCAGGCAGAAGACAAAGGAAATAGAGTAGGCCTGAAGAGGATGCCACATGTCTCTTCATGAATTTCTAGAAAGCAATAGGAAAGGGCTAATGTTTGAACAACAATATTCTTACACAAAAGAAATAATATAATGATATTGTATTCGACATATTATTCTTGCTAATACAATGGCTATTATATAGCCAGGAATGTTGTTGAACAACTTCCTATAAAATAGGAAGTATACAAAACAATAAACTTCCCGTACTAATATATTGTTATACATTTGTTATAACAATATAAACATACTAACAAATAATAATAAACCATGTGAATACTAATTCCTAACATTCCCCCCCTTAGTGTTTACATGGTAGAAAAACATCCACACTCTCAACTGCAGTATGCTCACCCCTGTGGCATGTCCAACTCTGTGACTCATGACCTTGATCCAAAAGAAAGGCTCTCTCCTTCCATGGTTTTAAACAGGCTTACCACAAACCTTGAGTGACAGAACCTCATCAAAATACATCCGACCTCGTGGTGGTTTTCTCTGGATCCTCCCACAAACCCTTTTAAAATCCATGAACCGACTTACTCGGTGCTACTGTTTCACCACTATGCTTATACATCGGGAATAATGTAGGAAACACAACATGCATATCTCAAAATCAGAATAGAAGAAATACGAAAAATTTCACATTACTTCCTATAAGAATCGTAATGTTCTTAATTGTAGTCTCTTTCTTTGATCACTTGCCACTCGATCTCGAACATGACATAGAAAACTTCCACCGCCACTTGGAAGCTTTCCGTGACTAAGTCGCTTTGGGTGCGAATGGGAATGAAACATTGGTATGTATTCCCCCACAATGTGAAATTCCACTCATATAGATACTTTGAGAAGCAACCGCATCGAAGAACATACTCCTAAATGGATCTTCCTAGTTAGGTCTTCTTTGCACATGGTCACTAATGCTAGTGAACATATTCTTCTAGCCGACCATCTTCCAACGAAGTACGGCGGTGATGAGGGACCAAGTCACCAGAGGATCACCGACGGTCATTCATGCGCTCCAACACAACTCTCTTTCCAACATCCATCAAATACCACACAAACAGAACACTGCAAACAAAGCACTCGAGAAAATGGAAACCACATGCGAAAATCATATACTTACACCATACATATGCCACCAAAGCATTCCATGCGGCCCCACGTTGACTGACGAGAAGTCATTTGCTCGACCTCCTTCCTCCGATGCCTCCTTCCTCCATTTTCATGATGCTGCTAACTCAGCGGAATATGGACATGAAGCTCAATAATCACCCCCCAAAATTAGACGTCGCGTACAAGCGAAAATGCGTCCAAAATTGAAATGCGGGAAATTTTTTTTTATTTTTCGGACTTAATACAATGACACAATGACTAATGCAAAAATTCCTAAAATCACCTATTTGACATGGACTACCTATATTCACCTAAACATAATTTTAACAATGTTGATACCTAGACAATACTAAATAACTTACAATGCTGAATGGCTTTTAAAATAATATTTTAATGGCATGGATTTGATATAGAAAAAATAATTTTGTATAACATGACTAAAACGAATTTTACTAAGACTATTCTTACATATATATATAATGATACTTGACACCCAAATATATATATTAATGAGATGACCCAAAACGAATATAAGATTTGTAATGAAAGACAATTACAATTTTTTATACTATTTTGTAATACACAGACTAGACAAAATAATAATAACAAAGTATTAACCAAAAACCTATAGACAAATTTTGTTTGCTTTGTAACAAATAATTACAAATACATAACCCTCGAGTTATAAAAAAAAATACTATATAAACTGCAAGACTTTGAACAAGAGAAAGACCTAACAAATTTAGACTTTGTTTTCTTGACACGACTAGATTGGACTGACAACAGTGATTGAGCTAATAACTCACAAACTCATATATGCAAATAAACCTTGTCTTGATGGGCATGAATACATAGCTGACGCACTTGATGGCAGAATCAAAGAAGGAATACCACGATCCAGGTAACTATATGAGTCTATCAAAGACTCTTATCCCCTCCAATAACATGCCTCCACACGGCCATGGCAGAATAATGGAGGATCCGTGTCTGGCAGGATTTGCGAGATGGAGATATATACGTCCTTGAGGACAGTCACAAACTATCGACAGACAATCCTGAGTGGAACCAAATTCGAGGAAGAGATCGAAGACAAGTATCTAGATGCCTCTTCACACAGCATAACCACGGATCGACAATACCATACGCAGAAGTACAGGCTCTAGTTGCAAATGTAAATGCTCAGATCTGGGACTCAGTCAACGCAAAATTTCTTGATGTAGATCCTGTGGATCCGATGCCATCGTGCCAAGAGGGGTCTGATAGATGTCAAGCCGAGGCACAGTTGAAGCGGGTCTTGGTCACTGTGATGGTGTTTGACCTGTAGATGTTAGGAAACCAAACGATTCCCTCCCGAGAGATAATTAAACGGAGACTACAGATTTAAAATGCAATCCAATAGCACTTTCCACGTGGGCAGAATATAACAATGCAATGTATGAAAACTTTGATTCAGAAAGAAACCTCCAATGCAATTTGCTGACTGTTCTATCTATGATAGATCTTCCTCCACATAGATTCAGATCTGAATACGGAAAAGGCAGTGACTGTAGATGCACCCGATCCAAAAACAAATGCCTGTAGAGATGTCTCAGGCCTGATGATGATCAAATCATACGAGCTGAACTATATCTAGAATGCTCACAAAAAAAATCTCTCATTAACCAGGGAAAACGTGAATAGCAAAAGATTTTCCCTGTATAATATATCATGGATCCATAGTCGCTCTGGTACCAAATGTTTGAACAACAATATTCTTACACAGGAAATAATATAATGATATTGTATTCGACATATTATTCTTGCTAATACAATGGCTATTATATAGCCAGAATGTTGTTGAACAAATATGTGTGAGGCTTCCACTTGAGTCTTGTACGGATGGACTCTTTTAAATTCTATGATCCTGCAACCCCGATCTTCAAACAACCATATCTTTCAACTGGAAGCTCAGATTTGAGAAAGGAAGGAATTTTTGGAAATCTCTCAACGTATTCTACTCACCTACTACAATTAATGATCCATTCCACCATTTTTGAGGTTGTCAAGTCTCCCACCTGCCACCATGATGAAGAACAGACTCCTTTCTTACCTAGCAAGGAACAATACATGGAGGCATGGGTCTTATAATAAAACCCATCATTATTACATGAGGATTTCAATGCTTTCTAGGGTGGTTGGAGTAGGTGAATTCAATGCATTGCAGGGGTGGTTGAAGCAGGATTCAAATTATTCCCTCTCTCCTTCTCTCATTCTTCTATATATTGTAAAGGAGGGGCATTTTTCTAAAGGTTGATCATATTTTATCTCCTGCCCCCCTCTCTTTTCTCCCCTCGAAGTTGAATGTGAACCTTAAATCTCCTCTCACC
Source organism: Taxus wallichiana var. yunnanensis (assembly GCA_018340775.1). NCBI lineage: Eukaryota > Viridiplantae > Streptophyta > Pinopsida > Cupressales > Taxaceae > Taxus > Taxus wallichiana. The sequence continues at coordinate 778,812,176 of CM031240.1, forward strand.
CATTTGTAATGGTTTTTTCTTGCCTCTTTCCCACTGATGATGTATTGTGTGAACTCATGGAGCAATATAATCTGGTTTGTGATGCCTTTTTCCATCCTTACTTATTTTATTGTCTCTTCTTGCCTCTCATCATTGTAGGATATATTGTGCATACTTCTGATGTCTATTGTAGGTTTTGGGAGCCGTGTTTAATGGATTGAAGTGGTGTTCCATGTGAATTTTATCTCTAGTCTATGGTGCATCTTGTCCTCCCTCACCTTTGCTCACCTTTCTCCATTTCAGGCATTTGAGATTCTAACCAGAAACTTCCTTTTCTGGTGTATCACCACTTTAGTGTAGGCTCTATTTTTATGTATTTATCTCTCTCCCTGTCCCCTTGGAAGGTTAGATTAGGATTAGATATTTTACTTGCACTAGAGTAGCTTGTGGCATGTAGTTTAGGAAGAAGAAGATGACTTTCTCTAGAGGGCCATATCAAGTTTGCAAGTCCCACATCTTGAGATATGGTCGCACATGTTATGTAGTCACACCGGATTACCCAGTCATATCTAAGGCCATTCGAGGGCTGCTAATTTTGGATCAACAAGAAACATCATTCAAAAATTTTAGCACCATCACTATCAACCAAGGAGCAGTTGGAGGGACCCATGGATACATAACATAATTCATATCCTGAGATCACTAGTTTGGACTTTGAAGATTACTATGGTGATTTTGATAATGCACAATTCAAGTTAGACTTTGAAGACCTAGAAATTGTCTACACAATTTTTAGAAATCTTCTTGGAGTTACCAAGTATGCAAAAAAGTTTTTATGAGATCTCAGACATTGTTTCTTATTTTACACATGCTGCACTTTGATGAATATAGTCTGATGATGGATCAAATTTTTCTCTAATATTTCTCATGCTATCAATTCAACAAAAAAAAAAAACTTTGATTGGATAACCAACTTGCTAGCCAATCAAAGGAAAAAAACTTTGATTATAAAAACAACTTGCTAGCCAATCAAAGGCAAAAATAAAACTTTGATTGAAAAACTAGTTTTCTGGTCTATCAAAGGAAAAAGGGAGGTGACTCTTCTTCAAAGGAAATAAATTTTACCTTGTGGCTTCTTTCTCGCACTATTTGACCATTTTAACAATAGGGACAAAAGAACAACTAGAGGTATGATAAAGTTATTTTGTTCTACTATTTTATTTTTAGGCTTTCTTGTAAGTTTTTTTAACAGCCAGATCCACTTTTAAGATCTCTAAGGAAGACAAAATAAAGTTTATATCTCCCCTACTTATAAGTATGAAAATATGTGCACCTCTTTACAATCAAAATTTTAGAGTCTAATTTATGGGTAGCCATGAATAAACAACATTCATGAGGACATGCATGAGATTAGGTGTGGGAGATAAGGAGAAGAAAGATGTATGCATTTTGATTTTAAATATGAGGCACAAAAGAAATATATCCACACTAGAATCTTCTATAAAATAAAAGAAATAAAAATAGCATAAGGATATCCACACCAAAACCTACTGTAAAAGAAAAGAAATTAAAAAAAAAAGAAGGAGATCCACACAAGAACCTGTTGTAAAAGAAAAGAAATAAAAAACATAAGGAGACTCCACACAGAACCTGTTGTAAAACAAAAGAAATCTAAAACTACGAAGGAGATCCACACAAGAAACTATTGTAAATAAAAGAAAATAAAAAACAGCAGAAAAAAGAGATGCACACAAGAACTTGTTGTAAAAGAAAAGAAATAAAAATTGCGAACGAGATCGACACAAGAACATGCTTTGTAAAATAAAATTAATCAAAAAAAGTGAAAGAGATCCACACAAGAACTTGTTGTAAAATAAAATAAATAAAAAATAGCAAAAAAATATCCACACAAGAACCTCGTTGTAATAAAAAAATCAAAAACAACATAAGGAGATCCAGAAGAACCTGTATTTGAACTATAAATGGAATGCATACATGCATAAGACAAAGAAGAGAAGACTCTAAGAAGAGGAGATAATAATATAATGCATGTAGACATGCATATGATTAGGTGTTGGGTAATGATGAGGTCATAAATTGGCCATAAATTACCATTATTTTATCCTTCCAAGTTTCCTTTGAAAGTGGATTTATATGTAATCTCAAACTTATAGTTTTCTTAAGATAGAATATAGGATATATATCTTGTTCATTCTTTAGAAGTATTTTTTTATCTTATTTGCTTACTAATCCTGCTGATTATTTAGGAAAAATGCAAAGTCTTGTGTATGCAGGCTATAAAGGAAAGATAATGCTAGTTCTGTGTAAAGTGGAATTGATAATGAATTTTATATCTAAACGTCAAATATGCTTTAATGTTCGGATTTCTCTTAAATAATTATGTGAGTTCAAAAAAATCATCTCAATCCAAGATCGTGTGTAAAATTTATATTAATTTTTAGTTAGCTCTGGAATAATTGGAGTTAGCTCCAAACAATTAGAGTTAACTCCGGAATAATTGGAGTTAGCTCCGGAACTTACAGATTAGGTTACCAAACTTGTAGATTTAGTTTCAGAACTTAAAAATTTTGTTCTAGAACAATTGGAATTAGCTTTAGAACAATGGGAGTTAGCTCCGGAATAATTACAGTTATCTCTGGAACTTGCAATTTTAGTTCCGAAACTTGAAGATTTAGTTCCAGAACTTGTAGTTTTAGTTTCGAAACCTACATAAAATTAGGAATTGTTAATAATAAGAGAATCCACTGGGAAATCTAAGATAGGTTTTTGTTCATAATAATGTGTTTAACAAAACCTCATTCTGATTTGCTACAAATTTTACCAAGAAGGAGAAATCTAACTTTTAGTGAGCTCAAGTCCTAGGAAACGTTTATCAGACGAGCACTAAAAGTTCCACACCTAGAAACAGAAATGTCAAATGGATAATCGGGAGAGTTTTTTATTCATAGAAATTTTTTTAACAAAAACCTCATTCATATTTGCTACATGTTTTACCAATAAAAGGAATATAAACTTTTAGTGAGCCAGTAGTCGAAAGAAAAAATGTATTAGAAGAGCACTAAAAGTTCCATAACGAGAAATAGAAAATTCAAATCGAAAATATGAGAGAGGTTTTTTTTCATTCAAATGTGTTTAACAAAAACCACATTCTGATTTTCTAAAGGTTTGACCGATAAAAATTCATATAAAAATTAATATATACACCTTCTTATATACTACTTCTGATAAGATCCTTGCATATAGTAAATTAGTAAATTGAAGAAGATAACAAAACACAAGAGATATGGGGTTCAAAGATATCCAAATAATCAATATATGTAGAATAATACCCTTAAGGTAGGGCAACACCATACAATTCTCCTTAAGGAGTAACTCCACAATATCCCAAGATGGGAATCCACTTCGAGGGGGACACACTCCAATATATCTCTACCAAGTAAAAGACTCAACTCATACATCTATCACCCCTTAAAATGATACTCACATCCTTTAAATAGGATGGGTAAAACCTAATCCCAATGTAGGCCGACTCATTACCCAATAAAACACCATGATCAATAAGATGAAAGTAAATTCACTAGAATAACTTTATATAAAACCTTCCAAACAAATGAGAAAATAATATCATATATTATTATGAAACTCAATAAATATAAATGAGAATGGGCCTTTCTTATATAGGCAAGGAATGAAAATCTAAGAACTATAAGGTCATAGATCAAGCCATAAATCATGAAAAGAATTTTCATTAAAAACTAGTCAAGTCCATACATTTATGAGAGAACTAGACATCAAGGATCTAGTCAATACCATAGAATTAGAAAGAACTAGTCAATACCAAATCAAGGAAAGAACTATACCTAACAACTAGATAATATCTCTAATATCTAAATAAATAAAATAAAATATCCACACACATAAGTGGGTGAGGATAAATCATGATAAAGGTAAAAAATTACCTAGGTGAACATTAAAGTAAATACACATCCTATAACTTCCCTTCAAGTGAAAGGGGGATGTTCCAAAATAAAGTGGCATGTCCACATTATGAGTCCCGAGCATACTTTTTATCCGCTTCTTAAGATGAGGTTGATCATGTACAATATATCCATGAAGAAATATCGAACCAAAATAGGAAAGAATCATTGTTGAAGGAAAGATAAAGAAGAATAAGAAGGAATATGTTCTCACGAACACCCCAAAAGAACAACTTCCGAAACCCCAAGCATTCCACTTAATATCAAACTAATGAGGGATCTTGTAGCAGATTCATAAATATTCTAACTTGATTGGAGTCAATGTACTCCAAGTAAAGAAATCCATCCTAAATGTGCTAATGACATGAAGTGGATGTGTATCTCAATATGTTTGGTCCACAACTTAACTCAACACTGGGTTGCGAGAAATGTGAATTGCACTTTGTTTTTACACCAAATATCAGGGTTTAAATCTCAAACTAAAATCAATGTCATTACAAAATGTAACCCAGTAAAATTTGCAACTCACATGTAGTTGTCTTGACTCTGACCTCTAAAGATGAAAGGAAGTGACTCTTAACATCTTCTAGAGGATGGGTTTTATGAAACAACTAGAGAATAATCAAGACATAAAAAGATAGCCTTGTGAGATGTGAAAACTTTTCATCAATAAACCTACCCAATCTAAATCAGTATACCAGGCACCAATTATGTAGAACCCCTAGTTTAGTGTAGGCCAAAGTGGAAAGTGCCACAAATAGCTTAAAATCCTTTTGTAGCCTACTAGTGACTACTATGAAGGAGAATGAAAACCAAGATGCAATACTTAATACAAATGAAATATCAGGGCAAGTATGGGTCAAGTACATGAGACTCCTAACCAACTACGTATACAACGTAGGATCAAAAAGTGGTGTGGTACATGTGGAAGTAAGAGTAACTTCTCGATAAAAAGGGATATGGACATTGGCTTGCAATCAGCCATATCATCATGATGTCTAAGAAGATCATGGGTGTACTTTTGTTGACTCAAATGAATTCCTAAATCTTTCGAGAAATCTTTAAACAAAGTAAATAATTGCAATAGTCTATGGAGATATATGTCATTTAAACAAGAAAGAGCCATCTAAATACTCTTAATGTGGGAAAAGAGCTACCATAAGTTTAGATCATCAACATACAAGACAAGTATCAAGAATATCCTCACCATTAATTGCTGAGAGATATCATCCAAAGATAGAAGAGTGACAACAAATAAAGTGTTAATAAGATATTAGAATAAAATAATTCATCTTGATCATACCAAGCTAGGAGCTTATTTGAGACCGTAGAGATCACCTTGGTGTTTGCCTCACAAACAAGAAAGAATCCGAACAAATCCATCCGGCTTCTCCATGTATATTTCCTCTTTTAGATATCTATGCATCTTGGATATTTCCACCTTCTTTGGACACCTTTGATGTAAGAAGGCACTCTTCACATCCATATGGTATACGAACATGGCCACCCCATTTTGAGATGATGCGTATTGTAAGAGAAAGACAAGACACATAGAATCCATCTTGGAAACGGAATATGTGCAAAAGTCTTAAAGTAATCAATACCTTTACAACTTATGAAAAACCTTTGCAAAAAATTCATGAACAAGGAGCCTTATACTTGATGATGCCTGAATGGACCTATCAAATGCCATATTTTTCATTATACCAACTTACAAACTTACCATATTTAAATTCCTTTAGGAAGAGATACTCCTAAGTATGATTCTTCATCAAGAAGAATACTATGCCATCATATCATCCCACTCTTTATAATATCCCATGAGCCTTTGAAAAAAATTTTTCGATCCTCATGTTGATTATTTACAAAAAGTACAAACATGTAGAATGTGCCATAAAAGATACCTAGTGGGTGGAAGATCTCTACAAAAGGTGCTACCTTAGAAAATGTATACAAACCCACTTAGGCATAGTCAACATGACATCATGGGAATAGGATCCTCAATTACATCTATAACCTCCTCATCAATCTCCTAAAATAAATCATCCTCAAGATGAGATGAAGAAGAATTAGGACATAAAACCTTTGGAAGAAGATGAAGAATCATGAGGAGTGAAGCACTCATTAAACTAACATGTTTTTGAAAAATAACATCATGTGTATTAGGATCTCTAAAATATGATAAGCTCTCATGTCATCACAATACCCTAAAAGATCAACGGTTTACTCTTGTTATCCAAAGCTTTCCTTTTCTTCTTTTTGGCACAAAGGCCCAAGCATGGCTCCCAAAGACTTGTGAAAAATTGAGACATCGGCTTAGTGTTGGACCATTTATTCTTTGGAGTCAAATTCTCAAGTACATTCATATTGTTTTTGAATGTAGTTACCAATTAAAGAAATCTAATTTTTACCCATATATAGGAGGTATATCTCTTCAATGCATCAAATCAAAAACCATTTCCTCCAAAGTTATATTCTTCCTTTTTAACTAATAATTCCTTTGAATAAAGTTTGCCATACCCTCGTGTGTCCTCTAGTAGATTTGTGGAGTATGAGGAACAAAAAAGTAATCTGAACTAATGCCTTGAGTTGATAATAAATTAAATTCATCTTCATGAATTTAATTATCGGTGATATCAAAAGTTCTTTATGCTACTTAGAAGATTGTTTCTCGACCAAAGCCTTGAAGAATTTGAAGTTTGAAAAATCACTTCTTTTCTACTTGATAAAATAAACCCAATATTTGCTATAAATTATCAATAAAAATAATCATAACTTAGTTCCATGAAAGATGAGGTAGGAAAAACCATCAAGTCACTATGCACAAATGCTCCATAGTGAAGAAGCTCTCTTAGAAAAATTCTTAGGAAAAGGATCTTGGTGTTGTTTCCTCAAATGCACATTACCATGAAAATACTCCTTCAAGAAAAAGAAACTCTGAGAATAAAATTAATGTGATTCTTACCATACAAAATAATTTAAAAATTAAAGGAGAAGTTTTGCTCAAATCTTCCTAAAATAAGTGAGGTAAGACTTTGAGTCCAATAATGTATCTCTCTCCATATTTTGTGGAGATGGAGATCTTCATTATTAGGATTAGAATAAAGATAAGATCAGATTTTATTCCCCAAAATAAGGATTTTAGTTTGATGCAATAATTATAAATGCAACTTCTCACACTCTTATATGTAATTTTTGTCACTACCAAGAATAATATATATTTTCTTCCTCATTTATCTTGAGAGAAATTATTCTAGAGATATTTAATTAATAGTATGAATTAATTCCTATTCCAAGGAATGATGGCCACTCATTCCAAGGAATATGGATCAATGTGTTATATTAATTTCTTTATTTATGTCATTTTCATTTTGTTGTGATTTCTGATTTTATGTTATGTAATTATTCTATCCATATAATTTCTTTTATGAATCTGCAGTGTCCTATTTATCGTTCTTTTATTTTTAATTCATAAATTTCATTTAGGAAAAGTGTGATTTCTTTCATGAAAACTTTATTCTTGTTATGTGCCTTTACATTTCCACATGTGTGATTTATTTTATGCAAGTTTGGATTAAACTTAATAGAGTTGTTTTCGAAAGATCTTTTTTTCTCTTAATGCATACAACCATCGGACCCCATCCCTGGATTGACATTATTAATGGAGAGGATATACGGTCCTCATAATTTTGGCACCATTTCCGAGGAACATGGTTTTATTAAGAGATTAAGAGTTTTCTAAGAGAATATTCTAGTGAAAGTAGAATACCTCTTGGAAAATTTTGTGACAGTTAATATTTGGAGGTAGTTATTTGAACTTTTATTTTATGCAAATAGATTAATATTACTTTCATACAATATAGATTAAAAATTTATTTATGCAATTAGAAATGTTAGATTGTAAATATTTACCTCCCCACAAACTAACTCTGTGTATAAGAAAAATGACTTTAATGTTTGATCAAGAAGGTATAATGGAAGGGAAAAAGAATTCATATCTATATTCTATTTATGAAGAAATGGTAGAAATATGATATTGAATCTTTAAGTAGATCTAGTTGATTAAATATCAAATGCCATTGTTGACAACCACCACCATTCCCCCTTGTATCAACTAACAACTCAATGATCTTATTGCACATAACCTTAGTAAAAACATGGCTTATCGAGTTTGTAATAATGAAGTGATATCATTTCTAATTAATTACATCCATATTCAGGGACTTCATTAGAGCCAAAATAAAAATCCACTCATAATAAATTCACCTATCAAAATTAGTTTTCATCCCATAATAAAATTAAATCCATGAACCATATCCATTAGAAAATTTGTTTTCATATCTTTCAATTTCTTCATTTTTGTATATGCTTGTACAACATTAAGAAACAATTATTGTGAATATCAAGGAAAACACTTTTTCATGCTAACATCCACATGAATTTCTAGATTTGTTCTTGGTACCAACATGCAGATTTTTGAGCACCAACAATATCAACCAAGGAGCATTTGGAGGGACCCATGGATAAATAACACAATCCATATCCTGAGATCACTAGTTTCATCTTTGAAGATTACTATGGTGATTCTGATAATGCACAATTCAAGTTGGACTTTGAAGACCTAGAAATTGTCTACATAATTTTTGGAAATCTTCTTGGAGTTACCAAGTATGCAAAAAGGTTTTTATGAGATATCGAAAATTTCTTATTGTTTTTCAGAGGCTACATTTTGATGAATATAGTTTGATGATAGATTAAATTTTTATCTGATATTTCTCATGCTATCATTTCAACAAAAAAATAAATTTAAAAAAAAAAAAAAATTGATTGAAAACTAGCTTGCTGGCCAATCAAAGGCAAAAAAACTTTTATTGGAAAAACAACTTGCTGTCCAATCAAAGGCAAAAAAATAACTTTGATTGAAAAACCAAGTTGCTGGTCAATCAAAGGAAAAAGGTGGGTGATTCTTCTTCAAAGGAAATCAATTGTTACCTGGTGGCTTCTTTCTCGGTACTATTTGACCATTTTAACAATAGGATAACAAGGACTACATCATGTATGATCAAGTTATTTTGGTTTACTATTTTATTTTTAATCTTTCTTGTAAGTTTTTTTATTACAACTAGATCCACTTTTAAGATCTCTAAGGAAGAAAAATTTAAAATTCATATCTCCCCTACTTACAAATATGAAAATATGTGCACCTCTTTGCAATCAAAATTTTAGAGTCTAATTTATGGGAAAACATGAATAAACAACATTCATTAGGACATGCATGAGCTTAGGTGTGGGAGAGAAGGAGAAGCACAAGGTATGCATTTTGATTTTAAATATGAGGCACAATAGAAAGAGATCCACACAAGAACCTGATGTAAAGGAAAAAAATAAAAACAACAGAAGGAGATCCACACAAGAACCTGTTGTAAAAGAAAAGAAATAAAAAACAAAAGAAAGAGATCCACACAAGAAACATGTTGTAAAAGAAAATAAATAAAAAAATAGAAGGAGATTCACACAAGAACTTGTTGTAAAAGAAAAGAAATCAAAAACATGAAAAGGAGATCCACATAAGAATATGTTGTAAAAGAAATAAAATCACAAATAGCAGAAGGTGATCCACACAAGAACCTGATGTAAAAGAAAAGAAATCAAAAATAGCAGAAGGAGATCCACACTAAAACATGATGTAAAAGAAAATAAATCAAAAATAGCAGAAAGAGATCCACACAAGAACCTATTATAAAAGAAAAGAAATAAAAAAAACAGAAGAAGATCCAAACAAGAACCTGTTGTAAAAGAAAGGAAATAAAAAAAAATAGAAGGAGATCCACAAGAACCTGTCTTTGAACTATATATGGAATGCATACATGCATAAGACAATTTAGAGAAGTATCTAAGAAGAGGAGGTAATACTATAATGCATGAGGACATGCATAAGATCAGGTGTTGGGCAATGATGAGACCATAAATTGGCGATAAATTACCTTTATTTTTTTCTTACAAGTTTCCTTTGAAAGTGGATTTAAACGTAATCTTGGAACTTATAGTTTTCTTAAGATAGAATATAAGATATATATCTTGTTCATTCTTTAAAAGTTTTTTTTTATCTATTTTGTTGACTAATACTTTTGATTATTTAGGAAAGATGCAAAGTCTTGTGTATGTAGGCCATAAAGGAAAGATAATGTTAGTTCTTGGAAAATTTGAATTGATAATGAATTGTATATATAAACTCAAATATGTTTTCATGTCTAGATTCCTCTTTGAAAATTATGTAACTTCAAAAAATGAATCATCTCAATCCAAGGTTGTGTACAAAAGTTATATATGTTTTTAGTTAGCTCTGAAAAATTGGAGTTAGCTCCGGAACTTGCAGATTAGGTTCCGGAACTTGTAGATTTAGTTCTAAAACAACTGGAGTTAGCTTCTAGATGAATGAGAGTTAGCTCTGAAAAAATTGGAGTTAGCTCCAGAACTTTTAGTTTTAGTTACAGAACTTGCAGATTATGTTCTAGAACTTGTAGTTTTAGTTTCGAAACCTGCATAAAATGAGGAATTGTGAATAATCAGAGAATCCAATGAGAAATATGAGAGATATTTTTGTTCATAGCGATGTGTTTAACAAAAACCTCATTCATATTTGCTACAAATTTTACCAATAAGGAGAAATCTAAATTTTAGTGAGTTGTAGTCCTAGGAAAAGTGTATCAGACGAGCACAAAAATGTCCACACTTAGAAATAAAATGTCAAATGGATAATCTGAGAGAATTTTTTTTCATAGAAATATGTTTTAAAAAAACCTCATTCATGTTTGCTACTAAAGGTTTTACTAATAAAAAGGAATCTAACTTTTAGTGAGTTGTAGTCCAGGAAAAATATATTAAACGAGCACCAAAAGCTCCACAGCCAAAAATATAAAAACCAAATGGAAAATATGAGAGAGGTTTATTTTCATAGAAATATAGTTTAAAAAAATATCATTCCGATTTGCTACAGGTTTTACCAATAAAAATGAATATATACACCTTCTTATGTACTACTTCCTATCCAACAAACTACTACTTCACTCACATATGAGATTATTCAATTATGTTGAAGGGATGACTTACAAAGCATATGCATCCAAATTAACTGAGGTGAGAAGTTTCATGGGATTAGAAGGGTATTACCACATATTTCTATAAGGATTTTCAAGGATTACACATCCTATTACTTCTCTTCAATGGAAAGGGAAGAAATTTTACTTTTAGAGGAGTGTGAGCATATTTTTTGTTTCTTAAGGAGAGGCTGACCATGAAACCTTTATTAGTAGTTTTGAATCCCATAAAAGAGGTTGTGGTTTGCATTTATTCTTCACTAGAGGGTCTGGGAGAAATTATTATTCATGATCATTGGGTTATGGCTTTTGAGTCACGTATGATAAAAAATTATGAGCTTAACTATCACACTCATGACTTGGATCTTGTAGCAATTGTTCATGATCTAGTGCATTGGCGTCATTTCCTTATGGGTAGGCCATTCATTTTGAGGATAGATCATCATAGCATTCAACATATTTTCTCACAACTAAACCTCAACACTCACCAATGGTGTTTGAATGGAGTTCTTATGTGATTATAATAGAGAGGTTTAATATAACAAAGGAAAGGATAATGTGTTTGAAGATGCAGGTAGTAGAGGAGGACTTGTAAGTTCTTTTTTGACATAATTAAAAGAGCTTCAAGGCAGGATTATTCAACATCTTCTAGAGGATGGGATTTATGAGGGTGGTAGGTAGATTTTTGAGTCACAGGGTTTCTTAGAGGGAAGATATTCAGGTGTGGTTTAGAGGTAGATGGTCTACTTCAGTTTAGGAGGCACATTTATGTTCCTAAGTTAGGTGATATTCGTAGCTTCATTCTTGTAGAGGCTCATCGAGCCCCATATGCAACACATCTAGGAGTGAATAAGATGCACACCAACCTTAGAGAGTTATATTATTAGTTTGGTCTTCGACACGATATAGCAAATTTTGTAGCATGTTTCCTTAAGTACCAGAGGGTCAAGGCCAAGCATTCTCATCCTGTAGGACTCTTATATCCTCATGAAATTCTCGAGTGGAAATGGGATGTCATCTCCATGGATTTCATTCTCAAACTCCCTATGTCTTCTTATCATCATGATGTCATAATGGAACTATGGATAAGTTAACCAAGGTTGTGCACTTCTCACCAACCAAGGTCACCTCTAATGAAAAATCCATTATGTACGTGATTATGGAGGACATTATCATATTACATGGGATTATGAAGACCATCATCAATGAAAGGGACACCATTTACACTTTAGGTTCTTGGACTTCCTTTTGGGTTACTCTATCAATGCATATTAATTTCAGTTCAACATATCATCCACAGATAGATGAAATAACTGAGAGGGTCAATTAGGTATTAGAGGACATGTTGAGGATTTATTTGATGGAAAAGTAGAAGAATTTGGAGGATTACCTACATCTTATGGATTTTGCATAGAATAATATCTATCACAGTTCTATCTATATGGCTCCCTATCAGGATTTGTATGGACAACCTTGCAGGACACCTTTGAGTTGGGACAGGTTAGATGATAGCAATGTACTTTAGCCAACTTACTTTCAGGACTTGGAGCAACATGTTTTATTGATTGGAAAATGCATTGAATATGAAATAACATGCAATAAGGAATATGTAGACAATAAGAGGACCGGTCATCACTTTATAGTGAGTGACAAAGTCTTCTTGAGGGTCGATGAGGCCATAAATTGGCCATAAATTACCTTTGTTTTGTCATTCAAAGATACCTTTGAAAGTGGATTTAATTGTAATCTTGGAACTTATAGTTTTCTTAAGATAGAATATAGGATATATATCTTATTCATTCTTTAGAAGTCTTTTTTATTTATTTTGTTGACTAATCCTGTTGATTATTTAGGAAAGATGCAAAGTCTTGTGTATGAAGGCCATAAAGGAAAGATAATGATAGTTATTTGAAAAGTGAAATTTATAATGAATTGTATAGCTAAACTCAAATATGATTTCATATCCAGATTCCTCTTGGAAAATTATGCAAGTTCAAAAAAGAATCATCTCAATCCAAGATCATGTGTAAAATATATATGTTTTTATTTAGCTCACGAATAATTGGAGTTAGCTGTGGAACTTGCAGATTTAATTTCAAAACTTGCTGATTTTGTTCTGGAACTTGAAGATTTAGTTCTGGAACAATTGGAGTTAACTTCGAACTTGTAGTTTTAGTTCTGGAACTTTCAGATTTAGTTCCAGAAATTGTAGTTTTAGTTTTAGATCATGTATAAAATGAGGAATTGTGAATAATCAGAGAATCCAATGCAAAATATGATAGATGATTTTATTCATAGTGACGTGTTTAACAAAAATATCATTTAGATTTTCTCCAAGTTTTACCAAAAGGAGAAATCTAACTTTTTGTGAGTCATGCGATCCAAGGAAAAGTTTATCGAGATTTAAAACTAAAAGTTCCACAACTAGAAAAAAAAATTCAAATGAAAATATGAGAGATATTTTTGTTAATATAAATGTGTTTAACAAAAACCTCATTGAGATTTGCCACAAGTTTTACCGATAAAATGTAATCTAACTTTTAGTGAGCTACAGTCCAAGGAAAAAGTGTATCACATGCACACCAAAAGTTCCACAGCTAGACACAGAAAACACAAATGGAAAATCTGAGAGAGGTTGTTTTTAATAGCAATGTGTTTAACAAAAATCTCATTCAGATATTCTACAGATTTTACCAATAAAAATGAATCTAACTTTTAGTGAGTTCAAGTCTAAGGAGAAAGTGTATCAGACGAGCACCAAAAGTTCCATAGCAAGAAACAGAAAAGTCAAATGGAAAACCTGGGAGAGGTATTTGGTCACAATAATGTTTTGAGGAAAAAAAACCTTCCAATAAATTTTGAGATAAAATTAATGCAATTGTTGTTACCAAAAATCAAGGAGAAGATTTGGGATCAAATCTTCCTAAAATAAGCGAGATAAGACTTTAATTCCAATAATATATCTCTCTCCATATTTTGTGGAGATGGAGATCTTAGTTGTTAGGATTGGAATAAAGATAAGATCATATTGTATTTTCCAAAATAAAGAGGTGGTTAGATGCATGAATTATAAATGCAACCTCCCACACTCTTATATGTAATTTTTCACTACCAAGAATAATATATTTGTTCTTCCTCATTAATCTTCTGAGAGAAATTATTTTGTAGATTTTGAATTAAAAGTATGAATTAAGTCCTCTTCCAAGGAATGAGATGGCCACTCATTCCAAGGAATATGGATCCATGTGTTATGTTCATTTCTTTAATTATGCCAGTTTCCTTTTGTTGCGATTTCTGATTTAATGTTGTGTGATTCTTCCTGTCTATACCATTTTTTTATGAACCTGCAAGTGTCCTATTTAGCTTTCTTTTATTTTTAATTAAGAAATTTCATTTATGCAAAGTGTGATTAATTTCATGCAAACATTATTTCTATAAGTGTGCCTTTACATTTACGCATGTGTGATTCATTTTTGCAATCTTGGATTGTGTTTAATGGAGTTATTTTCCAAATATTTTTTTCTCTTAATGCATGCAATGATCAGACACTAGCCCTAGATTGATATTATTGGTAGAGAGGATTGATGACCATTATCAAGGTTTCATCCACATAAGATACCAATCCAATAGGGAAAGGGTTCTAAGATTTGACCTCATTTTATGGCGTTATTTTAGATCTTAGAGGTCATAGGTCCAATTTCCTACTTCTTAACTTTGCCACCATGCCTTCCACTATCACATACTATGTTTCATGTTTTAATATTACGTAGATATGTGCTTGATATTTCTCATGTATTATATTTTCTGGCATTACAGGTCAAGGACATAGGATAGTTGAGAATGGAGCCTGTGTACAACCTAGAGCACAGGATATTGGCCCTTTGAGGGTGAGACTTGGACAAGGTTAGAGTGTAGTGGGACAAATATGATGACACAACATCTACATGGGAGGATTCTACACCATTGAGGGCTCAATATCCATATCTCTTCTAGTGACATCCAGGAGGAAGTCTAATATTAGGAGGGGGGATGCAGTAATGACCTTTTTCTTATCATAGTGTCTCTGCTGACTCATTACCTTTAAATGATGATACACACGGAATTGATCCTCATTGTTTACTAGATGATATTATTATGACTCATTTTACAACACTTATGGTGATTTGGGTGCGTAGCGAAAAGATAGTATTGTGGTTAATTCTTAGCTATTGCATGTTGTGATTTGGGATATCAGTATATTATATTATAGTTTACTTTGCACATCTGATGGATTTTCTTACGGTTTCCTCATATACTTGGTTATCATTTGGAATTATAATGATTAATTGGATGTTGTCATGTGTTACTTAGATGGTTAATTTATTTTGAGCTAGTATAGATGTATATGTTAGCGTTAGTCATTTCATACTGACATGGTTTGGTATAGTTAGCATGATTTATCCGTGTATGATTTATTTAGATTTTTCAATTTATATATTTAATTGGGCAGGTATTGTTAATGTTTGTAATGAGTGTGCATATTACATGTCATGAGAGAATGTGGGTTTCAGGGCTACAATTCAGGTTTGCACAAGTGGCAGATTGAGATGAGTCCTAGCCATGTTTGTATTTTGAATCCTTAATAGATTGTTTCTTGTCTTATTTGGGCACCATGGGTGACCCCTACTTGTGAAATTATATTATTTGTAATTTATTTAGTTGTATTGAGCTTGTTTAGGGACCTAGTCTTCTCTACTTGTGCTCATTTTTGTTTAGTGTTAATTAAGTGGGTTTTTAGAGGTATTGGACCACCTAAGTGCCACTTGGGTAGGTCCCACCACCTCAACTCTTGTGCCACTTATCCCAAAATCGAATTTGGACTAAAAGGGGTAATTTTTGGTGATCATTTTTCATGTTGGAAACTTCCCTATCATGTGAAAGGACCCTTGGACCCTACCTATGGGTAGGGGGTCATTTTCCAAGGAAAAATTGGAGTTTCCCTTCTATTTGATCCTTGACACATAACTTTCTTGTAAGTGAGTTGGTTTTTGTGTTTGTATTAAAAGTTGTAGAGGTTTTGTTTTAATCGCATTTTGCGTGAGTTGGATTTTACCTCAAAAAGTAAAGTTATTTTATTATTTATTTGGTTTTTGGAATCTTTGTTTGGGGAAAAGATAAGGGTGACACATTTCACTGTCTCATTTGGGTGAATCATTTATTGTTTTTCTTTTAATCTTCCCTCATGGAGACAGGTTGGGAATTCTTGGTCATTATTGTATTTTGGTGTGGGATATTTTCGATGTGCTTATAGAGCTTGGAGATTTGGAATTTTGGATTTCATAGAGTTTTTAGAGAGCTTGTTTGAGGTAGGCCTCCTTATTCTTCTTCTATGTTTTTTCTTATGAAAAATAACTCATGTTTTTGAAATGAAAATGGTGGTTTGTATGTGTTGTTATATGTTGATTATCGGTGTATAAGTGGATTTTTGTTATCGTATTTTTCTCCATTCATCATGATTGTGATGGATTTTAAAGTGTTGGGGAAGAGGGAGGAATACCCTTCTCACCACATGGCTTGATGGGAAAGCCATGATGGTTTTATCTATTCCTCCCCTCATATGGTTTGATGTGGGGAAAATATTTTCATATGGTTTGGACTTCTTTCCCCATCCTTGGCAAGGAAATATTAATGGTTTGAAAATCCTTCCAAGGAGGAGGCTTGGTGCATGGGTTGGAGAGATAAGGAGGGATTTTGTGTTTGGAGAGATAAGGAGGTTGCATGGAGTTTTACTTGTGTTTCCTATGGTTGGATTCACCACTATGTTATTATTGATTTCTTACCATTGTTCCCATCTTCAGGGAAATCATAGAGCCTCTCCCTTGTGTATGGTTTGATTTTTTTAGTGTTTGTTTTAAAATGTGTTTGTATGTGTGTGTTACCCACCCTATTCACTTGTGCAAAACCGAGGCATGTATGCTCCATCTCCCATAGGATTGGAGGGAGGATAACATTTCCTCCATACATTGGAGATGGCATGTAATAATACCAATATGTTTTGAGGTAACTGGGCCCTATCTCCTTGTGATTTAAAGATATTATGGAATGGAAAACATGCAGATTTTTAGCTTGAATATTGATGGAGAATAAATGGAGAATTTTTCATGTTACTTTCCCACTTTTGGGGAAAGATTTTACACTTTGTTTTCACTTGATTCTTATAAAATTATGTTGTACAATCTTCTTGTAATCTCACACTTTGGGATGTATGTGTATCATGTATAAGAAAGTATTGATTCAAATGTTTTGTTATTCCTTCCTTTGTAAGTAGTTTGAGGATTGTAAGTAATGGATTAAGTCTTAATACTCTTCATGAGAAGAAATATTTTTGTATTGGAATCTTTCCTTTCTCATAGTGTAATAAAATCCTACTCTTGTTTGTACTTGTTTTGTAAAAATTATTTCAATGGAAGCAATGAGTATGTTTACCATGATGTATTGTCTCTTATTCTTTCCATGGATCATGTTGTAATCCTACTCAATCATTCTTGTAAAAGTTCGTATTATTACCCATAGTATGTGGTGTAAAATTTGTCTAATGAATTAGTATAACATGTTTCATACTCTTTTTGGAAAAGAAATCATTTTTCATAGTAATCTCAATCCTTGCATGATTAAAGAATATTTTAATTCTAGCCTATGCATATGTTTATAAACATTGGGAAATTAAATATAAAGGTTAGGCTTGTATTATTGTAGAATAATATTGAAGGAATCTCCATTTTTTTAGTAATTACTAAATGTGAATTTTAGTTAAGCTCACTTTATTTGGAGGGGTATTGTTAAATCTAGATATTTGAGATAAAAGGTTGGTGCATTTATGTGTGAAGGAAAGAAGTTAGAAAGAAATGAAGTTCTATTTACAAATGGAGTTCATTTGAAATTTGATTTTAGATGTTACTTTATTTCTTACTCGAATGTTGGAAAAACAAACTGGTTGTTGTTTTTTCGTTTAAAAAAGGGCGGGTGTAAATGAAAACTATCGTGTAACTTGAGATTATTTCCTTTTACATCATTTTATGAAATGGTTTTCGTTTAAAGGAAAGTAATATAGATGTTTGAATTTGTTAAGAATGAAAGTTTATACCTAATGTAAAGCACTTAGTGTATGTGTTAAGGGGTTAAATCCGATTTAAGAGGGAGGAAAATTTAAATTTCATGCTCATTAATTTTATATCATAGGTTATAAATATATATCTAAATAAATATGTATATACATATACCTTTATATATGTATAGTTATTTAGGTTTACCCATATTATTTCCATTTAAATCTCTTGGAAATTTACACCTCCACCTTATAACAAATGATAATGGATTGTATTATGGAATTTATCCTTGCATGTAAATGTATATATATTTAAATATATGTATACTTATATATATGTGTATATATATACATACATATACATATATGTATATCTCTGTGTGTGTGTGTGTACACACACATGTAGTGCCCGTGATAATTTATAAAAACAAAGGATGATAACAATAAATTAAAGCTGGTGGAGCAGGTTAGTGAAATGACAAGTGGTTTATTTGATAGAGATGTGGGGGTGGAGTTTGGAGGCGTGAGCCTTCCTGGCATTGACATGACAACCCTCACAGCCTGTAAGACTTGTCACATTACTTGGAAAATATTACAGACACTTGATTTTAATTTCATATGTGCTAGCCACAAGAAAACCATGTTAAGGATGCAAATTTAGCAGTTTTGAATAGTTGTAGTTTTTGAACAAATGAAAGAACGAGGCATCTTCTCTTGGAATGCTTTTATGGCAGTGTAAAAAGACATCAGGTTCCTCTTGAGACAGTAACATAGTTCTCCTATGAAACAAACCATTCTTAAACATGATCAGTTTATATATGACGTGTACTCCCATCCTGTAAAAAATGTGAGCTCTAGGACATGGTATGGACATCTATAAAAACATAAAAGATAGAGGAGTTTTGTTAGATGTTTTAGTTTCTCATTTTCAAGTAGATGTGTATGATGAATGTGGAACTTTGTAGGGCAGGTGAACTATTCAACGTAATTCCTGAAACGTGGCCTCATGGACTATAATGATGGAAGAATACGTACAAAATGGGTTTGTTGAAAAGGTCGTGGAACCTTTCAAGCAATGAAAATCTAGCTTCACAGCCTTTTTGAGTACCCTCCACCTTGTGCCAAAATGGATTCTTTAGAATAGGGAATGGACATCCATCACAACATAATGAGGGAGGGATACGATGTTATCAGATGTTGTAGTTACAAATTATTTGTTGCGATGTATGCATATGTGGGAGAATTCACATGGAAAGTGATTTGTTTGACAAAATGTCTTAGAAATAACAACGTGGTTGTGTGGATAACATGAACTGCAGGATAAACACAAAATGGGTTAGTTGAAAAGGCTTTGAAACTTTCAAGAAAATGCAATTAACAGTGTAAATCCAAATTCCTTACGCCTTGCTTACATCATCACAGTATTTTCCTAGATGGGAGAAATAAGACACAAGTAAAGTACTTGTACATGTATTAATAGTTGTGAATAATGTGGATGAGGAAAATAGTGAACCCCATAGGTAGAGTTTCCAAGGAGTTGTTGATTTTCTTGCTGCAGAGCTATTGAATACAAATGAAACATTGATGGTTAGAAATAATGTGTATTCATGTCTTGAATTTCTTTTCAGCAGAGAGCAGGAAGTGAGGTTTCAAAGTTCTTGAGCCTTTTTTTCAACCACTTTTGTAGCCTTTTATTGTGTGTCCCCTTTGTAGTGAGCACATTGAACAACAAAAGAATTTGATAGCTTAATCAAACTACATCTGTTGTGGAAGGAGAGCCTAAACTTGCTTGTGGATCACCTTAGGTTTGATTTGAGAATATCCAGTGAGTAAGGTTACAGGTGTGGAGAGTGGACAAGAGACTTATTTTGAGCAATGAGACTCATTTTGGGAAGGGATTTTGGTTGACGAAGGAAGATTATTGTTTTAGTTGGAGGAATATTTATTTTTTTCTCAATTAAGTGCAATCAGCCTAACCCTAAGCTTAAGACCAAAGTGTATTTTTTTCATGAAATAACTCTTGCAAGTTGGATAGAGAGAGAGAGAGATAATTGGAGCTTTATGGAATGTTGGTGAACCCAACTGGAGCACACTTCCACAACATGTAGTCATCTCATTTAATCCAAGAATGGTATCCCTTACATTTTCTTTCATAATTTTCATATTTTGGGTTCTTCAGTTGCAATATTATAAAAACATTAAACTACTAAATAATCGTACAAATGGATATGTAACCAAATTTAAATAGTGTAAAGAAATAAAACTTCACCTTGTGATTAACGAAACTAATTTTTCAATTTAAACATTAAATGTGGTCGCTACCATAACCTTATATGATGATACTAGAGTATCTGAATTAGGTGCTCGTATCTGTTGGTATCGATGAGAGTTAGATGATGTCGTTAAATCAAAAACCTTTTCCATCTAGCTTGCAAAGTTAGAAAATACATTTTTGAGAGACTTGCAAAACAACACTTTGAGCCCCATAAAGGATATGACAAACCTCATATGTGTTCTTTTTATGTAGAGAGTCACGTCAAGTAATAGCTCAACCTCATTTGATCATTTTCACTCTCTTCTCAGCTCCTCTAGGATACATGATGCTCTATTTTGTACTTTTAGGAAGCTTCCAAAACTGAAAAGTTGGCTTTCATTTTAAACCACTATTCGAACCCTGAGAAATGAAATGTCTTTCCCTTCGCAAACCTCTAGTATATTTACTATAAAATTTCTTGCAACCTCCATTTTGTGGAAAAACACTTTTTTGGATAGTTTGGATACGACATTTTTAGGCCTCCGTCACAGTATGACTAGCTCAAATTGGACCAATTTCAGCTAGTGGGTTCAGAAAATGCGTCACCGTTTGAAAACCATTCGTCAGTTCTGAATTATTTTAGTTACTGTGAATTCTTTGTGTATAGGTGGACACGTAGAAACTTACACTTTGTGTGTTTTCCCATAGGAAGACAACGTTTGAAAGTGGTTTCTTAGCCTTTAGGCCTAGATTGAACATTTTTTCAACTAGCAGGAAAACATAAAAATAAAGTTGTAGGACCTTCGTCACGCTACCAAACCACCGTGGAAACTTGGTAAAACTTGTGAATGATTTTTTGGGACTCTATCTTATGGCTTTTGGTGTGAAATTTTACTTTCGGGAAAAGAGTTTTTCTCTCTCTTTTTATCTTTTCTCTCTCTTGGTTACAAAATGATGTGAAATGAAATGAAATGAATACATGTATCTAATCCTTCTCTTTTGAATGCTAATTATAATTATTATTATATGTAAATTGGAAACTAAAAACATTAAATATGCTAGATCTAGGTGGATGCCATGCAAGCAATTTATCACTGATTTCATGTTGACATGTTTTTGTAGGATGCAATTAACATGGTGAAACAACATGGGTTAATAGAAGGAATTATTTAATGTATTGTTATGTTACTGAAAAATTTAGTTATTGGAATTTGTCAAGATGAATGAGATACTAGTTTTAGGGGTGCTTTGGCAAAAGTGCATATAACTAAAGGTGTTCTTTTTATTCACATTTACATATGGGAAAATGACGGTTAGATATATATATATATATATATATATATATATAGAGAAAGGAAATTCAAACATTTGTGAAGTATGAAAAGGTTTATAATTAAAGTTATGTAATATTTTAGATGTCAGGGTTTAAGGGGATGTTCATCCACACATGAATGTGATTTTGATCCTCAAATTTTGTATTGTAAAAGTTGGATATGTATGATAAAAACTACACAATTATAAAACATCGAATATTATAAATTATAAATTGAATTCATTCGGGATTTCTTTACATATATGGAGCATACAATTTATAGTGTTTGATATCCTACAAAGGTGGAGTCAACACTCATCTTCAAACCCTACAATCTCTCTCCATGAATCTCTCATATTTATCCCTAGGATATCTCTCTCATCCCTTTATTGTTTGACACACCAAAATATCTATGTGATTTGTTCTCACAACTCACCCAAATACTAATACTAACTATTAAAACTATCTTATTAATATGAGTTCTATAAACTCATTATTAATAATATTACAATTTATTAAAAATGTTACACAATATATTTGTAACAATGTATGTTAAATGAATTTGAATTTAAAATATTGTAGTGCATTTCCAGTGTTCAATAGATGATTAATTAATTAGTGTGTTATATTATTACCTTTTAAATGTAATAAAGAGATCTAAACAAAACACTCAACTCTAGAATAAGACTCGTGTAAAACAACCTTTCTTGTGTGAATCCTTTTAGTGTGCAAAACTAAAAAACATAGGATAATATTCTGTAATGCCAAAAACATTTCACCCACAAAACCCAAAACAAAACAAAGGTTATAATAGAAAAATTATGGAATATTTTTTTAAAGGATCGAAAAAGAACGATAAGATAATCCTTGGTTAACATATGATCATCACATAATTAATTAAATAAAAGTAGTGATTTAATATATAGTTAGGTTTAAAATATTTCATTCATATAATACTAAATTAATTTAATAAAGTGGTTTCTAAAGTCATGCAATAATTTAAAATTAAAGTTCAAGTCTAAATAACCCTTCCATTTACACAAAGCTATTAATTTAATTCTCCAATATAAAAGTGGTCTAAACTATTAAGGAAAATAGTTTACTTAAATTCCCTAGGTCATGGGCTTATTAACTTTGAAAGTTGCAAAATAAAACAATAAAAATAAAATTCCAAATTTGAATTAACTTTCAAACCACATAAGTGGCCCCTTTCAAAACATGACCCATGTGATCAAATGATCATCTCACCAACCCCCACCTAACATTTGTAGGGGACAATCTTGGCCCTTGGATGAAACCAATAATGACCATTGGATGGAAATTTTTAAACCAACCCTAAAATATCTAATGGAAATATTTTATTCATTTCTTTCACTCATTTATTCATTTTTGGTTTTACAGGTTAAGAGAAGATAGAAGAGGAGGAAGCCATGGATGAGACCCCAACCCCATGGTTAAGCTTGGGATGGATATACATAACCCAACTCTATTCCATTTTGATTTTACAAGTTGATCTATTATACCCTATTCTAGATTTTGTAATTTCCATTATTGATATGAGTTTACTTACAAGTATTTTCCCTTCTTAACAATGGTTATTTTACAATAATAATAAATATGATTTTTTATAAATTTTATTATATAAATATATATTCTCTTTCCTCTTCTTTGTAAGTCATTAAACATAACAATATTAAAATTCCTTATCTAAATTTAATATATATATATATATATATACCCACTTTCTAAAGATTTTAAACAAACTTAAAAGATAAAAAAATGTACATTATATATATATATATATATATATATATATATATATATATATATAACTTCATAAACCTTTGCATAGTGTATGTATGTGTCATATATCTGTATGTATGTATGTATGTATGTGTGTGTGTGTGTGTATGTATGTATGTGTGTGTAAAGAATATGTATATATATACGGTGACCCCACTCTCACCCTTAAAATTATTAATATCCAAACTAGTGGGGGTCAATCCCCCTCCAAACTTTGTGCAATACATTAAATAAAACAAACCTGTGTGGAAGTAAAACTAGTGGTCGAGTTCTAGATCACAGGGTTTGAAAATGCATATATTGATCAATAGAACACTGGCTGCGGCCATAGCATTTTCAAGCCCTAAAATCTAGAACTCAACCACTGGTATTACTTCCCCACAGGTTCATTATATTTAATGTATTTCATAGAGTTTGGTGGGGGCTCGTCCCCCACCGGTTTGGATATTAATAAGTTTAAGGGTGGGAGGGCATGTCCAAAACCACCCCCCTAGACCCCATAGTTATATGGGGTGGGGGGAGGGGTTGCCGACCCATCCCCACCCCAATTCCTATTTACAAAAAAAAAAAAACAAGCACGCGGCTCACACAAATGATAAATCTTTGCTTTTTTAAATATTTATTTAATAAACACTTTATCAATACAACACTTCTTATTATTAACAATTAATATTAATTAATAATAATAATATTATTACAATAACACTAATAAATATTATAAATGTATTATTATATATATTATATATATATATATATATATATATATATATATATATATCTTATTTTCATTATTTTTATTTTGTTAATAATTTATAAAAACAACAATATTAATATGTTAATAATAATGAGATAGTCAATTTCTATTTGAATTCCTTTTTTTTTAGATTGTCAAATGAATTTAATAACCAATTTATAATGTAAACACAACTTAAATTATAAATGGGAACACACATTCCTAAAATTAGATTTATTTATTTATTTTTAAATCAAGTTCTTTCGAGCATGGTAAAAAACAAGCAAGTAAAAAAAAATTCTAACTTCCCATAGAGAATGATGAAAGGAACAATAACCAGATCATGCCAAGCCAAGAACATAGATGCTAATCAAACATCACGATTAATTAGATGAAAGCGATTCACTAGAATAACTTTACAAAACTGCAAGCAAAAAATGAGCAAATGGGTATCATATATTATTATGGAACTCAATGCAATACATTGAGAATGGGCCTTGCTTAAATAGGTAAGGAATAACAATCTAAGAAGCTCAGTCAAGGTCGTAGATCAAAGCCATAAATCAAGGAAATAAATAGTCATCAAAGATCTAGTCAAGACCATAGATTTAAGAGAGAACTAGACATCAAGGATCTAGTCAATACCATAGATCAAGGAAAGAAATATACCTAACAACTAGATAATATCTCCTAATATCTAAATAAGATAAAATAAATATTCACACACTAAGTGGGTGAGGATAAATACAATAAAGCTAAATAAAGTACCTATGTGAACATGAGCTAAGGTAAATACCTACTCTAACACCCCCTCTCAAGTGAAGCTAGGGCCAAAATAGAAGTGGCATGTCCAATGAGTCTTGGTAACTAGGCCTCATGAGGTACTATGTGTACAATAACTAGGAAAAAACTTGTCTTGGGACACCGTAAGGTACCCAAAACCAAGAACTAATAAAGTAAAGAGAGTAAATAGACCTGCTCCAAGGCAATCCCAAGAAGCTCGGCTCAAAAAATCATACAATACTGAAGAAGATCGGTGTGTATAATGTGGTCTCAAAATCCACTTCTCATCACAAAACTCAAAAAAATGACACTTTGGTTTCACCATACGCAATAGCTCCATACAAGGATACTATCAATAGAGTGATGTCAAAGTGTAAAAATACCAAACATAATTCGATCAACTACTACAAATAGGTGTGCCACATCCAAGAAAAATAACCAAAGCAACAAGGCAAGGACACAAACTCCCTCAGTGTCATGATCCAAGAAAAAAAAAGGTAACAAGGAAAGGACACTCTAATCAAACCCGAAGAAGCGGGATCAACACCACACCCTTCCATACTTTACTAAAAGGGTGGAGTAATGCTACAAATATTTATGAGTTGTCAAAACAACTACTCGAACACTGACAAACTAACACTTGAATGCACTAGAATAGATCCCCCATAAGAATCGGTTTATGTCAACATGCTAAAAGTGTCAAAAATATAGATACAAAATCTCTCAACAAACAAGAGAGATACACTACACCTGCTAAAGAAAAATGCTCAAAAAAGAAGCATCATTCAATGCATAAGGTATAGAAAGTGGAAGCAAGAGGTCGAATGGTGGAGGAGCTATGCCTAAAGAGTCCTCTCAAATAAATGCCTATGTCTCAGCCATGAGTGATCAGATATCCACCCCAAATCAACACAGATGGATGAAAAAGATGCCTGCATATGACTTCAAGTGTCAAAATGCACAATGGGTGCATGCAAAATAACATCAAAATGTTGTGTCGAAACTCATGATCATGTCCTGATACCTGAAATCTCAAGTTTCTCAAGCTTGAGTGAAGGTGCGAAACAAGGAAAGGGCAAGAACTCATGTCTTGCTCATGATCCTCAGAAAGAGTCGAGAGAACAAAAAAAGGAGCTCTTTCAATGTGTGATCCCAATGAAGTATCTACTTGAAAACCAATGTCATGACAAAATTCCACTAAACATGTGGAATAGAGGAAACAATACCCATGAATGTCATGCCGCAAAATGACTCCAGTAACCCCGCTTAGTGAGACCCATAGAAGAGGAGCATGCATCCCAAGTGGAGTCGAATGCGAATGGTATGCTTCTTAAAAAATCCATGTAGGAGGATTAGGAAATGAAAGTAGGATACACAACATGTGGTACTGTAATAGGCACAGATGTGGAAGAGCATGCAATAACAAGCCTCACAGGTTTAGAAGCATCAAAAGCAGGTTCAGGCTCAAAGACTTACATATCAATGTCAGTGGATACAAGAGCAACATCTTCAAGTGGACTAGGAGCATGGATATGGTTGTCCACAATATGATGGTGATGCTATAGGCTAACAAGTTTATTATACAGGGAGTGTATTATTGTATCCCTATCGTGAATGAGTGATTTTAGAAGAGAATTTCACTTCTTGAGCAATCTATTTTCTTCTAAAAATTTTACAATATCCTCTTGAAGTCCACATACTTCAGAGAAAATCATATCATTCTCAGAATCCATGATAGGTACAAATTACAACTCCCAAAAATTTAGGACGTCGGGCTCATCCAAAATTGCATCCACAATTGATTACAACACTCCTCCATATTTGGCACTTTATAATTATATTGCAAGCCTCAAAATAAATAACTCCAATGGAAAGAGCACAAAAAATCAAGCACTTTTACAAAAAACGGCACTCGAAACTAAGTTACCGATCAAAAGATACAAACTTTTTAATATTTTTCTCTGTTATTTATTTTAGTTGCCACTGAAACAAAATAAATTGTTGTTGTCTTCACCACACAAACAAAATTAAAGGGGGCTAAAGTTAAGCACCTACTAGTAGGAATCACAAACTTTAATCCCTCATATGACCATACCATATGACCAAGGGCTAAGAAAAGAAATGACTAAGGTGAATACCTACTCTAACAAATGACACTAACACAAGTACTAAGATTGTTTATCCAAAGGAAATTATAACCATTGTAGTTTAAACCCTTTAATATCTCTTTCATTGAATACACTAGGGGTAACTATTTTACATTTCCTTCATAAGTTATAAATGACAACTATTTTTAATCATAATAAATTTAAATGAACTTCACAATGTTTTTTTAAAGAAAGTATATCACAATTGGAAAACAATAAAAATACTTAAATTAAAAGGTATGCATATTCATTTGAACTATATTCAAATCTTCCTTTCACCAAGACAATGTAATACTTTGATACTTATTTTCACAAAACTAACACATTTTAAATTATGATTTTCTCAATACACACTCGTAACAGAGTCCACAGGATAAAAGGATTTCTAATACAAAAAAATTTCTTCCAAGTTTACAAATTTCAATCATCCACTCAAGTAGCGATAAATAAAAATGAACAAGTTACAACAAGGCTATCAACAAGCCAAATTTCAAGTCTTCAATATGCTTGTCCTCTTCACAATAGGATCTCCAAAACTTTCTTTCTTCAAATTTCACAATGCGATCACAAAACAAGGAAAGGGAGTAGGCAACGCTCTTTGCCAAACTTTAAATCCATTAATAGGAGAAGCCATCCCCTTACTATCCCCTAAGCCCCAAAAAAAGAACAATGAGGCATATTGAGCAACAATGACAACTTTTAACAAAGTGGCTTCACAACAAAAAAATATACAAGACATTCAAATGAACCAGGATAACATATCCAACAAGTTTGAAAATTCACAAGAATACAAAGGTTTGAGAATCAAACCAACTAGAGCAAGGGCTATGGGAAACCACCTCCTTATGCCTCCCAAGTGGAGTGGGAGTCTCACCATAAGCCTCCAAGTGCACACAATAATCAACAAAAATTCCTTATCACTCCCTTCTAAGTATTCAACAAAATAATCATGATTTCATTTTCACTCCCCATACGTGAAACTCCCATCCAAACTTCCACAAATTTCATGCCTCAAAAAACTCACTTTTCCCTCCTCAATGGTCCCATAAGACCTTCTCCCACACGAAACTTAAGGACTACTACCCATCCAACACACAAACACATTCACAAGACTTAATTTTTTTTATCAAGCATAATAAAAAATAACTAAGGTGGAGAGCCTACCTCTTCATCAAGCTCAAAGAAAAATTACATGAGTCTCTTCAATTCCAAGCCAAGAAATTCCAAAAGCACTCTAATAAGATCCAAATCTAAAAGTGCACAAGAAGCAAAATGAACAAGTAACCCCCATTCTAACAAAAGATCACCAATAAATAGAAATGGAATGTGAGTATGATGAGGTGGCTCCATCTAGGATGCCACTTCATCATTCCTCCATCCCCACACTCAAGTCAATAAACCAAGACCAAGAAAATTAATGCACTTACAAGGATTATGAAAACCCACATAGATAACAAACTTGCACACCATGCTTTCAAAGGACACAATAAATTGGGGTAGAAAGAAAGTGGAATAATTTTATCTCTTTTACAATAAAAATGGATTAAAAAATTCTAAAATAATTTTCCAAAACCATAGATAGGGTTGTTGGGTAAATTTAAGAGGCATGGGACCAACCTTGCTTGTCCCGCAAGCCTCCAAAAATGCCCCCAAGTAAAAATCCAATATATATATATATATATATATATATATATATAAGATGAAACAATGTCGAAGAGGAGTGGGAACTCCATATTTAATTGCCACTCTCGATGTCACCTTTAGGCTTAAGTAAATAAGGTCCCTATTTTCAATTATCATCATAGTCGGTGTGTTTATTGACATCGTCGTAAACCTGTTAGTTAGGAGAAACATTGTTAAACTATTTGTGGTGTAAGCGAGTAAAAATTCCTTGGGATCATATTCGACCGGGTTGTCTTACGAAGTTAGATCTAGAAATCAACTTCATGATCAAACTGAATTCCTTATGGGATTGAGACATCAAAATGGAGCTAGTGAAATAGATGTGTTATCACTTAAACTTTTTTTAATGATCTCTTTAGTTCCTCGTAGAAAAATGTGTTACCTTGGATAATAACAACATAATACCTTGGTCTTTCATGAAAGTTGTTTAGCACAAATATGTACTCTTTCCTTAAACTCATTTATAGTTGGGGTGTAGATCCTTAGGTGCAATTAGAATTAAACTAAACCTTGGCTAATAAAGGAGTTAACTTGCAGTAGTATAAAATGGTAAGTAACTCCTTACAAATGAAATTGATTTGAATTATGTTGACTTTAAAGAACCCAAGAAACCAGAAACTTGGTCTCGTAATCACTTGTTATCCAATTTTATGACATTAAGAATAAAAGAAATTTCAAATGCAGAATCGTGAAATGTAGAAATATGGGATCTTACCTTGAACAAAAATAACTTGTGGTTCATGTGTAGTTTATAATGCTTCCAATATTGTACTTCTTCAAGATGTTATGCAAATAATTCCGTAACTCCTTTTGTCATAATTCAATGCTAATAATGAGACCATAGTGCAATGTAAGAGTAAAGAATATAAGGGAAAAATGAGATCTGAGGTTAGGAATAATGTCACTCTTGGAGTCCTTATAATTCAATTAAACATTTTCATGTGTTACAAAGAACATGAATTAGCCTTAGTGTGATCAAACTTCAAGAAAACAAAAGATATATATAAATATAAATACAATTTGTTGATGTGGAAATGTTTAATGGATTCAACAATTTTTTGAAGTATATTAACTATGTTAGGGAAATAAACATATCATGATTGAATAATGTTTATGGGAAAAAGGTATCTTGAATCTATACCCCCCCTTAAATACTAATATTTCTTTCTTGTCATCACTCCAGATTCACTTGTGTAACAAGGGTAAAATTTAAACATTGAGTAAACATTTGAGAAACATATTCTTAAGATAAGAATGAGAGAATTAAGAACTTTGTATGCAATTTGAAATATGCCAAATAATTATGTAAGTTATGGAGATTGTTGTAAGAGATAAATAACCAACTTAAATGGTCGAACTGTAAGTTGAATGTGAAATGAATTTAAGAATCTTTAGGTAGAAAATGGATAAAATTATCCTTGTATAAAAATGTTTTTGGATTGTTAATCGTAACTAAGATTTAATCATGGTAATGATGTGATGTGGGTTTGCCAATCATTGGGTCCCTTTTCTTGTGCTTAGGTAATTACAAGTATTTGTGCATTGGGGAAAGTGTGGCATCAACATGTATATGGTGTTGTCGTGTGTCTATGTGATTCGATTACTTATGTAAGTGTCTTATGCATTGTTAAGTTTCTCTACTTGGAACCTTGTGGTGTTGTGTAGTGAGCAATGTAAATAAATAAATATTATTATCCTTGTATTATTAATATTGTATTTGTGTGTCCAAATTGTGGGAATTAGAATATATATATATATATATATATATATATATATATATAGTATTATTATATTGTTGTGCATAGTATGATAACAAAGAGAGAGGGAGGGTTTGGACGGGTATGCTGTTGGTTTCATTGGCACGACCACGACCAATAGGAGAGAAAATGAATGGTGCCCCCGTCCATTAAAAAAAATCACCCCCACTTTCCCTTCAGGGGTTGTAAGACAAATTGGACCCTATGCATACCCATATGGGTGTGAATTCTCATATTAACATTCAAACACACACACGCACACAAAGAGATATATATCAATTTGTATCCCTATTTGAAATGGGAAAATCTATTATCCAAAAACTAGGAGATTTCTCTTGCAATATGAGAAAAAAATTAAAGGAAAATAAAATAAATCCGCAATATATAAAGAAAATTTCTCCTCTGCATTCAAATTTGAATAAGACTAGAAATGGAGCTTCCATATGGCTCCCATGGCATCTTCGTTCACTCATCTTCTTCCTGCAAAAATACCTATAAACAAAAAAGAGAGGAAGATGTAAAATGAACAAACCAAAGGATATCAAACTCCCTTAAAGATTTTTAGGATTTTTGAAATGACCTAACAATCTAAGGGACAAAATTTGTTTGATCCTATGGTGAGAATTTAACCCTACATCTCTTTGAGTTATGGGATTTAAGTGGGAGTGGTGGAAATTAATAAATGGGTAGGGTAAGTTTATTTCATGGGGTGAATAATTTAGGTGGATGACTTTAGGGAAGTTCTATAATAAAGTACCGTCTTTAACTTATGTGAAAATAAGTATAGTGTTTCATAAATTAAAATGGATGCAACATAATAGCTTAGATGATATTTAATTTGAGTGACCCTTTCAGCATTGAAGGAATAAATTTAATAAACTTATTAATGTAAATAGGATAAACTAATTTAAATATATTTTAAAAGAAAAATTTAGCCAATTTTTTATGTTTTTTTTTGGGTAATTTAATGTCGTAACATGGGCATTACAAGGTTATCTATATGGTTATATGTCTTAACTAATTTATGGGTTTTATTTTTCCATTATTACTTAAGAGTGTTCAAACATATTTTTCCAACTCGGGGAGGTATATATTTTAATGAAGAAGTATCAAGGTTTAATTATACGATGCCTCATTTTTTGAAATTCAGGAAAGGGGAGAAATTGTTCGATTTTCATACTTTAGGCGATCCAGACTGCCTTGCTTTTTAATTTGCAGGATATACGAGCACTATGACCATTTTTCGTGCATCTGGTAAGGAATTCATCCTAAAGCTCTGTTGATGATAATCACAGTTGTATTTTGTAGGAAGACAATCGAAGGTCCACTGATGCCACCATTATTCGGGCCATGTTGTTTTCTTTTCATGCATTGTGTCGGGTGTCTCTGGATTTCTGTATTTTTGTTACATGGAATTCATTGTAGAAATGACATTCATAGGAGGCACATTTAGTTATCTTTGCATCACATGTGGTATCAAATTCAAGGCTATGCACTACATTTGTTTATTTTGGTAGGTTTGTATTTTTACAGTGCTAGAAGACATAGGACATTAATAGGAAATGACATCTTTTATGCCACGTAGTTAAGGCACTGACATTCATAAAATTTTGCAAACAGGAAATTTGGAGGATATTTTGCTGGAGCTAAATCTATTGCTAGTGTATGTGTTGTTTACTGTTGTTGTTGGTTGTAGGTTTACCTCGTATTTTTGTAATGTATTTGGAGTTAGCCATGGATATGCTTGGTGAATAAAATTTCATGGTTTAGATGAAGGTTACAATATCTTCGATTTTCCATTAGTCAGTATCTATAGCACGTTACAAAAAGATAACCTTTTTGTTTTATTTGAAATTGTTCATCTTAAGCTCTGTATTTTGTGTTTTATCCGTATTTAATATAATTTCCTATAGCACAAAAGGGAGATCCATGTTAAATATGGCGGTGACTGTGTTCCACCTATTGTTCTTGGATTTTATCATTGTTGTGGGGTTTACAAAGGGGCATTTATAGAACCTGACGGAGCCTTCAAGATTCACTCCTTACGGCATGAGGGCTATTTTTTAAGGGGCTACAATAGTTATATTGGGTATGATTTGGTTTCAACCAAGGAAGAGGAAATAAGGCATCTGGAAAATAGCATTCCGGTGGGAGTGTCTGGTTATGTCATTATCATTTCTCTACTTTACTGTCTGGTGGTCCTCGGCATTGTGCCTTCTTGTGCCTTACCATTAGGTATATGTGAAGAGTTAATTGCTGATTTTCCTAAAGATGGGCTGATTTCCTAAATAAAATTATACATGGATATATGAATGTGACATATCAATTCGATGGATTTTAACGATGCTTCCAAGAAATCAATGGGAAAGAAGTGGGGATCAAATATGGTTGACGTAGGTGTTACCTTGGGAATATTAACACCACTTTTGGTGTTGATGCGTGGCCAAGCCAGGGTACTTGCATATTTTTGGATGAGCTCACTTGATTCCTTTTTGGTTGGCTCAAGTGAATCCCATTACAACCATTTAATGCCCACATTTTACACACACAAATACAACAATAAAAATATAAGAATAATTATTTTTTTGACTTACATTGCTCACTACACAACACCACAAGGGCTCTAAGTAGAGAAACTCAACAACGCATAAGACACTTACATAAACATGAACCCACTCATAAAATAGGATAACATAGGGTACCCATCAATGTCATACTCAAATGACATAAACCAAGACAATGACCCAATTACAGTAAGAAACACCGGGTAGGCATACTCCACGACATGGCCTTTTTATGGTTTACATCTTCATTACATTTAGGTTTCCATTGTATGACCTTATATTTTTATAGAGAATTAAACATATAAGGTTTAAAATTTCCTACTTTACAATATTCAATTAATTTTCTTTGAAGGAAAAAAAAGTCTTTAAAGGAGGATGCATGATTGATTCCTTTATCGAATCCCATTAACTATACATATATAATTTCTTAATTAAAGTCAATTTTAAGCAACTATGTGTCTCTCAATAACTCATTCTTACATTAAAGGTTTTTTTCTCATGTTATGGTTGTTTTAGTTCCAAATTTAGTTTGAGTCAATTTAGCATTTACATGTCATAGTTTTTATTTTATTTTTAGTGGACTCTATATTGGCTCAAATGCCTAGTCCCCCAGGAACAATTTGTATCCATTATTAACAAAAGTCAATTCTTAAATCAACCATAAGGACTTCAAGTGAAATTTTGTTCCTAAACCATTATCACATATACTCTTGTTTTTCATCTCATTTACATTGTTTCTTAGGTCTCTTATTGGCGTAACTTTATAACAAAAAGAGTTATGATAGTACTTGTTTAACATCTTGAAGAAGTACATGATTGGAAAATTATAATTACACATGAACCACAAGTTATTTGTTTTCAAGGTAAGATCCTATGTTCACGCATTTCATGGTTCTAGATCTGAAATTCTTTTTATTCTTAATGTCATAAAAGGGCATAACAATGGATTACAGGTCCAAGTTTTTAGTTTCTTGGTTTCTCTCAAGTCAACATCTTTCAAATCGATTTTATTTGCAAGGAATTAGTTACAATTTTCTTCCCACAAGTTAACCTCCTAATCAACTAAGGTTTAGTTTAATTCCAATATGCACTCAAGGATCTATGCCCTATTATAGATCAGATTAAGGTGTGAAAACATATTTATGCTATAAAGTCCTTCATAAAAGACCAATGCGCTAAATTGTCACTAGCCAAGGTAACACATCTATCTGTTTGGAACTAAAGAGGTCATTAACAAGAGTTTAAGTCATACACAACTATTTCATTAGATTCATTATGACGTATGGATTCCATAGGGAATTCATTTTTATCATGAAGTTTATTTATATAACTAACTTCATAAGATAAGGCAGTCACTAGGATCATATAGAAGTGTTTACCTTGCTTACACCACAAATAGTTTGACCATGTCATTCATAACCATCGGGTTTACGAAGATTTCACTAAACATACCGACTATGATGATAATTCAAACTAGGGATATTATTTACTTAAGCTAGAAGGTGAAATCGAGTGTAGCGATTGAAGTTTATCCTAAGGTTTTATTTCTCCACACTAAAAGGATTCAAACAGAAAGGTAGTTATACATGAGTCTTATACTAGGGTTGAGTGTTTCGTTTAGATCTCTTTATTACATTTACAAGGTAAGAATACAACACACTAATTAGTTAATAGTTTATTGAACACTAGAAATGCACTACAATATTTTAAATTCAAATTCATTTAACATACATATAAAAATTTTACAATAAAATATTTGAGGATCAAGATAACACTCATGTGTGGATGAACATCCCCTTAAACCTTTACATATTAAATATTCCAGAACTTCAATTATAAAACTTTTCATACTTTGCAAATGCTAGAATTTCCTCTGCAGTTTCATTTCACACACACACACACACACACACACACACACACACATCCAACCCTCTTTTTCCCATATGTAAATATGAATCAAAATAACACCTTTAGTTTCATGCACATTTCCCAAAGCACCCCTAAAACTAGCATCTCATTCATATTGCCAAATTTCAATAAATAAATTTATTGTAAAAGAAAAATACATAAAAATTAACTTCTATTAAAATACCTAATTTTTCACAATATACAATGAGTCACACCCACATTGTTTCATCATCATACTTGCATCCTGCAAAAACATGTGAACATGAAATGAACGATAAATTGTTGGCATGGAATCCACCTAGATATAACATAATTACATTTTTTAGTTTCCTATTTACATATAATAATAATTATAATTAACATTCGAAAGAGAAATTTTAGAGACATGTATTCATTTCATTTCATTTCACATCATTTTGTAACCAAGGAGAGAGAAAGAGAGAGAAAGAGAGAGAAACACTATTTTTCCAAAAGTCAAATTTCACACAAAAATCCATAAGATAGAGTCCATAACAATCATTCACAATTTTTAACAAGTTTCCATGGTGGTTTGGTAACCCGACGGATGTCCTACAACTTTCTTTTTACGTTTTCTTGCTAGTTGCAAAAATTTCAATCTAGGCCCGGAAGCTAAAAACCACTTTCAAATGTTGTCTTTCGATGAGAAAACACACCATGTGTAAGTTGATATGTGTACTCCTATACACAAAGAACTCACAAGAACTAACAAAATTCATAATTGAGAAAGGTTTTGAAATGGTGATGATTTTTCTGAACCCATCAATAATAATTGGTCCAATATGACCTAGTCAAACTGCGTGACCGGAGGCCTACTAAATTAATTTTCCAAACCATCAACAATAGTGGTTTTCCCAAAAATGAAGGTTCTAGGAGATTTTTTTATTAAAAATACTAGGGGTTTGTAATGGTGGATAACCATTTTGTTGCTTAGGTTTCGAACGGTGGGATAAAACAAAAGCCAACTTTTCAATATTGTCATCTTCCTAAAACTACGAAATGGAATAACATGGCTCCTAGAGGAGCAAGTGTTATCCCAAATTTGACCCCCTGGAAAAAATGGTCAAACACGACCCTGTATAGAAGAAAACCTAAGGGTCAGATTTGTCCTGTGAGCTCACATTCAAATCCAAATCTGAGGGACATGTAAGACTCTAAAAGGAGGCCAACAACGTCAAAGGAGGCTAGAGGCTCACAGGATAAAATCAGAGAAGCAAATCAAAGTTTCTAACTTCACATACGATTAAACTCGAAGCCTAAACCTCCCAAATATAAACGGACTGGTGGAAGGCACCACACGTCAGCTTGGTGTAATTCCAAAAGGTACAAGAGAAACAATGTCTCCAAACAAGCACACAACTTCCATGTGTCCAGAACCCAACATAATCACTCCTAAATAAAATGAAGGGACTAAGGGAAAAAATGGAGAAGGAGGAGCGGGGCCAAATAAGTTGAGTATAGAGAAAGGCGGTGAAAGGAGCCACATGTCTTGTTGGTGCAATTCCAAGGGTAAAATCCAAACCGGCGACCCCAAATGAGCGTCATCCCTCCACGTTGTAAGAGATTCAAAATGTAGAATCAGCCATTGAAAAGTTTAAGGCCAACGGAAAGAACCATGCGCCAACTAAGCGTAACTTTAGAAGTGATATCCAAAGGCCAATTCCAAATAAGCGCGCAGCTTCTACGTGTCCAAAATTTGAAAAGGGGGTAGAACCAAAAGTTGTACCACCAAATCAACTAAGTATAGAAGAATTGGTGGAAGCCTCCATGTGTCTCAATGACGCACCTTCAAGGGGCGAAGAAAATGTTGGTCCCTCAATCAAGCATGTAGCTTCCACGTGTCTCAGGTTTGAAAAGGAGACAGAGTCGGCAATTGGAAAGTCAAAATGGGGCATTTCTTGCGGAAGGTGCCATGCGTCAGCTCAACACATCTTCAAAGATCAACTCCGAAGGAGGACCCCCAAACAAGTGCCAAGCCTCCACGTGGTCAGAACCTGAAAGTTGAACTACTAAATTGACTAAGTATAGAGAGTTATCATAATTCTCCACGTATCATCTCGATGCAATTTCAAAGGAAGAACAAAGAGTGGGTTCCCAAATGAGCGTGGGCTTGCCACGTGGTCAGAGTAAAAATGGGGTGGAGCATGCCCAAATTGGCTAAGTATCAAAGAAATAGACCTAGCCTACAGAAGGAGCGACGTGTCTCATCGGCACAACTTTAAAGACGTCACCCAAAGAAGAGACTCAAATAAGCGCGAGGCTTCCATGTGTCCAAAAGTCAAAAGGGGGACAGATCCAGCCATTTAAATTGACTAAGTATAGAAGAGCAGTGGAAGCCTCCACGTGCCTCATCCGGGAAATTCAAAGGTAAAATCTGGAGAAAGGTCACAAATGTGCGCTGAGCCTCCACGTGTCTAGGATCGGACATATGACCCCGCCAAACAAAAGGGACATGTGGCTATGTTTCAAGTCAAAGTGAAAAGGTGGGTCACTAGAGGCAATTTGAATTTTGTGGCTTTTGTTTTGAAAAGGCATAAAGTATAAAAGTGAGCCGCACCTCCATCGATGCCCAAAGAAGCCACATGTCCAGTCTAAATTACATGTGGGGAAGAGGGTCTTGGAAGGATTTTTTTGCATAAGGCGGGCTGGTGGACCTAGGGAAGACTTTTCACTAAACGGGAAAAAGTAGGCTGGCGCGCCCGAGATGATTTATTTTCCAAGTGGGCTTGCGGGGCTGTAGGGAATTTTTGCACTTTTGTAATTTTAATTCCAAAAGGTACAAAGTGAATCGCGGGCCCGCGAACCCGTTTTGTAAAAATGGTTTTTCACTACTTTTGTACGGATCCGATTCAAATATTCAAATGAGCATATCTTTCGATCCAGTTCTCGAACTTCAACAAATTTGGTATCATTGAAAATATCTCGACCTCCTCTACACCATGGAAGAATAAAATATTATTTTTAGTAGTCTTTGGTGGGTGAAAATTAGGAAAAAATATTTCATACCATTAATGTATGATCCGATCGCTTCAACAACTAGATCAGATTTGATTTGATCCACCGTTCTTCCTTCTTCAACATGCTAAATAGACATGGAGAGGAAGACTTGACAGAATTTGGGTGGATTTGGAGGGGCATTGATGGATGGTAGCTAAGCTTCCAAATCAGATCTCCCGCCTCTTCTCTTCTCCTCTCTTCTCTTCATCTATAAAGGTAAGATCTTGGCTCAATGTAAAGGGTTGGAAATTTTTGTTTTGGATTCTCTCTTCTTCCCTTGTCTGCAAGTGAATTTGTGGAGTTTTCCAAACCTCCCATTGAAGTTGTAATACAAAGTTTTTCCTCTTGGCTACTGTAATGTACTGTATCAACTCTGGACCAATAATATATGTCTATGGATGATTCTAAAGCCTCTCATGTGTTCATTGTTGTCTTCTGATCTCTCATTGCAATTTCGTTATCTGTGCATGGTGGTTGTATTGCATTTTTATGGACTGTGTTAAATTTCAAAATGGGTGTTTAACATTCCTTTGTTGCATCACCTTATTAGCTAAGGTTTATTTTCTTGCATCTTCTCAACCCTATCTCCTTGGCAAGATAGAGTAAGTTTTGGAGTAGATCCTATGTAATTTAATTGTGTGCACCTGAATAGAGGAATAGGAACTGGCATTCATCTGGAGATCTCTCTCAATTTCAAAGTCCCACACTTTGAGATATGCTCCATGTTATGCTCTCACACTGAGAGTCTCAACCCATCGAGTTGCAGACATTCACGGGTGTTGTGATTTTGCACTAACACTTTTGGCAAACCCGGTGGGAAAGGTCTGAAGCACCACCTTACCACTTAATCTTAGCAAGTTGGTGTGTTCCTGTTGGGATTCATCCTTTTGAGGCACATACAAATCACATCTAGAAACTCCATCTGGTTAATAACCCATCCTCTGAGTTGCAGACCTTCTCCCATCTATTTTTATCCATTATTCTTTCCATATCTTTCATTTTATCCCATTCCATGAAGTTGTGTAATCATGACTTCATTCCCCTCATGGAATTCACACCTACAATAATGCAGTCTACCTCCAATGTATTTCCCAACTCCTCTAGATCAGCATTATGATCAGATCCAGAACCATTATGCTTACCCATATGAGTAGGGTCAAAACCAGTTTGGCCATGAAGCTTATCAAGAACAAGGGGATGCATACAATGGTAACAACTACATGGAGGATGCTGATTTATAGGAGGAGATTCAAAAATTGGAGGCATGCATGGTGCATTCAAGGGCTACAACATAGATGAAAGCATTCAGGATTGGCTATAGGGAACCTTGTCCATGGGCCGGCCCTATGCCAAGACATTACAACCCTCAGGAGAAGATTGACTTCATGGTTGAAATGTTGCCTCACCTTACATAGTGGATTGAGGATATTAAGGCATATGAGAAAAGTGTGAGACAACCTTGTCAATGGGTAAGTCAATCACCACTTCTTATGCTCCATTTTCTTCATCCCAAACTTTATCATTTCAGGATGGTTAAGAGTCAAGCCCCTCACTTGCTGCCCCAAATGTTGTTTTTCTTTCTCCATCTCCTAGTCTTACATCCCATCTCAACTCTTCTTCCATTTTCCATTCCAAGAAGTCATTCCCTGTAAAAAAAAAAATTCAACTTCTCTCACCACCAAAAACAATTGCAAAGCTAGTTCAAACCCCATCCACTCCTCCTGCCTTCCCAATTCCATGTGGGGAAGAGATTCCAAAGACCAGTCAAGGAGAATAGCAAGAAGAGGAACCCAAAAGAGAAGAAATGATAGAAGATCTGAAGAGTTGGGGTTCCATATTTGGGTTTACAAATATCCCCTTGATGGTTAAGACAACATAGGAGGTAAAGGTTGAAGAGCCAGTGGTGGTTGAGGCTGAGTTTACAACAGAAGAAGAACAAAAACAATGAGGAGAAGATCGGAATCTATTTTCTCTAGAATGCAGTGTCCATAATGACACTTTTTTGAATAGAATGTTGATCTAGTCCAAGCTGCATAGCAAATCATCAAGGAAGAAGAACAATCAGCTCCAAGTCTAGGTAAAAAGGAGCGTATGGAGGAGAACCATACAGTTTAAGAGGCTTCAAGTACAGAGCAGGCCACAAAATAACCTTTAGTTCTTCCTCCCACTTGATCCCTTTCAAGCCCTAATGTTGAAGAGGAGTTTGATCTTTCAAAATTCATTTTTGAAGAAGAGGGGAACCATGGAGAGCAAGTTTCAAAATTGGAGGACACCATGGAGGAGGTCGAACACATGCAATAGGACAACAAGGAGGAAGATTATTTGTCTGACTTGGAGGATTGCTTTGATGGAGAGGAGCCCATGGAGATCACATCATTTTCTCCTCCATCATCCACCCTTCAAGCACATGAGCCTGCTTCCATGTAAGAGAACATGTAAGCACAACCTATAGTTTGCAACATGCCTCTCGAATAAAAGTTGAAAGATTTTGATCTTCCAAAATCCACACCTATTATAGAGGAAGGGAAAGAGTATAAGGCTATCATCCCTCTCACATCATTATTCAAGGAAGATTGGCAAGAAGACTACATTTTCGGAGTTAAATATCAGAACAAGTGGGAAAATTCAAAGGATCATACCTTGCCCAATTAGATACTTGGCTTTGTTGGAGCCAGGGGAGAAGCCATGACCAGTCATGCTTACTCCTGAGCATGAGGATGAGCTTCAAAGTATCAAGGATCAGTTAAAATGCCTCTAAAATCGAAATACAGAGCAACTAAAAGAGGTATTTTTCTTGTTTCTAGTTGATACCTTGACAATTTGGGTGGAGGATTGGCCTATTATTAGTTTTTCACTCATACCAACAGCCAAATTCAGTGTGAAATCATCTTCATGGCTGCAAATTGTAAGAAGGGGTAGCTACTTTGCATTGCCAGTATCAGGTTTTGTTTGAAATTGTTTTTCTTTCGTTAGTGTAGGGTAGCAGTAGGTTTTATTCCTCTAAGTGTATATGCACATTGTCTTTTTATAGTTTAGATTTGTTTTCAGCAGAAGAAGTGATTTTGCACACTCTACATGTCTTATTTGAGGCATGTATGATTTAGTCTTTATATATAAGTTTTGATTCATATTGCTCCAAAGGTACCATATGCCAGAACCTTCAGTGTTATCAGCAGAGAGACCCATAGTTTCCTATAACAATTACTAATCTCGAATGAAATAAATGCAGAGAAACTAAAATCATTTTCGAGGGAGTCCATTTCTAGAGATAGGTGAAAGACTCAGTCAAAACAATGTTCTACTCTCAGAATCTCATCTCCACGATTTTCTTTAAAAAAATGAGAGTGCGGACAACGGAGCAAGTTTGGGGTCAGCAAGCGCAAGTATTCAGGCTCATGGTTTCATGGATAAGATCAGTACCATGCTATCCTTCATGACTCCATGCCCAATGAATACTTCCAAGGCTACTAGTTTTTCCATCTAGTAGGAAGATGTCCCCATGAGTCACTAAACTGTTATCCCAATTTTCACCCCTGGAAAAATTGGTCAAACATGACCTTGTACAAGAAAAACCTAAGGGTCAGATTTGTCCTGTAATCTCACATTCAAATACAAATCTTAGGGATAGGCAAGACTCTGAAATCGAGGCCAATAATGTCAAAGGAGGCTAGAGGATCATAGGAGAAAATAAGAGAAGAAGCTTGAAGTTTCGGACTTCACATATGATTCAACTTGAACCCCAAACCACCCAAGTATAAATGGACTCACGGGAAGGTGCCACGTGTCATCTTGGTGTAATTTCAAAAGGTGCAATAGAAACAATGTCTTTAAACAAGGCCACAACTTCCACGTGTTTAGAACCCAACATAGTCGCTCCTAAATAAGTGAAGAGACCCAACCAAAAATGGAGAAAGAGGAGCGGGCCCAAATCGGCTAAGTATAGAGCAAGGCCGCGAAGGAGCCACGTGTCTCATCGGTGAAATTCCAAGGGTAGAATCCAAAGAGGGGACCCCAAATGAGCACCATCCCTCCATGTGGTTAGAGCCTCAAAAGGTTGAATCAGCCATTGAAAATTCTAAGGCCAGTGGAAATAACAAGGCATCAACTCAACACAACTTTAGAAGTGAAATCCAAAGGCCAGTTCCGAACAATCACACAACTTCCATGTGTCCAAAAGTCGAAAAGGGGGCAGAACCAAAAATTGTACCACCAAATCGACTAAGTATAGAAGAACCGAAAAAGCCTCCACGTGTTGCAACACCCACCTTCAAGGGGCAAAGAAAAAGGTAGTTCCTCAAACAAGCCTGGAGCTTCCACATGTCCTAGGTCTTAAAAGAAGACAAAGTCGGCAGTTGAAAATTAAAAATGGGGCAGTTCTAGTGGAAGGTGCCATACATCATCTCGACGCATCTTCAAAGATCAACTCCAAAGGCAGACCCCCAAACAAGTGCCAAGCCTCCACGTGGTCAAAACCCAAAAGTTGAGCTGCCAAATCGACTAAGTATAGAGAGTCAACGAAATTCTTCACGTGTTATCTTGACGCAATTTCAAAGTAGGAACCAAGAGTGGGTTCCCAAATGAGTGTTGGCTCACCACATGGTTAGAGTCAAAAATGGGGCGGAGCATGCCAAAATCAGCTAAGTATAAAAGAAACAGAGCTAGGTTGCTGAAGGAGCCACATGTGTCATCGACGCAACTTTAAAGGCGTGACCCAAAGCAGAGACTCAAATAAGCACAAGGCTTCTACGTGTCCAAAAGTAAAAAGGGGACAAAGCCGACTGTTTAAATCAACTAAGTATAGAAGAGCAGCGGAATCCTCCACGTGCCTCATCCGCGCAACTTCAAAGGTAAAATTTTGGGGCAGGTCCCAAATGAGTGCTGAGCCTCCACGTGTCAAGGATCAGACATATGACCCCACCAAACAAAAGGGACATGTGGCCATGTTTCAAGTCAAAGCGGGAAGGTGGGTCACCGGAGGAAGTTTGAATTTTTTGGCTTTTGTTTCAAAATTCGTAAAGTGTAAAAGTGATCCGCACCTCTACCAACACTAAAGAAGCCACATGTCAGGCCTAAATTACATGCGGGAGGTGGGCCTTTGAATGATTTTTTTCCGAAGGTGGGCCGATGGATCTAGGGAAGACTTTTCGCCAAATGGGAAAAAGCGGGCCGATGGGCCCAGTATGAATTCTTTTGCTAAGTGGGCTTGCGGGGCTATGGGGTGGTTTTGAAATTTTATAATTTTAATTCCAAAAGGTGCAAAGTGAATTTCGGGCCCATGGACCCATTTTACAAAACTGTTTTTCACCATTTTTGTATGGATCTAATTCAAACATTCAAATGAGCATATCTTTCAATCTATTGCTCAAAATTCAAAAAAATCGTATCGTTAGAAATATCTCGACCTCCTCTACTCCATGGAAGTGTAAAATATTATTTTTAGTAGGATTTAGTGGGTGAAAATTAGGAAAACCTCTTTCATTGCATTAATGTATGATCCGATCACTTCAACAACTAGATCGAGATGGGATTTGATCCGTCGTTATTCCTTCTTTAACACGTTAAACAGACATGGAGAGAGCAGATTGATAGATTGTGGGCAGATTTGTAGGGGCATGGATGGCTGGTAGCTGAGCTTCCAAATCATATTTTTCACCTCTTTTCTTCTCCTCTCTTCACTTCATCTATAAAGGTAAGAGCTTGGCTCATTGTAAAGGGTTAGATATTTTTGTTTAGCACCCTCTCTTCTTCCCTTGTCTGCATGTGAATTTGTGGAGTTTTCTAAACCTCTCATTGAAGTTGTAATACAAATTTTTTCCTCTTGCCTATTGTAATGTAGTGTATAAACTCTGGAGTAATAACATATGTCTGTGGTTGATTCTCAACCCTCTCATGTGTTCATTGTTGTCTTCTTATCTCTCATTGTAGTTTGGTTATCTGTTCATGGTGGTTGTATTGCATTTCTATGGTCTATGTTAAATTGCAAAATAAGTGTTTAAAATTCCTTTGGTGCATCACCTTGTTAGCTTAGGTTTATTTTCTCACATCTTCTCAACCCTATCTCCTTGTTAAGATAGAGTAGGTTTTAGAGTAGATCCTTTACAATTTAATTATGGGCACCTAAATAGAGAATAGGAACCGACCTTCATCCGGAGAGCTCTCTCAATTTCAAAGTCCCACACTTTGAGAGATGCTATATGTTATACTATCACACTTAGAGTCTTAGCCCATCGAGTTGCAGACATTTAAGGGTACTGTGATTTTGCACTAACAACTAAGAGAGCGTGAATGGTCAAACGAGGTCGAGCTAATGGTTTATGTGACTCTCTATAGAAAAAGGGACACATACGACATTTGACATCTCCTTTACGG
Organism: Taxus wallichiana var. yunnanensis; assembly: GCA_018340775.1. Classification (NCBI taxonomy): domain Eukaryota; kingdom Viridiplantae; phylum Streptophyta; class Pinopsida; order Cupressales; family Taxaceae; genus Taxus; species Taxus wallichiana. The sequence continues at coordinate 778,856,662 of CM031240.1, forward strand.
GGCTCAGAGTGTTGTTTAGATATCTCTAGAAATTGCACTTTTGTAACTTTGGAAGGTAAAAAAATTGGTTTTTTTAGTCAAATCATCTAACCCTTGGAAAAACCAACGAGACACGAGTACCATGTTTTGACAACCTAAGTTTAGAAATGCATGAGGTTGTGGTCATGACATAGTTGAGGTTCAAATTGTAAGTCGGTAACATAAATTATGAGGGGTTGTTTCATTGATTGCACTAGCCGTATGGTTAAAATATCCAATTGTTTGAGTATCTAATAGTTTAATATATTTTTATTTTATTGCAAATGAATAACCAAATTATACAAAAATTATAAGAGATAAAGGTAAGGAGACCATGCCTGACAATATTAACATCCGTAGAGAAAGAGGTGCTCCAAGAGGGTTCATTTGCATTCTACAAGGCACCAAATTTTTTTATTGTTTTGCCACACAGTTCACATGCTTCCACAACCCCTCCATTTTATACCATTCAACACAACCTCTAAGGCCACATATGTGTTATACCAGAAAAAAAAATTAGCTCCACTAAACCAATGAACTTTCCATAAAATCAACCGATTTGCAATACCTTCATCAGTGCTCATAGTGAGCGTAGGACTTCCAGAAGCCATGAATGAAGCATTCCCAGTGACCAATTGGTTGTGAGAAGGAATTTTCTAAGAGTTATTAGTAGGTGGGTTTGATTTATCCCTATTGGGTCTATTCCCCACATGACAAAATGAACTAGAATTTCTCGGAGAAAAAATCTCATTTTCTGTAGATAGATTTAGGGTCTTTGGCTCCAATGAGGAATTCATAAACATTGTTTCCATTCTGCAGAGATGTATTTAATCTGAGATGTTTTAAGAAACCTAATGAAACAAGGAAAATGAATCCATTTTGGGAGCATAACGAATGAATGAAGGCATGGAAAAAAACCCAATAAAAGTAATGTTGTGAAAGCAATACCCAAAAGTAGTACTCTCCTTGGCCTCATTAAAAAGACTAGTTTCTTCTGCTCCATTTTCTGGCATTTTTTCTCAGCATTGATATGTGCCTAACCGAACCCAAATGCTCATTCCTGTCTTTGAAACAAATCCTAACCAACTATTATTTTTTTGTTTTCTTTTTTCTCTCCACCATTCATATAATGCACCCATCTCGTTTCTAGTACCAACTAGCACATCCATTTTAAACTCAAAATAGAGTTTTACGCTTGGCTCAAAACTTGGTGGGAAAATTACTAACCAGACCTATTATCTTATCCAAACCACCTTGATCTCAAGGTTCCAGTTCATATTCGACGCTTGATAAATCTCTAACAAAGGAGTAAAGGACAAACAAAAATCTCCCATTTTGACACAGGCTGGGAGGATGCAGGCAAAGCATGAGGAATTTTGATTTACACCTGCAAGTTATATTTTCTTGAAATTTTCTAAGCCTTTTCATCAAACCCATTTCATGTATATCCTATAGTCAATGTTTTCAACAACCACATTTTTTTAAAACACATTATGTCAAACAGTTCACTTTCCCTTTGAAGGTTCCACATTGCATACATGTCTACCAGAGTATTTTCAACTACAACATTTGAAAAAATTCCTTTATCTTCTATGCTTTGTTTGATACCCATACCTTGTTCCAACATTCCTATTTTAGCACATGCCGGGAGTATGCAAGAAAAAGTAACTTTGCTCAAGTTGGAGGCATGCATTGATAGGTTTGTAGACGGTGGAAGTGCTTTGTGGAGGTTTCCATAGTTGCAACACTCTGCAACCTGACATGTCTTCCCCACGTCCCTTCTTCCTCCTACTCACCTACCTCCTTCTCCACTCCACCATCATTTTTTCACATCCCCCTTTTATTTGTAGTTTTCTGACAAAACTAGCCCCCAAAACCCTGCCACACGCCTTCATCATTCTTTTTATTATTTTAATTTTATTTTGAGCAGGACACTGCAACCACACCAGTCAATTTTTCTCTCTTTTTAGTTAAGAAACACATGTTCTATTGCCTTGTCCCACATTGGACATTAAAACAACTAATGTTTCAAAGCTGCACTGAAATCGCTTAGCGAAATTTCTACCCTATTGCTTTTAATTTTTACAATAAATGTTACATGACATCATGATTTTACTTGAAAGTTGTGAAATTTGTAATAACATATAAATTTTTAAGTCAATCAAACTCAGTAGATAAATACATTTTTACAATTATTTTGTTTAAAATTGTGCAAGTTTCCTTATTTTTATTAATGTGAGAATTGTATTTTTATCATACAATTCTCTGATTGGTCTTAAAAATCAATTAATAATAACTTGTTAATATAATTTGAAGCCTATAATATACTACCCAAGGGAAGTACTAATAACTTGATGTACATTAAGAATATAATAAAATTTATATGGGTTTGGAAGAGTTGTCCTCTTCATACTTGGTTTATCAACTATTTCATTGAAAATGATGTTTTAAGTGCTAAAACATTAACAACCTTCTTAAAGAATTTATCTCATGACTTCTAAAGGGTCTTGTAAAAATTATTCCTTTTTTGTGTAATATTTTCGTAGAGTAATATTATAGATTTTCCTACAAAAGAATTTTAAAAATTAGAAATGTATAGTGGAATAAGTGCGCATACAAGGAGGTAGAAACAACTTATAAAAAACTAAAATAGTGAACATGGACCATGCATGCAATACTCCTTAGAAGGAAAACTAAAAAGTATAAATTTTCAATTAACGATGAAATATTTTTGTTGTGTTTCACTTTGTGATTGAAAAACATTAAAATTTGACTTGTAAATAATTATTTAAAAATAATATAATTTTTTAAAAAACTCAATTAAAGTTTGGCAATTTAGTATACTTAAGCTCTTAAAAATATAATTTTTATCATTTAATATGTGTTTCATCATGATTTTATTGTGAGACATATTTTGCTATAGGTAAAAAAAAGTGCAAAAAAGTGGGACATAGTCATATGCTTTGACCATGACATCAAAATACTTAATCTACTCATGGGATTTAAAAACTCAGTCATAATTTTAGAATTAGTTTTTCATCAATAAAAATCAAGTACCCTTCCATGAAACCCCAATATGCTCACAAGACCTTGCGAGATTGTAAAATGTAGAATGATTTAATAGGTGTTTGTCTTATGCCTCTAGTGCTATCATTTCCATGGATTGTATAACAATTTTAAAAATAGTCTCCCATGTGTATAATATGGTAATGTATGGAGTCATTTTAATCCCAGTATTATAACCCTTATACTATCAATACTCTAATCCATACAATAGATAAATGTTATCTACATTTCTCTAAATAATCCAAATCTAATTTAGGTATGGGGATTATCTTAAGAACAATAAATTCCATTTCATTCAATTATTGGAAATATATTTTTAGTGATCACATTAAGTAAGTAGCAAGTATTACTTACTAGGTATAATATAGGTTATTTGTGTGATATTGAGTGTGCAATTGGATTATATAAATAAGTAATCATTATAGACTATGGATTGTATGGTTACTTGTGATAATCATCGAATCTTTATTTGTAGGACTTAATTATCCTATATGTAATGTTGAGTATAATTATATTTTATAAATACCTTCTTATGGTATGAATTAAGTTTTCTCATAAATAGAAGAGTTATAAAATCAAGGGATTACCCATAATTTTAATTATTTATTTATTGTTCAAGGAGAATATGTACAATTTATCTCTCTCAATATTTTCATTATTCTAATAATACCACTTCAGAAGGAAATTATATTTTTAGTTGTTATAATGACATATGAAATCTATACATATTAGTGTGAAATTCATACTCATTTCTACATATGGAAATATTATTTTGAATCATATACATATTTGTTCCTTATTTCATGCAATCATCTTGTATTATTTATAGTATGAACTCATCCATTTTACTTGTTATAATCAAGTGCAATTTGTTGTTTAAAATCAGGGGATTACCCATATTTTTTTATAGCTCTGAGAGAACATTTACAATTTCTCTCTATCAATATTTTCATTAGTGTAATAAGACCACTTCAGAAGGAAATTATCTATTTAGTTGTTTTAATGATGAATGAAATAATTGTATACATATTAGTGTGAAATTCATAATCATTTCTAGATATGGTAATATCATTTTGAATCGTATACATATTTGTTCCTCATTTCATGCAATCATCTCGTACTATTTATATTACAAACTCATCCATTTTACTTGTTATCACCAAGTGTGATTTGTTGTTTATTCATGAGAAGTCTAAGTTTTGATATTCACTTCAATATTTGTAATTAGTTTCATTTATGCATCTTGATTTTATTCATATTGAATTTTTTTATGTGATTTTTAAACATATGCAATATTCACTATCATGCACGTTTTGTAATATACATTTATTTAATTTTATATCATTAAGTGTATTTATAAATAAAATTGTATTTCCCATTGAAGTTTTTACTTTTCTTCCTCGTCGTTAAATATATGCGAATTATTATTAGATCGAAGATATCATGCACGTTTTGTAATATACATTGCAATTTATATCATTGAAGTGTAGTTTATAAATAAAATAGTAACATGTTACCAATGTTAAAATATTCATTAAAACCTAATCATTTTTGAGCCCTAAGTGAAATTCAAAAAGAAACCCTAAGTGGCTATCTATTCATTCGATGACGGGATGACTAAGGGAGGTAGGGCCTTGGAAAATGCGGTGAGGGACAACCCTTTAAATCCTAAGTCGAGCTAGTTGTGGTAGTAGTCAAAAAATAAAACCCCAATATCGAAGGAAACAGAGGTCCCTTGTCCCAAACAGGTTGGAGCATATTTAAGTGGCGGATATTTTTGATTTTCTGAATCTAATTTAGGTTCCTTTCTTCTAAGGTTATCTTAAGGATTTCTTTCAATCATGTGCTTGGAGGGACTAAGAGGAATTATCTTGTGAATATTTTTTAGTGAAACCTTGTAAGGTGGCATTAAGTAAGTATTTTTCCATAGGTATAATATAGGTTATTTCAAAGTGTGATATTGAGTGTGCACTTGGATTATCTCTAAATAAGTAATCATTATAGACTATGGATTGTATGGTTACTGGATAATCATGAATCTTTATTTGTAGGACTTAATTATCCTATATGTAATGTTGAGTATAATTATATTTTATAAATACCTTCTTATGGTATGAATTAAGTTTTCTCATAACCCATAGATGAGTTATAAAATCAAGGTTACCCATAATTTTAATTATTTATTTATTGTTCAAGGAGAATATGTACAATTTATCTCTCTCAATATTTTCATTATTCTAATAATACCACTTTAGAAGGAAATTATATTTTTAGTTGTTATAATGACATATGAAATCTATACATATTAGTGTGAAATTCATACTCATTTCTACATATGGAAATATTATTTTGAATCATATACATATTTGTTCCTTATTTCATGCAATCATCTTGTATTATTTATAGTATGAACTCATCCATTTTACTTGTTATAATCAAGTGCATTTGTTGTTTAAAATCAGGGATTACCTTATGTATTTTTGATAGCTCAATACATTTACAATTTCTCTCTATCAATTTTTCATTACTTAATAAGACCACTTCAAAAATTATCTATTTAGTTGTTTTAATGATGAATGAAATAATTGATACATATTAGTGTGAAATTCATAATCATTTCTAGATATGGTAATATCATTTTGAATCGTATACATATTTGTTCCTCATTTCATGCAATCATCTCGTCACTTTTATATTACAAACTCATCCATTTTACTTGTTATCACCACCAGTGTGATTTGTTGTTTATTCATGAGAAGTCTAAGTTTTGATATTCACTTCAATATTTGTAATTAGTCTTCCATTTATGCATCTTGATTTTATTCATTTCCCATTGAATTTTTTTATGTGTATGCGTTAAACATATGCAATTATTATTAGATCGAAGATATCATGCACGTTTGTAATATACATTGCAATTCTATATCATTGAAGTGTAGTTTATAAATAAAATAGTAACATGTTACCAATGTTAAAATATTCATTAAAACCTAATCGGATTTCGAGCCCTAAGTGAAATTCAAAAAGAAACCCTAAGTGGCTATCTATTCATAGAGGCGATGACAGGATGACTAAGGGAGGTAGGGCCTTGGCAAATGCAGTGAGGGACAACCCTTTAAATCCTAAGTCGAGCTAGTTGTGGTAGTAGTCAAGAAAATACAAACCCCAATATCAGAAGGAAACAGGGTCCCTTCAACAGTTGGAGCATCTTCAAGTGGCGGATACTGTTTGACTGATAAAGCGGTCTTCCTTTCTTCTGAGGTGGTGGAGGCGGGTCTTACTTCAGACTGGAAAGAGGAATTTCTTGTGAAGATTGGTTTAGTGGAAACCTTGTGGGTGGCACGGGTAAGTATTTTTCCATAGATACTAAAGTATTTTCTCAAAGGGCCCCTGCCCTGAAGCCTGACACTTCCCTTTCTCTTGTTTTCGACGAGGACATGCTAAACATGGTGTGTGAATCTGAGGAAAATAATTCCAGAACAACCATCATATGTCGCTTCGAGATATTTTCACCAAAGCTTTCCGAGTTAAACAAATGGATAACCCATAGATGGAGTCCAAAAATCAAAGTCAAAGTGGATCTATTCTTTTGACCTAGAGCTTTCTTCATTTTTATTTTTGTATCTTCTGAAGATAGGGACATAATAGATAACAAATACTGGGTTTGGGAGGAGTACGGTCTCATCGTCAAACCTTGATACCATGCCTTTGATTCTTCAAAAGCATCCTTTCATTCTCAACCCATTTGGGTTATACTCCTAGGCTTCCCATTCAACTCCGGAATTTACATTTCTTTGAAGTCATAGCCAATAGGTTAGGGGCTTATGTCAAATATGATGACAATACTTCTTAGCACTTCCATACTACATTTTATCATTTACTGATAGACATGGACCTCTCTCAAACCTTCGCCATGAGAATAAACTTTTGATAGATGGTAGAACATGGTTCCAAAATATTTACTTTGAAGGTGTGTCTTTTTGGTGCCATAGATTTTTAAAACTGGACACTTAATCGCTTATTATGAATACCTATACATTTTTGCTATACCACATTTTTAGAAAGATATCCTCATAGGATGATAGTACACATATGGTTGTTGAGACCCCCTATCCCATTATTCTATATATGTCCTCTCGCTATCCTTATCGTGATTCTATAAATATATCTCTATCATATTGAAGGCATTGAAATTATTCTTCCTATAGAATATATATGATGTGTATATATAAAATAACTATTCCATGAAAAGAATTTGCCTTTTTCTACTAACTCTTGCCTATTTTTTCTTTTACTTATTTCCAGGTAATCTTATTTGATGTATCCTTATACAAGCTTCCTTCTTTATTTCTCTTTTGTACTCATTGTTTTATCTATGTTTTGACCCATCTTATTATCTCCCAATCAAAACATTTTCTATGTAATAAAAGAAAAATAATATATCATACTATGTTTATTATACCATTCAAAACCATATGATACATGTTTATAAGGCATTGTATATATTATTCTTCATAGATACTTATATATGTGATATATATGTATGGAAAAAGTTCATGTTACATATACATTAAGATATAAATAACTTCTTCCTTTATATATATAATTTGTCTCTTTTACTTTCTAGTCTTGCCATCCAATGTATATAAGTGTATGTTTATGTATTTATATATATATTATATATTATTTGATGTATATCTATATATATATATATATATATATTCATATATGTATATCTTTATGTACATATATGTACATTATATGTTTATATATATATATATATACATATATATATATAGATAATATATATATTTTATATAATAAAGATATATAATAAAACATATAATCTATATATAGCTTTAAATCATAAATACATATTTATACATACATTATTTGTATATGTTTACATATACTATATATCTATCTATGTACATGTATATGTATATATATATATACCTATATATATATATATGTATATATACACTACTATATATATTCAAATACATATACATATCATATGAATATATATATATTCATACATGTATATATGTGTTGTAATTACATATATATATATATAAAAGTATGTATATATGTATGTATATATGTATGTGTATAATATTATATATTTATTTATTACATCATTTATATATATGTGTATCAGTTCTTTATATATAATATTAATGGTCCATGTTTAATTTATTTCTCTAACTATATTTTTTATTTACACACATATATATGCACATATATATTACATACGCATATATATATATATATATATATATATATATATATATATATGTATATATAATATATATATATATATATATATATATATATATATATATATATATATATATCTATCTATCTATATATGCATGTGTGTGTGTGTGTGTAAATAAATGGGTTTTTATATATGTATATACATATTTACATACATACATGTATATGTATACACACAAGTGTGTGTTTACATATATATATATATCTATCTATGTATGTATATATGTATGTATGTATATATATATATATATACACATACATACATATATATCATGTATGTATATATGATAGATATATAGTATATGTAAACACACACATTGTGGGTATACATATAAAAGTATGTATGTAAATATGTACATGTGCATACATGTATATATGTTTGTATGTATGTATATATATAATATAGATACATACATACATACATACATACACACATATTTACTTAAGTTTTATGTTTTTGTAGTATTATTAGCTAGATAAATAAAGAGTGAGATTTTGTATTTGTGTGTGTGTGGAGAGAGAGAGAGAACATAGTGAGAGTAAAGAGAGATATATAAAAAAAGGTTTTCGTTCTTAATTTGTCAACGTGTGTGTTGTGTTAGAAACTAGAGCGTATGCAATAGGAAATGTGTCATATATTTGGCTCAGAATTAAATCATTTTTGTGGGAATTGTTAGAATTTATGTAGCTATGATTTTTGAGTAAAAATGTATTATGCACATAATTTTTATCAATTATTTATTTGGTAATCCTAGTTTACTAGTGTGTATGTTTTTACACACACACACACACACACACACACACACACACACACACACACACACACACACACTTATAGAGTTTTCATCTAAAATTCTATTCGAGAACATATCAAAAAATAATAAGAAACACTAGGGTGAAGGAAGTAGGATCCAAGAAGATTAGGTAAAACAAAGAAGAGACATATAAGAATAATATGTAAAAAATGCTTCTACTAAAATTTCACCAGAGCTTTTCTACTCAATACTTCCTTAAAACATGCATATAAATCAAATATATAGAGGACTTCAAAAATTTATAAATTCTTGATCAATATAGTAAAAAAACTTTTCATGGGTAGGAGAGAAGATTTTACAATAAATTGGAAATATTCTCCATGTCCTTTATGCTAACAAAATTTGTCAGACTTAATTTGGTAGTTGATATTACACAAATCCAACCACTCCCCCTAGATGTAAACTACCATGAAAATACACCCAGACATTCTCTAAGATACACAAATGTATCATTTTGTAAAGGATTCATGAAAATGTCGGCAAAATGGTGTTCAACACTGCCAAATTCAAGATATATCTCGCCATTGTTGAAAAGTTCCTTGATGAAGTGATATCTTGGTGTCAATGTGCTTGCTTGACTTATGGAACACACAATTATTTGATAGTGCAATTGTTGAATTGTTTTTGTGGAAGATATGTGTTGCTTCTTATAAATATAATGTTCAAAATCTTCTAGAATTATCTTCATCTGTACTCCCTAATAGGATACTAATGTGGCTGTTACATATTCAGTTTCTCTGGACTAGAGAGTGATAATGTGTTGCTTCTTGGATGCCCAATAAGACTACATGTAAGCCAAAATTATATACATAACCGGACGTACTTTTCCTATCATCATTTCTATCTACACATTCATTGTTTGTATATCTAATTAATTTCAAAACATCAGATGGTGCATACCAAATTCCATAATTTGTAGTACTAGACAACATATTTTTAGTATCCTCTTTGTTGTAAAACTTGTGTCATTCTTAGGGAGTTTCAATGAACCTTCAGATGAGAATGACTCCATATATTATGTATGGCCTTTTTTCCATCAAGTACATTAGACTTTCGAAAATTATTTCTACAATTTTGGATCAACATTAGATCGTTATTCTCTTTGCTTAGTTTGAGACCCATAACAACTTGTTTTATTTATGGATTACTATTCATCATATTAAATTTCTTTAACACATCGTTTTCATACATGGAGTGATATATGTAGATGAATTATTTAGATTGTGTCACTTTTATTCGTAAAAACTATTTCATCAACCCTAGATCTGTCATTTTGAATTCCTTCTTCAAAGGTGTTGACTTAAACAAGTTAATAGACAATTTTTTAGTGAATAAGAGGGCATCAAAATACAAACAAACTATTAAAATCTAACCTCTATTATTTATCTTGATGTATACTATTGGCTGACAGCTGCTTTTCTCAAATCCATTTTGTAGAAAATATGAATCTATTCTGTTGTGCCAAGCTCTCGGAGCTTGCTTTAGGCCATACAATGCCTCTTTTAGTCTACATAATTTATGCTCTTATCGATATATTTCATGTCCAAGTGAATGTTGAGAATAAAATTCTTATTTTATAAAACCATTCAAGAATAATGACTTGACATCCCTTTAGTATACCTTCGAGTTGTTTTGGGTTTCTATGGATAAGACAATTCTAACTGTGTCAAGTCTAGCTACCAGTGCAAAGGTTTCTTTGCAATAAATTCCAAGTTATTGTTAGAATCCCTTTACCACTAACCTTTCCCTATCCTTTTCCACATTTACATATGCATTGAATTTGGTCTTATAGGCCCACTTAACACCAATAACATCATCCCCTTATGGCAGATTGAATAAGTCCCAAGATTGATTATTTTTAATGGAATTCATTTCTTCATCCATAGCTTTTATCCATTCTTTATTTTCTACAAAATCTTCAAACTAAATAGGGCCACCTTATGAAAATGATGCAAAATAAGAGTATAAGTCTTCATCTTACTCAACTTGATCATATATCTCCCTCAAACTTATTATCTTATTGGAAGCGTTTCTGAAATGATATCTGAGTTCTACTAATGTTGGGTTGGAGGAATCACTATTTTATGGACTTCTAGTTCCTACATACTGTGAGGGTTCACTAAGATGAGTGTTTATTCTAAGTCTCTGCTGAAATTATCTCTTGATGACTTCTTTGAGGGTTATAAGACGTCAGTGCATTTTGAGAAGTTACTAATGTACTCTATTTACTAGCAGGGCCGTAGACTAGAGTTATTGTTGGAGCAAGCCCTTGTGGATATGGTGCATTATCTTGTGAACATTTTTGTTCAAATTCATAGTCTTCTTGAGATACCTCCCTAGAGATACCCAACTCTTGATCAATAATTCCATCACAGGATTCATTCTCTATAAAATCAACATCTCTACTGATAATAACCTTCTTGGTGATGGGATTATAATATCTTTTAGGCCTTTGAATCCTTACTTTAACCTATAAAAATGTATTTTTAGACTTTATCTTCCAATTTCTTTCTGAATTATTTAGGCACTAGTACATACGCAACACATCTAAAAACTCTTAAGTGTGCAACACTGTGATTTCTTCCACTCCATGCTTATTTAGGAAACTTTTCCCTTACAATTTTTTTGGCACATGTTTGATAGGTAGTTTATGCATGCAACCTCTTCTACCCAATACTCATTTGGATTTTTTTTCCTTCAGTAGACTCCTTGAAATTTCCATGAGAGTATTTTTTTATTTTTCTATACCATTTTGCTAAGGTGTATACCTGGTTGTGAGTTGCTTCTACATTCCATTTTCCTTTATAAAATTTAAGGATATCTAGACTCATCTTGAGTTCATCAAATTGTATATTGGCGTAGCAACTGATTAACATGATGAGATCCCTCTCCACCATAAATTTGAGCTTTTGGTGTGACGGCAAGTCATGTAGCTCTGATACCAGGCAGTTAAGCACGCCGCCCCCAGAGTAGTTCTAGGATGGGTGACCTCCCAGAAATTCCTGGTGTCACTTCCTCTTAATATGTCATTGGGCCTGATTGGGTGTATACCCGGCTCCATCATGCAGGAGGGTATTGGTGTAGCAACTAATTAACACGATGAGATCCCTCTCCACCATCAGTTTGAGATTTTGGTGTGACGGCAAGTCGTGTAGCTCTGATACTAGGCAGTTAAGCGTGTCATCCCCAGAGTAGTTATGGGATGGGTGACCTCCCAGGAAATTCCCGTCTCACTTCCTCTTAATATGCCATTGGGCCTGATTGGGTATATACCCGGCTCCATCGTGCATGAGGGTATTGGCGTAGCAACTGATTAACACGATGAGATCCCTCTCCACCATAAGTTTGAGCTTTTGGTGTGATGGCAAGTCGTGTAGCTTTGATACCATGAAAGAGTTGATGGATCATATCGGAAACTGTGCACCACAAAGAAGTTGCACTCAAGTTGAATCAAAATAGCTCCAGCGTAATCACAAGTAAGAATCGATCAATAACTGAATAAACTTGCATAACCGAACAAAGCTTGTTCATAAGAAAAAGACAACAGAGTGTCTTGGCATGCTCATAAATGAATAGTAAAGGGGTACATATAGGGTGTTGAGTAACCCTAGTGCAAGACACACATGAAACCCTAAACCTAACCCTAAACCTAACCCATGTGAGATGACCCTCCAATATGAGAAGAGGACACATAGGATAAATCACACTAACAAGATATACTAGCCACCTCTGTCTTTTATAAGCACCTTGATAAAATGAATACTCTACTTCTCTACAAGGACCTTTAATTCCTTAAAAGTCTCAAAAACATATTATTTGTGCTATAGGAAGTATACCCATGTCTTCCTACTGAAATCATTGATGAAGGTAAAAAAATACATGCTTTCACCCATTGAGGGTGTATCCATAGGTAAAGATAGGTATGCACCGATGATTTCAAGGGGCTGGTGAAGTTTATATGCCTTTCCAATTAGAAATATTTCCTTGTGATGCTTAGAAAAAATGTAACTTTCACACGTTCTTTTAGGCAGATTGATTAATGGTATTGCATTCACTATGTTCTTCTTGTGGAGCCAATTTATGCATTTAAAAGTAAGTGTCCAAGCCTTAATTTTCAAATCCAAGCATGATTTTCATTATTTACTTGGAGTTCATATGGATATTTTATGCTTGGAAATCTTCGTTCAGTGAGGTCTTGAAATTTCATAGGTGATTTAGAGTTAGCACCCTCTAGGCTTAAAAATCCTCCTTTAAAATATTTTTCTTCACCCATAGGTGGTTAAACCTTAGCTCCCACTCGGGTCAAACCTTCTCCTTGAAAATATTTTGCTTCACCCATTAGTTGTTGAACCTTAGTGCCCGCTAGGGTCAAACCTTCTTGAGAAAAGTTTTGTTCCTTCCTGTTTTGAAATATCCTAACGCCGACTAGGGTTGAGGAACCTTCTCCTTGAAAATATTTGCTTTCATCCTTCTTTGAAAAATACATAGTGCCCTCTAGAATTGAAATTTTTTGTTGAGAACATCATTGTACAAATTTTATTAGAATAACCTTAGTGCTCGATAGGGTTGAGGAACCTTCTTGAGAAAAAAATCTTCTTCTTGTTTCTTTGGAAGTTGCCTAACGATTGCTAGGGTTGAGGAACCTCTTTGAGGAAGATTTTTGTCTTCCTATTTATTTAAAAGATATGTAGTGACCACTAGGGTTGAGGAACCTCCTTGAAAACATTTTTTATCTTCTTTCTTTGGAATATTCCTAACGACTGCTAGGGTTGAGGAACCTCCTCGAGGAGAATTTTTCCAATCTAGTTTTTTTAAGAGCTAGAAACCACTAAGATCCAAGACCCTCCTTCAGTGATATCTCCATGACCAATACAGGAATAGGAGATAGCGACCACTAAGGTCAAATCACTTTATATTATCAAAGGGACCATTCAATTTCTTATCATTTCTACCTTTTCTATAAACATGTTACTTTGATTTCAATCTAGAAAAATAGATTTTCCTTCCTCAAAATACATTTTGTATCCTTTCTATAAAAAATTACCTATCCTCGTGAGGTTGTGTTTCATCCCATGGACATAATAAAAATCTTGAATGAACTTATTTTATCCTTATTTTGTCTTAATATTTATCATACATTTTCTAATTACTGAAACTTTGTTTTCATTACCTTGTTTTACCTCTGACTAGACATATTTGTCCATGTTAGAAAAAATTTCTTTTGAACCTGTAATGTTGTTATTACAACAAGAATCCAGGAACCGGAAATATTTTTTTCTCTCTTTAGTAACATGACAAGTTATAAAAATAGAGCTAAGATTTGAACTTCTAGAATTACATTCATTTGAAAAAATTGGACTTTGTTTTCTTAAATCATAGTATTTTTTGACATTCAATAGCATAATTCCAATACTTTTTTAAATAATGACATTGTCTATTAGATTTATCATACTTTTCTTCCTGCGATTAGTTGTGGTAATGATTGTGAGAAGAACTTCTTCCTCTTCCTCTACTTGAAAACAAGATTGAGCTAGATCTAGTGGAGCTATCTTGATCACTTGAATGTGGAGTTCTACCTCCTCTTGCATGAAATCTTCCTCTTCCTCTTCTGTTCATAAATCTTCCTTTACCTCTACTAACTAAAACTTGGCTCTTAAAGGCATGTTCTACAATGGATTTTCCAGATCTATTAAGTCATTATTCATTGGATAGTAGAGATCCCATTATCTCATCAATAAAGAGATAATTCAATTCCTTATACTCTTCAATGACAACAATAATGGAGTCAAACTTGGTTTATAGACTCCTAATGATTTTTTTTGTGATCCTCTGGTCTTCTAAGGTATCTCTATGGGACATAATCTAATTTACTAAACCTATCACATGCGTAAAAAATGAATCAACACTATCAAACTCTCTCATGTGAATATTCTAAAAATATCTCTTCAAATTTTGTTGTTTGGCAAGTTTTACCTTACTAGTGCCTTGATAGGTAGTTTCTAGGATATCCCATGCTTTCTTAGACCTACTGGTTGGCTAATCTAGAGAATATAGAAATTTCTATACCTTTCTTTATAAAAACTAGAGCTTTTGTATCCCTTTTCATATTTTATTGAAGAAGTTCCTTGTCTATTTGTGACAAATCATTATATGTTGCTTGATATGGTGGTTCTAGGAAGCCATTTTTGATAAGATCCTAAGTGTCTTAACTACAGAAAAAGTGTTTTCATTCTAATATCCCAATAATGCTAACTTATTTAATTAAAAATAGGGATTTGGTGTTGGATTAGACTCTTGATAGTTCCATCCATGGATAAAAATGTAAAGCATAGATAAAATCAAGAAAATCACACATATTTGAAATGGAAAAACTATAACCTATAAGCAATGCGAGAAGAACCTTCGTAGGTTTTAAATTGTGCACCCAAGATGAGGATTTTCAATCTGATACTTGATGATGGAAGTAGGATGAAAACAGATAAGGTTAAATAGAGAAGAGATATAGAAAAATACTATACAAAAAAAAATCTATTAAAATTACGCTAGAGCTTCGTTGCTCAATTATTCCTTACAAAATGCATACAAATGACTCAAATATATGGAGGACTTTAAATATTGATAGTTTCTTGAGAAAGTGAGAAAACATTAAATGTACATAGGTAGGAGAGAAGATTTTAGAATAAATTGGAAATATTCTCCAGGGCCTCAATGTTGATAAAGTATGTTAGACTTAATTTGGTAGTTAAGATTACAAAAATCCAAACAAAAGAGAATTGAAACAAGTCCTCACACAAAAACTTGACCAGATTTGTAATACTACAGTTTTGGAAAACCAAAAATATATTTCTATGGCTTTAAAAAAAACCCAAGATACCAAAAACTTAGAAGAGAAGATTAAAAACTAGAGAGGTGAGAGATAATGAGGGGAGGTAGAAATATTCATATTTTAATATATAATAGAATATATTTTCTTACGTGTATAATTTGGTTAATGAAAAAAAAATCTAAGGGAAAAAGGGTCAAGAAATGGACATTTCAATAAAAAGAGAACTTAAATGCACAGACAATATTTTGTTTTGGACATATAAATACACTAAAACTATAGCAAACCATTTGTTAATGTTAATATTAACGAGATGTGAATGATTTGGTCTGGAAGGTAAAATTATGTACAAATTGCTCATATTCACATATCATAAGGAATTGATTTATTGGTAAAGGTTATTGGAAGTAGGTAAATATTATTTGTGGTTGTATGAGTTACAGGTCTACCAAAAATTTACACAACATCCATGTCTTCGAAATATTACACAACTTGCACAAGTGGATATGGAATGTTACTATGAAGAGATTATCAATTGTATAGACCGACATATGATGTGTAAATAGGGTGCATGCCTACGTAAGAAAAGGGGAAGAATGGTTTGTAGGTAAGATGTTCAAATTTTTGAATAATTAAATTTAAATTAAAAAAATATGTGTGGAAAAAATAATAATGGATTATTATGTTTTGCTTGTATAATTAACCATGAACATTGAATCTCGAGGGATCAAAGTTATATCAAGACTCAAAGAAAAGAGAGAATTTTTTTGAACCTGCTAGAAATGATGAAAGAGTAAATACACACAATCCCTACATATGGAAATTGTTGAGATAAAACATAGATTGGAAACATATTCTTTCCATGCATGCCATAATAAAGTACATTATAAGTTATGCAACAAAAATAGAGAAGAGTTAAGAAACTTATCATGAAATATTGATGCCGATTAAAAACATTAAAAACCCAAATGAAATGGCAGCAAGATCATATAGGAGACTTCTAACTGAAACAATTGTTGAAAGAGACATTAGCAAACAAGAAATATGTCACATATTGTTGGAGCTTTCATTGGTAGAGAACAATAGATTATTTCTCAATTTAAATGTTTCACATGAGGTGTTCAAACTGGTAATAACAATTGATGAAGATGACCATGAAGAACATGTAAAAACTTTCACTGACAGGTACAAGAGTAGGCCCTTTTCCATGGAGAGTGTGTCACTTATTGATGTTGTTAGATCTTGGACGTATAATTCAAGGAGAAAAAAATATACCAAATGAGATGTTCGGAGTTTAACAACTATTGTGAGACTATTTCCAAGGTTTTCCTCCATCCCTTCACGTGAATCACATAAGTGGGTTGATTATTGTTAGTTTGAATTGTTTCTTTACAATCTGTTTCGTGATATAGAGAGAGATATCAGACTTTATTCTGATTCCATAAGTTCAAATTGTGATACCTTCAATTATAGCCCATGGCATGTCAAGAGGAGGACTTCTATAGAAGACATTGATAATGAGAGTGATTCTAAAGATGAAACTAATCAACATATTCAACAAAATACAAAAGAACGTGAATGGAAAATTATATGTGGGCTTCATCGCACTCAAAATTTTCATGTGACTAAAATAAATATGTTGTGGAGAAGATATATTGACATACAAGCACCATGGAATGTTGAATATCGAGGTGAAGAATAAACAAGTAAAGAAATAAAATTCATAACAAACATGTAAGATAATGGGTTGGTTATAGATGATGAATTAGCCCTACATTTCAATTATGACACCTTGGGTGCTAAAAAATCAAACACTTGATATAATAATGACACATTATAATCAACATCAAAATAACATGCCATTGCTTATGATAGTTCAAGGAACAATATGAACTGCAAAATCTTGTGCATGATTGGGGTGATTAAAAAAGCAATTTTTATGCATAATTTCAAGGACATTCTCCTCTTATTTTACTTACACCACCAGGAGTTGCAACATTTAATATTGGTGCCTTAATGATCCATTCGCAACTTCAAATCCCTATTTAAGATTTTTATGAATTAGAAGGCTCAAGACTTACAACATTCTAACAAGAGATTTTCCAGATAAAATATACATGGATTGATGAAAAGAGATTCATTGGAAAACGTTTGCTACAAAACATAGACTCCCGACTTCGTCAAGCATTCCCTGAAAATGAAGACACCAATTTTGGTGGTTTTCCTATGATTTTGGCAGGATATTTGGGGCAACTTCCTTTTGTTACACAATAACCACCATATAATAGTAATGTACATGTACATATGCTAAGGGAATCATTCACAATAGTTGTTACAATTGATAAGGTATTTAGAAAACAAGGAGAAAACAAATACCAAAAACATTTTCGATGAATTCTCACAAATCTCGGAGATACGAATCCAACACTGGATGATTGCAGGTTATTAATGAGTAGAAAAAATTTAGCATTATAAAAATCTAGTCATGAAGAATTCAATAATAATATTTACCTTCTCGCGATAAAGATTAACATGAATAACCACAACAACAAAAAATTACAATCGTTAAAGAGACCTGTTGCATATAGCATTACAACTACACCAAGTACTACCAACACACTGAAAACATGACCAAATGATGAAATTGATGTTGAATTATTAATTATAATGTGGTAAGGGTTATGTTAACATCCAATCTATTGGTGCTCAATTTGATCTTGCCCCATTTGTCCTTGAAATTATTCAGTTTGCAGGCTCTATCATGTTTTCTATCTCCCTATATTGATGCATGAAACCTATGTCCTCCATTTGGTTTCCATGATCAGTCCATTCCTTGGTTGAGGATCACTTAAAATATAGAACAAAAAAATTTGTCCCTTTGTCCATGTGAAATGAATCTATAACTTGGGGCTAAAACTCAGGTATTTTCCTTCCTTCTATTTTCCATAGTCACGTTTTATTGTCCCTGTCATTTTTGTCCCAAATATATGTGGAAACATGATTGGATGCAGATCAGGGGATCATATTTGGGCTTTATAACATTTCCAATTCTCTATCCTTGAATAAGGATTCATTTTCGGGCACAAACAGTGATTTTCTTGTATTTTACGGTTTGATGGGTGTACTTTTCAGGGTCAAATTCATATCTCAGCATCTGTGGAAATGTGGAAATTTTTGGTTGGATGCGGCTCAACATGGAACTTTGACACTCTAAGGCCTACTTCAGACTCAAAACTTGTCCATGTGGAGGGCTGGAGCTCATCTGAAAATTCAGCTTTTGGTTTGACCTTAGAATTGCGTTAGGGAGACACGTGGAGGTTTTTGTTGCCTTTCCTAGAATTAGACAAATTTTTAATGTAATCGATACAATTTTTGTAGACCATGAACACGTGGAGAGCCAACGCTCATTTGAGAATCCACCTTAGGGTCCCACCAGAACAATTATGATAGAGAGACATGTGGAGGCTTCCGCTAGCTCCGCTCTATACTTAAAATTTTCAAAGCAATTTTGAAATTCCTTGCAAACGTGGAGGGACCGCGCCTATTTTGGGACCGCCCCCTAATTTTTATTTTGAAGAAGTGCCAGGAGGACACTTGGAGGATTTCTCTCACTTTTCCCTTGCTTGGAATTTTCAACGACGAAATAAAAATGTCTCAACCCTAGGCACATGGCGCCTTCCGTTGATCCTTCAACTTTTTTAAACAACTTTGCCAGACTGAGACATGTGGTAGCCCGCACTTGTTTGGGGTCTCTGATTTTGGGGACTATCTCAAAATGCGCCATTGAGACACATGGAGGCTTCCCTGGCTCCTTTCTTACTAAGACTTTTCCAAAGGCCAAAAGGCATTTTTCTTGGGCCCAAAGCACGTGGAAGGCCCGCGCTTTTTGGAAACTTTCCCATGTACTTGTCCTTTGTAGTTGTGCCAAGGAAACATGTGGATGGCTATAATATAAATTAGAGAAGGAGTAGAATCAACGGTTGTGCATTTCACCTATTTTTTCACCATTTTTTCTCCAAGACTCCTAGGAGATGCGAATACGAACTATTTTTCATCATTTTTGATGAAATTCCTTGTCGTTTTTGTGTACAAAGTTCCATTGAATGGATTTGAAACTTATTTTTTTAGTCCAAGGATTGTTAAAGTCAATATTTTGAAGTTGGAATTGCTTAGGCACTTGCAAAAATGGGAATTACCAGAGAAGATGGACGTGGGGTAGAATTACAGAGAAAAGAGAGGGAAAAGGATGAAATGATGAAGGTTGCAGGATCAAAAGATGAAAAGGGTGTTGCCTCGAGAGCGAATAGGATTACCTGTCAGATCCAACTGCACAGAGCCTCCTGAAAATGATTAAATTACATTTCTTGCATGACAGAATTAGAATGATCCGAAGGACTCCCAGAAAGTTGTGGCATGGAATCCTAATCATTAGTCAAGGGCCTAAAAAATGTGATCAGTTCATAATTGGTCCACCTGGTAGCTTTCGGATGTAAATTTGTTAAACGTCACTTTCTGAGGAAAATTGGTAACAAGTAAAGGTCCCTTGAATATTCTTATCTTTTGGGGAAAATTGAGTGAGTGAAATGTATAAATACAATGAGAATACTCTTATAAAGGGTCGAGGGTTGAATTCTTAAGAGAAAATTAGAGAAATTCATCTTCCTGAGAGACCAATCCGAGATACCTGGTTAATTCCTTATGGGTTATATTTTCTATCATGTCAATTTGGTTGCAAATGTATAGCCATTGATGAGCACTGAGATTGCTCTAGAAGCTTTCCCCGCTTATAATGAATCTAAGCAATTTTGAATTTAATTTGTGTTCAATCTCTAGCAATTTGTGTCTTCTTTGTTTCAAAAAGTCTGCAAATGGTTTCTTTTGTTCCTATTACAATCTTACATTGAAATATTTGTGAAATCACACAGGATCTCATCCCTATGAAAATTTAGTGGCATTTACAATTTCATTTCAAGAAGAGCCTTCATCTTGTGATGAGATAAACAAATTTAAAATCACTCCACTTTCATTTGTTGATAAATATTGTCTATAAGTCTTTGGGTGTACCTTAGGCATGATTGATCAGAGATTTTTGTGTTTAATTGATTCTTTTAACTGGAGCCTTCGTGATAGATTCTCAAAGATTGTGTGAAAACGTGCTGATCTGGGCATCCGTTGAAGCACACCTTCTAGTTGAAGGAACGTCTTTACTATTCTGAAGCTTTCTATTGTTGAGTTGTCCATTGTTGTGAATTTTCTCAGAGATCTAGTATAATCAACTTTATCCTTCTTAATCTCCCACCAAAATTATTCAAAAACCATGAGTTCATGATGAACTAACTTTGTTTTCCCTATTTATGAATAAAGGAACAAAATCCATTTACTAAAATATGCAGAACAATCAGGATCCCAGAATGTCTTCAGTAACCTTCTCCTTGTTTTGAAAGTATCTCCATCTTTTAGAAGTGACAACTCTTGAGAGTTAAGTTATGGAGTATTGACCATACTTTCCCAATGTTTTCTTCATAAAACTTGTGTAAAAGAAGGATATCTCCATCTCCTTCATCAAACAGAGGTTACACTAAGGGTTCTCTCATCCTAGTTTAAGAGGCACAACCTAAAATAGTGAGGAAAGGTCAAATCCTCTTGAGGGTGTTATCCATCTCTCCACAAATCTAAGTGACAAAGGGCCAGTTAGATCTCATCCCTTGCTACAAAATGACACACACTATGATCTATCTGTTTCTAAGCTCCATGTCCAATCTGTGATGCTGCTCAACTTCAAAAGGACAATAAATTTGGATACTAACACCCGTGGCGCTATTTTCGGGGACTGATTTGCATTTTTGGGGACCTGATTTGTTGATTTGTTACAAGTTCATATCCATTTGGATTGTCAACAACACTTGTGGTACCATTTCCGGGGACTGATTTGCATTTCCGGGGACCTAATTTGTTGATTTGTTGTCAGTTCATATCCATTTGGCCCATCAACAACACTAGTGGCACCATTTCCGAGGACTAATTTACATTATCGGGGACCTTATTAGCGTTGCCGAGGATGATTTGTTGATTTTTTCCCAGTTCATATCCATTTGGCCCATCAACAACACTCGTGGCACCGTTGTCGGGGACTCTTTGAAGTATTTTACAAATGTAGTACATACAGACCTTGGTAATGTTTCTTACATGATCTAAGTGCAAATACATTGTTGAAGCATCATTATATGTTCATATCTGTAAGAATTGTTCAAATTTTTAAGTTCTGAGTGCAATATTTCCAGCTTATACATTTATTGCACTAAAGTTTGTATCCTCATTGATAAATTTGGGTAGAAGAAGAGCATATCTTGTAAGATTTGCATGAATCTAGTATTGATAGATATTTGATGGGTCTTTCATAGTGCATTTGCACAAACTAAGGTGAAAATCCTTATTAGCGACTGCGTGTTGTTTAAACTCTTAATAAATACCAATGTCTTAACATATATCAAGTAAGATTTGTCACTAATATCTACAAAGCTAGAAGGAAGAAGATCTTTCTTTGCCAAGGACTTTGGTAGAAGGTTGTTTCAAGAGTTAGGAAAGTCTTATTTAGAAGGAAGAAGAGTTTAGAAGGTTGTTGGAGATCAAGCATTAAGAAAAGAGATCTCCATTGGTGACACTGATCAACCTGTGATTAAAGATTGCAATACTTCCTCAAGTTCTTCTAAATCAGGTAGTCTCTTTGTTTGATTGAATTCTCCATCTAGAGATGGTCCTTATTTTGTATTTGAAATTTTTTCTTCTCAATCAGCCCCTGTATTTTCCAAATCTAATAGAGTTTTCCTAGAAACAAAGCCTTTAGATGGTAGTCATTCTAAAAATTGCATCCTTGTACCACACAGACCCCTCACTCCTCATCATTCTATTTCTCCTGTAAGATCACCTCCTCAAAAAAATATGGCTCAACCTCCACCTAGAACTCCATTTTTTGTTAATACTTTTGGTCCCATCAATTGTAGAGGTATGGATGGCTATCCAAATATTGTCCCACAAGATGTAAGAACTAGATTGCCTAAGCTTCAAGGAAATAATGCAATCACTTTGGTGATAAACACTTGAATCTCTTTGTCAATATGATGGAGGAATTTGAAATAGAATTTAAGGATGTATACATTAATAAATTTGGATCCATACTCTAGAAGATGAATAACGTATTTAATGATACATATTAAACACGGTAATAAATCTTTTCCATTCATACCATTGATTCTTGAATGAGATTGAACCATATATAGAGATGAACAATGCTTTTAGAATACATAATGGTGATAAAACAAACCCTAGGTTTCTTTTATTAGAGTTTGAAAATATAACAAAAATCCTAATGAATCATATGAGTTTTTACAATTAAAATGATTTAAATACAAGATTTAACAAAAATTTAATGATAGAAGACTACATGTTAATTTGAGGCCATGTGATGAATCATGTCTAATAAAGTATTTAGATGCATTTGATAAGAAAGATGCTTAATATTTGAGGGATAAAATCCTAGAACTTTGACGAAGGCCTTTACCATGGATTTTTCTCCTTCCAACAAATTGAGAACAACATTAAAGCAGTTGGAAAATTTCCTAAGAGGGAGGGTGTTAAAATGATCAACCCAGAGAAGCCTCAATCAAGTAAGGTTGTGGATCTTGAGGAAGTTATAAAGATTTTGGCCTTTCACATTCAAAGAAATCTCTTACAAAACTAGCCGGGTAGAGAAAAGGAATTAGACAAGGTTCTTAGGGTCTTCAAAAAATGTCGACAAATTTAATGCTTTCCGATTTCGAGCACAACAAATAGTTACACATGATCATATTAATTCCGATGACGGGTGGACCAAGAAATGTCAAACATTAGGCAACAAGGACAATTCTTCATATTTTGATTCAATCAAATCATCAAGAAATGATTAGAACTCACATCATATGATGAAAGAGGTAAAGGACCCATGGGAGCTAGACAACCCCATGATCCATAGGGAGAATAGAAATAATAAATAGTGCATGATCCTCTAAATGCCAGAGTTTTTGTTGTTGAAGAGACAAATGAAATTTATTGGTGTGACAAATGTTTCTTACCCTGCCCGCCATGTGAAGTAGATCAGCAATTTGAAGAAGCTAATGATGATGATAACATTGATGATGATGCATGCATGGTGGACTTCTCTGCAAGATCACTTCAAGGAGTAACTTCAACTGAAGTAATAAGTGCAAGAACTTTGCAAGTTTTTTTAAATTGCATTCAACAGGTACCTCTTCTTCCTCCCTCGCATGGTTTATAAATAGATATGGTACATGATTTTTAACTTCCTAATAATGATTTTGAGTACCTAATAGATCTAATGATTAAGAAGTATGATGGAGGAATCCCGTCAAAAGAGGATAGACAATTGTTAATGAATGTTGTTGTTGCCCAACAAAAAGATTATAACACAAAAAGTAAAGTAAAGGACTACGTATAAAGGGGAGAAGGCCTCAAGCCAAAAAATAAAGACCCCAGTTCTCACCAATGTCCCAAAAGAAACTGTAAAGAACGATGCATATGGAAAAGGCCTTATTGTCTCAAGTAGAACTGGTGTTCCCACCCATGCCCAAATTGTGAAAAATATTATGCCATCCGATTATTTTTTCAATCATTCTCCATGTGTTGCTTTCCCCAAATACATTCCTTATGAAATTTCCCAAGTCTTGAGTCTAATCAAGATTTATGTCCCAATTGTTGAATTGCTTAGGATTCTTGAGCACAAGAAGAGGGCCTTTGAGTATTTGGGATTGGAAGAAGATAGGAGTGCCCAAGGCAAAAATATAAATAATGTAAACACTCCTCCAACCATTGCATACCTAGAAAAACCACCAGCATTGGAGGAGATAGGTGAACCACTTGAAGTTTACTTTGGAACATATTTAATTGAGTCCCAATTAAATATTGATCCATTTTTTAAAACGTTGATTATTGAGGAGAGATCTGCACAATTATATGTTTGATTCCGAAGCATCATGCAATATTATGCCTCTAGAGGTCATGAATGAATTGAACATTAAAGTGACAACAGCTTATGGAAAGTGTAATGTGTTGGTGCTCAAATAAGTCTCACCCCGTTTGTCATTGAAATTCCTTAGTTTGCGGCCTCTGTCATGTTTTCTATCTCCCCGTGTTGGTTCTTGAATATTTTTCCTCCATTTGGTTTCCATGATCAGTCCTTTCCATGGTTGAGGATCACGTAAAGGTATAGAATTTGTTTTTTGTTCCTCTATCCATATGAAAGAGTCTTTAACTTGGTCGTAAAACTCGGGGTTTTCCTTTCCTTTCATTTTCCACTGTCTTGTTTCTTTGTCCCTATCTTTTGTGTCCTAAATATCTATGGAAACATGATTGGATGTGGCTCGGAGGATTGTATTTTCACCTTATATCATTTCCAAAATCTCTGTCTGTGAAGAAAGATTCATTTCCGAACTCAAATGTTGGTTTTCCTGCATTTTTACGGTTTTACGGTGTGTTTTTCCCCATCAAATTTACATCTCTACATCAGTGGAAACGTGGCCCTTTTTGGTTTGATGTGGCTCAGTGGGGCACTCTAAAAACTCTTAGGCTTGCTTCAACCCAAAACTTGTCTATGTTGAGGAATGACGCTCATTTGGAAATTCACCTTTTGGTTTGGCCTTGGAGTTACACAGGGTGGACATGTGGAGGTTTCCGCTACTTTTCCCGGACTTAGACAAATTTTCATGCATTTATAGTTTTGACGGAATCATGGACATGTGGAGGGTATAACACTCATTTGAGAATCTTCCTCATGGTCCCACCTTAACAGTTGCGCAATGAAGAAACGTAGAGACTTCCGCCAGGTCTTCCCATACTTTGAATTTTCAAGAAAATTTCTAAAGGCCTAGGATACGTGGTGGGACCATGCCTATTTGGGGACTAGCCCCTAAGTTTTATTTTGAAGAAGCACCAGGAGGACACTTGGAGGCTTCTTCTCACTCTTCCCTTTTACTTGGACTTTTCAATGGCCAAAGGAAATTGTCTCGGACCCTAGACACATGACGCCTTCCACTAAACCTTCAACTTTTTTAATAGACTCTATCAGACTGAGACATGTGTTGAGCCCGCATTTTTGGGGTCTCTACTTTTGGGGACCATCTCAAAATGCACCATTGAGACACGTGGAGGCTTCTATTGGCTCCTTTTACACTAAGACTTTTCAAAGGCCAAAAGGCATTTTTTTTGACCCAGGGTATGTGGAAGGCTCGCGCTTGTTTACTTGCCTTTGTGCTTCTCCTTTGCAGTTGCACCAAGGAAACACATGGAAGGCTATGATATAAAGTGGAAAAGGGGTAGAATCAATGGTTGTGTGATTTCACCCGTTTTTCCACCATTTTTGCTCCAAGACTCCTGAGACGCGAATACGCACTTTTTTTCATCGTTATTTGATGAAATTCCTTATCGTCTATATCTGTATGGTGCGATTGAATGGATTTGAAACTTAAATTATGAGTCCAATGATTGTTAAGGACATTATTTTGAAGTGGGAATTTCTCAGGCACTCACAAAAATGGGAATTACCAGAGGAAATGGATGCGGGTAGTATTGCAGAGGAAAGAGAGGGAAAAGGGATGAAATGATTAAAGTGTAGGTGCAAAAGATGAAAAAGGTGTTGCCTCGAAAGCAAAAAAGATTACCTATCATATCCAATCTATGCAGAGTCTCTAGAAAATGATTAAAAAGGGGATTTCTCACATGAAAGAATCATAATGATTAGAAGGATCACCAAAATTTGTTGCATGGCATCCTAGTCATTAGTCGAGGGCCCAAAAAATGTGATCAGTTCACAATTGGTCCACCTGGCTTTCGATCTGAATTTGTTAAACATCACTTTCTGAAGAAAATTGTTAACAAGCAAAGGTCCCTCAAATATTCTTTATTTTTGGGGGAAAATTGAGTGAGTAAAATGTATAAATGTAATGAGAATACTCTTGCAAATGGTCAGAGGTTAAATTATTAAGAGAAAATTTGAGAAATTCGTCTTCGTGAAAGACGAAAGCCGAGATAACATGTTATTTTCTTTTGTTTTATATTTTCTATCGTGTCAAGTTGGTTTCAGATGTATAGCCATTGAAAAGAACTGAGATTACTCTAGAAGCTTTCCCCTGCTAATGAATCTAAGCACTTTTGAAATTAATTTGTGTCCATTCTCTAGCAATTTTTGTCTGCTTTGTTTCAGAATGTCTGGAAATAGTTTATTTCATTCCTATTGCAATATTACATTTAAATCTTTTAGAAATCACATAGGATCTTGTCCCTATGATATTTTAATGGTATTTGCAATTTGATTTCAAGAAGAGACTTCATCTTGGATGAGATAAAAAAATTTAAAATCAATTCACTATCTTTTGTTGAAAAATATTGTCTTTAAGTCTTCTAGTGTACCTTAGGCATGATTGATCAGAGACTTTGGTGTTTAATTGAGCCTCTCAATTCGATCCTTCATGTTAGAGTCTCAAAGATTATGTGAAAACATGTTGATCTGGGCCTCCATTGAAGCACACCTTCTAGTTGAAGGAAAATCTTAACTGTTTTAAAGATTTATGTTGTTGAGTTGTTCATTGTTGTGAAGTCGCTTCGAAGATCTAGTATAATCAACTTTATCCTACTTCATCTCCCACAAAAATCATTCAAAAACCATTGATCCATCCTAAACTACCCCTGTTTTCCCTGTATATCAACAAAGGAAAAAAATCTACTTACTAAAATATGTAGAACACTTAGGATTTCTTAATGTCTTTAGTAACCTTAGCCTTGTGTTGAAAGTATCTCCATCGTTTAGAAGTGACAACTCTTAAGAGTTAAATTATGGAGTATTGACCATATTTTCCCAAGGTTTTCTTCATAAAATTTGTCCAAACGAAGGATATGTCCATCTCCTTCATCAAACAGAGGTTACACTAAGGGTCCTCTCACCTTGGTCGAAGAGGCACAACCTAAAGTAGTGAGGATTGGTCAAATTCTCTTAAAGGTGATATCCATCTCTCCACAAATCTGAGTAACAAAGGGCTAGTTGGATCTCATCCCCAGCTACAAAAAATGACACAAACTATGATCTATGTGTCTCTAAGCTCCATGTCAAACTTAAATTATGAGTCTTCTCGGCTTGAAAAGGAGAATGAATTTGGATACTCAACACTCACAAAAATGGCACCATTTCCGAGGGACTCTTTCAAGTATTTGAACAAAGGTGTACAGTACAGATGAATGGTAATGCTTTTTACATATTTTAAAGTGCAAATACATTTCCTCGAAACATCATTATTTTTGTTCAGATCTATAATAATTGTTAAAATTTGTGAGTTATGAGTATAATATTTAAAGCTATATAGTTATTACACTAAATTTGTATCATAATTGATAAATTTGATAAAAGAAGAATAGATATTGTAAGATTTGCATGAATCTGTATTGATGCTCTTTAGACATTTGATAGGTCTTTCATAGTGCATTTTCCCAAACTAAGGTGAAAATCCTTAGTGGCGACTCCATGTTAGAGGTTAAATTCTTTATAAATACTAGTGTCTTAACATATATCAAGTGAGATTTGTCATTAATATCTGCAAATCTTGAAGGAAGAAGATATTTCTTTGCCAAGGACTCTAGTAGAAGGTTGTTCTAGAAGAGCTAGGAAAGTCTAATTTAGAAGGAAGAAGATTTGGAAGGTTTTTGGAGATCAAGCATCAAGAAAAGATATCTCCATTGGTGAAACTATTATTTCATGATTTAATATTGAAGTACTTCCTCAAGTGCTTTTGAAATCAATAGTATTTTGTTATGAATTGAATTCTCCATCTGATTTCAGAGGGTCCTTCATCATATTTGAAACATTTTCTTCTAATACAAAATTTAAAATAAATTCACTATCTTTTGTTGAAAATTTAATAAAGTTTTCTAAGGGATTATGAAAATTTTATGCCTAACCATACATACTCTCAATCATTATTTTCTCCATAAGATCACCTCCTTAGAATAATATGGCTCATCCTCCTCCACCCATACCTCCATTTGTTTAAATAGTTTTGGTCCCATCAGTTTTAGATATGGTTGGGTATCCAAATGCTATGCATTGTTGTGATGTCAAGAAACAAATTGCCTAAGTTTAGAATAATGCAATAATCCTAATAAAATTAAAACTCTTTCAAAACCATTGATCTTCAAACTAGATTTTGAGGATGTAACAAAATTATTTATCCATACTCTAAAGAAGAACTCTTAATTTCTTAATGATTTAGTATAAATCTCTTCCAGATAATTCTTGACTCCTTGACAAAGATGAAGAATGCTTTTAAATGTAGTATGGTGATAAAATTCCCAGACCCTAGGTTTATTTTATCAAAGTTTAAAAATATAATCAAAGAATCCTAATGAATGAATCGATTAAAGTATGATTTCAATTACTAAAGGTGTATCATATATGATAAAGTATTCGGATGCATTTGATAAGAAATCTCTTACTATTTGAGGGATAAGAACCACAGGAATTTGAGGCAGGCCTTTACCATGGCTCTGTAAATTGAGAACAATATTAAAGCAGTTGGAAAACATCCTAAGAGGGAGGGTGTTAAAGTGATCAACCCTGAGAAGCCTCAATCAAGTAAGGTTGGATATTGAGGAAGTCATAAGGACTTTGTCTGGGGATGTAAAATAAGTCTCTTACAAGCTAGATAGGGCAGAGAAATGAATTGGGTAAGGTTCTCAGGTCAACATAGGCAACAAGGCCAAGACAAACTTGCAAATCATCCTATAAAGGATCAGAGGTCTGATGACAGAGGTAAAGGACCCATGGGAACTAGACAACCCCAAGATAGGGAAAATGGAGTACTGCCTGATCCTCTAAATGCCAAAGTTGTTGTTAAAGAGACAAATAAAATGGATTGGTGTCACAAATGCTTCTTGCCCCACCTGCCATGTGAAGTAGATCAACAAGTTTAAGAAGTTGATGATGATGACAACACCGATGATGATGCATGCATGGTTGACTTCTCTACAAGCTCACAACAAGGAACAACTTTAACTGAGGTAATAAGTGTAAGAACTGCTATAAGTTTTTAGGACTGCATTCACCGGTACCTCTTCTTCCTCCCTCTCATGCTTTAGAAATAGATATGGTACAAGCATTTGAACTTCCTAATAATGATTTTGAGTACCTAAGAGTTCTAATGATTAATAAGTATGATGGAGGAATCCCATCAGAAGAGGATAGATAGTTCTAATGAATGTTGTTGTGGCCCAAGAAAAAGAGTATAACACAAGAAGTAAAGTTGCCAAAGGGGCAGGGCCTCAAGCCAAACCAAAGACCCCAGTTCTCACCAATGTCCCAAAAGAGACTCCAAATAAAGATGCATATGGAAAAGGCCATGTTGTCTCAAGTAGAAATGGTGTTCCCACCCATGCCCAAAATGTTAAAAACCTTGTGCCATCTGATGATTTTGTCAATCTTTCTCCAAATGTTGTTTTGCCGAAGTACATTCCCTATGACATTTCCCAAGTATTGAGTCAGATCAAGATTTATGTCCCAATTGTTGAACTACTTAGGATTCCTGAGCATAAGAGGGTTTTTGAGTATTTGGGATTGGAGGAAGATAGGAGTACCCAAGGTAGAAATATAAATAATGTAAATACTCCTCCTCCAAAATTGCATACCTAGAAAAACCACCAACATTAGAGGAGATAGGTGTACCACCTGAAGTTTACTTGGAAACATCTTTAGTTGAGTCTCAGTTAAATGTTGATCCATTTTTAACAACACTATTTATTAAAGACAGGTTGTTGCACAATTGTATGTTTGATTCTAGAGCATCTTGCAATGTTATGCCTCTCGAAGTCATGAATGAATTAAATATTAAAGTGAAAGTAGCCTATGTCAATTGTACTGCAATGGATTCTAGAGAGGTCCCAGTTTTAGGGTGTGTGAAAGGTTTGGTAGTACAACTTGCAGCTTATCCAGGTAAGAACTTTAAAATTGATGTTTTCATTGTTGATTGCCCTACTGAATGGGGCATGTTGTTATCAAGAAAGTGGGTGGAAAGTGTGGGTGAAAGTGTTCGAGATGGATATGTCTTTTGCCACCATTCCAAAAGCAGCCTTGTAAAGTTATATGGAGAGAAGAAGATGTTGTACATCATTGAAGATCCCAATAATGCTTCTTATGAAGTGTTGTACACTGATGTAGATGTCTCTAAATGTAATGCCATGCCCAGGGACAGACCAAAACACACTAAAATTTAGGGTAATTTTTTTATTTTTATTTTTTTTTTTAAAGGTGATTACTAACAATACTAAAACTAATGATACAAAACTGGTTCCGAAATTATTTATTTTAAACTAAATTGATCAACCCAATTTCTCAACCACTAGCCCGAAACAATTTTCATTTATTTAATCATTATTAGGTTTATTAGGGACAACTGAAATGAGACTACACTCTTTTTTAGTTATTTAGATTTTCCCCTTTTATTTTATTTACCCACATGCACACCTCTTAAACTTTATTTTCCATTCACATTTAAAATACACTTGGCTCCAAAAGAATGTAGGGTTAATTTTGGACCCTAGGATCAAAATAGATCCCAGCCCTAGATTCAATTTTGCCCTAACTTTCCTTAGCACCTCTTTAGCTCTTTCTTCTTTTTCCTTTTTCTTCATGTTGTAATCTACAGGTTTTAGGAGAAGCCATGAGTGGTCATGAAGGGAATCCAAGCTTCTCTTGTATTTTATCCCTGATCTCATTTTTATTATTATTTTTGAATTGCAGTTTAAGATGGAGAAGATTTTTCTTTTTGTTTTCAAAGATTGTTTCATTGTAGCAAAGAGTTGGGAGAACCCAGGGTTAAATTTCTGTTTGTTCTTCTTTTATTTATTTAATTTTCTCTTACCAGGTGAAGATCTGGTTGTGGATGTCATTATTATCCCATTTGTAAGTGTAATTATATATGCAAACATGTAAACGAAACCAAGCATGAATTTGCAGAAGGAAGAACTCAGTTTTTAAAAGAAACGCCACCAGGTGGATGGGGCCGTGGCCTGAGGGGGTAGAGGGCGGCGGTTTGGTGCTGGCGTGGTCTGAGCAAGGTGTGAGGTGGCCTGTGGGGTGGAGATGCCCGCGAGGAGGAGGGTACAGCACAGGGGCGGCGTTTGTGATGCCGGTGGGGACGCGTGGGGACAGCGGTGGAGCAGGGCGCGCGAGGGGGGCGAGAGCCCAAAAGGGCGAGGCGATTGGTGTTGCTGTGCAGGGGGGCCGGCTAGGCGTGGGTATGATCGGCGGGGGAGGGGGCCGACCCTCCCCCATTTCAAAGTTTATTTTATTTTTGTTTTACATTATTTTGTTTTCGTTTTTTTTTTTTAAATGCTTTATTAAAACAAATATATATATATATATAGATAAATATATATATATATATATATAACATCACAAAATATGCCTAATGTATTTTAATACGGTGATTTACAATATATCCGAGATAACATTATAAATATTATTTTGTTTAAGTAAGGAATAATCACCTATAGTAAAGCTGCATTGGGTACATAGATATTTTAATATCTTGCACACAATGAAAAGGAAATAAATATTTCATACTATGAAGACTTCAATCTTAGTTTATTAACTTGGAAAGACAGAACTTACAACTTTTGCTATAACTATTTATGTTATGATGATTTACACATTTTGAGATAAAATAAATGTAACAAAGTATTTCCAACAAGAAAAGAGACTTATGTCTTAGAATTTTCAAAGGAGATTGCCCATTCAAGTATGATTTACTAATAGGAAACAACTCATTAAATTTCACATAGAAGGAAACAATGAAAGAAATGTAATATTTCCATACAAGGTTAATCCTAAAATTCCATAATATACTAACTTTCTTTCAACAAGGTTGCCATCAATTTCCCATTACATAGATCAAACTTGCTATAACATTGTTTTTCAAAGAGCTTGAGCTCTCAACCACACCATGATTCCAAAGTGTTTAAAATACATAAGGGTTCAAACATTCAAGTTCTCTTTTCAAGAATGAAGCAATATTCCAACAACATATGTTAAATCAAGATTACATGAGAATTTCAACTCTCAAGAGGGAAATTTTCCAAGACAAGAAGAGGGTCAAATAGACCATGCCACCAAAAATACTCCAGCACACCTCAAGAACAAGGCTCCAACTTCGAATGCTATACAAGGATTCAACTTCAAGAGAACAAGGCTTGTTTAACCTCCCAACCTTCAGGCATCATTACATGCCTTTCCAAGGGTTGGAAGACATGCTAGCCTCCCCCAAGCCCATGGGAGAGAGAGCTAGCTTCCACAACTTGAGCACAAGATCTTTAGGGAGACAAACACCACAATACACTCACAAACAAGACCAAACCATGCACTAAGAAAAACACAACATTGAGCAATAAAAGAAAAGAGGAGAAACCATATTCATCCTCTAAATTTGGGGAAGAGTAGATGAGATACCCGAAAGTGACATAAGGTGTGATCTAACAAAAGAATGCACACATCAAACTTCCTTCTCCACCTTATTTCTCCGAAGTCAACAAGATCCTCCTTATTACTCCATCCATTCACCAAAATCCTTCTTGGGAGGATTTTCAAACCCCTTGGGTTTCCTCTCCAAGAATGGGAAAGGGGTTCAAACC
The DNA here is from genome assembly GCA_018340775.1 of Taxus wallichiana var. yunnanensis. Taxonomy (NCBI): domain Eukaryota; kingdom Viridiplantae; phylum Streptophyta; class Pinopsida; order Cupressales; family Taxaceae; genus Taxus; species Taxus wallichiana. Next base: position 778,890,382 of record CM031240.1, read on the forward strand.
AAATGAACCCCTTACCCACCTCAAACCATATGAGGGGAGTAAAGAAACCGACATGGCTTGCCCATCAAGCCATGGGGTTTGAGAGGGAAAATCCCTCTCTCTTCCCCCAAATAACTCAAACATCCATCAATCCATATGATGGATGGAGTAAAACAATGCACAAATATAATCAAGCAACAAACCATACAAGCAACTAAACAAATAAATCAACTATGAGCAAGCTAAGATTTAATAAAGGAACATACCACATAAATGAGCTCAAGAGGTTACCTCTAATAGCTCTCCAAAACAAGATTTTGCAACTTTCTTCCTCAAGCAATCCTCAAGCTCCAAACTTCTCAAGCACCAAGCCAAAAACTCCAAGAAAAGAAGAACCAACCAAAGAAGAAGAAGAAGAAGACTCCCCATTCCCATGGATGGGAATTTGAAGAGGAGAAAGCAAGCATCCTCACAAATGAGGGGGTGACATGTGTCACCCCTCTCCCTCAACAAGGTCAAAGATGCCAAAACAAAAGAGAGAAAGGGTGGGTGGAGTTATCTTTTTGCCCTTTTCTCCCAAATTCCCTAAAATGTTAGCAAGACAAAATAAGAGCAACTTTTGATAAATACACAAATCCACATCCCTTACATGGATGTGACAAAACAAGGGTAGAAAGGGAGGGAAAACTCCCTCAAGCCTTGAAAATAAGCCCCCCTACCCATTAGGTAGGGTCCAAGGGCTCATTTTTGTGTTGGGGGAACTCCCAAGCTATAAAGGGACCCCCAAAAATGCCCAAAATACCCTAATTTCGGGTTTTGCATTTTTGGCACAAGGGTAGAGGGTGTGGGGACCACCCAAGGGTCTCACATGTGACCCTAAACCCTTGTGCTTAAGTGACACATTAAACATAATCAACAAATTAAAAGAAAGAGGAGTTATTAACTCCCAAAACAAGTTTACATCATAACCAACTACCCTAACCAAAATTAATAATTCAAAGCACAATACATTACATACATTGGGGTCACTCATAGTGCCCAAAATAATAATCATCTATCCTAAGGCTTCACACAAAGAACATGGCTAGGACTCAGCCCGTGGGCTGCTTGTGCAAGATTGTGTAGCTAGTCTGAATCCCACGTTCTCCTATGACCTGTCACCTGCACACTCATTGCACACATTAACCGCATCTGTCCAATACAAGAGTAAACTAGCTGCTTACTAAGTGAATAGATTCAAACATGTAAATTAATGATATCACCATCATCAATGTGGAATGCACAATCTCACACAATTCGTCGTATGTTAGGTATTACAATACATATCATGTCATATCACCATGTCATCATGTATCCTCATCAGCAAAACAAATACGTTACAAAATCAAGGTATGTGACTAACTAATTATCCAACATGTATCAATTTGACCTAAATCACATAGAAAAGTGTTAGTGTCCACAATATCAAATAAAAGGTGTCAACCTACTAATCTAGTTAAATTAGCGCTACGCGCTCCAAATCACCATACGTGTTCATAAAGGCAAACCAACATATCCAAAATCCATAACTGTGGTTTAAGAATTCAGCAGATCATAGAGGTTAGAAAAGGTGGGCACTACATCCCCCTCTCCTAAAATTAGACTTCCTCCGGGAAGTCACTGGAAGAGCTAGGGATAAGATTTTACTGGATATCACATCGTAGTGCGAGTACTACATTAAGGTCATTTTTAAAGGAATTAACACATTATTTATTTTTATTTTTATTTTTATTTTTGTTTTTGTCTTAACAACATGTCTTTTTGAAGTAAATTAGGTCCAAGAACAAGTATATTTCAAATAGGGTAGTATTCACCAAAGGGGAGTGTATAAACCGAATTTCATTTTCCTCATCATCTATCTTTCCTAGAAGGGTCGAAATAAGAGGATATACAACATAAGGTCCCAAATGATGGATGAGCGAAGGAAACATAAATGTTGTTTCAAAATGAATTTAAAAGTTTTTGAATATTAATTGTGTACTATAACACTTTAAGGAAACTATCCAAGGTGTCACACATATCACACACTGAGAAAGAAAAAGTTTCCAAGTTTCGTGAGGTCTCATCTCCTAACTCATCATCACTCTAACTATTGAAAAAGGAAGGTTCACGAGTCCTTTTAAAATGGTTCAATAATCGACATTATTCACTAAGATCAAGGAAGAATATTCACATACTACCAAACATAGTTAAAGGAGTTGTCTTAATTTGGTCTTTATTTATTAATTTCTTAATTTATTTATTTTTGTTCGCTAAATGATTGTAAGAAAAATAAAATAAAATTTGTGGGTGGAATATATATAGTCCACTACTAGGTTAAATTAGCTTTCTAATTTGTTTTCCAAGGTTTCATAGCATGTACCGTTTTATAAAACATTTCCATTCCGAGACAAGATGATTTATAAGTCTCATAAATGAAAATTTATTTTATTATTGTTTGTAAGTTGGTTTATATGAGTTCTCATTATGACAAAGCAATTTTAGAACTTTCTACGCCCCAAACAAGACATAACTTCTTAATGAAACAAACCAAAATTTTCATTTAGTACGATATAAGAAAAGTTTTACTTAAATTTATCATTTCTTAATTACTATAATCACAAGAAAACATGAATGAGTTGCGCAAAAACAAAATCCATTTAAAGAGAGTGTTTACTAAATCATATCAACATACTTTATCAAAATTTACAAAATACCAACATGATGGGATGCAAATAAAACTTTTCCGTCCATACTTTCCTCAAGCATGCAAGAGTTAAACACTCATTTTCCTTTAATGAAAGGTAAGGTCTAATTTTTTCAAGATTTCTGACTTACGTTAACTTTTACTTAACAATTATTTGGTCAAAATTTGGCCCATTAGGTCACAAAATAATTACACTTATTAACAAGGGTGGAATTCGTATTACACAAAGAAATTTGAATTACGCCACCCTATTTGAGTGGTGATAAAAATTAGAACCGTGTTTTGAAGAGGGCCCCAAACTAATTTCAATCTATTTGTGTGTATATATATATATATATCTTAAAACTTATGCTTATACTAATTACACAGGACGTCTCTACCTATGGTAGGTGGGAAGGCTAATTAGTCATTATTGTTAGTCCTTGCAATAAGGTCTCACATCATTTATATTATAATAACATACTAGGAGTTCTTCTATGTGGATGAAATCTTATAAAGGATTTTCCCAAGAGTCTAATAGTCAGAGCATAATGGATTTGCGAGATCATTGCAATCATTCAAACATTCATATTAATTTCCTCACCTAACCATTTAGGGAGACAAACAATACCTAAGTTACTTACAAAATCCCAACCATTTAGTGTGTAAGCCACTTGAATATCACAAGACGAAAATTAGAAAACATCACCTATCCCATTGAGCAATAGTTTTAGGATCACCTCTATTTTAACTTCTCTTTTTTTTTTTTTTATAAAAGGGGTAACAGTTTATTCGACCAATCTTTGTTTAATTATATATATTAGACGAGTTTTCCAAATTACATATAATTACACGTTTGCTATTGTTGTTTACAAGGTATAAGTACACAATTGTGCTTATAGATTTATATATAAATATATATATATATAGATTACGAAACATTACCTTTACCCTTATTGGACCATAAAAACAGTTCTTTCACAATCAACACCATCATCGATACAACATAGTGCCTAACCAAGAAAGTGTTCAACACTAATTCATTTCATTTTATTTTCTTTCCAAGAGGGATACAATATCGTTGTTTATATTTATTATAGATATAAAATTTTGCATGACCATTGGTCTTATAAGTCCACTAATTTGAGGTTAGAAGAGGGTAATTCCCTTATTTCTACACATAAGTACAAGCATTATAAACATGATTAACTCATAACATTTTAAATCAACTTGAGGAGAGTTAAAATCATATGTGTAATCACTAAGGTAATAAGGTTTTAACCATGTTGCCATGCAACAAAACTTAATAAGAGGTAATGGTATAGAGATAGGTTTATCAAGCTCCAAAAGGATTAAGAAAATTAACTAGATCATTTCCGAAGTTAACTCTAAAATTTATACCAATAGCTTCGATAATAATTTTAAGTTGTGAAACTAGATTTGTTTTATAATAGCACAATGTGTTCTTACGTTGCACGAAGAGGATAAACTAGCTATGAAATATTATTTCGAGCAACACCATCAAAAAGGAGAGGCACTAACTTTCTTTTATCATTTATGTTTAGAGAGGAGTTAACAAATTATTTTCATCCAATTATAATCAATTTTAAACCATAATTTTGAAGCGGAAAACAACAAGGTCAAAAGATCATTTGCTAAATTTTCTTATAAAAGGGTTGTAAAAACACATATCATAGGAGTACGAATTATTTCCAATTTCATAGTAGTGAAGTATCAAAACATGGAAGATTATTTTATCATATTGGAAAATATTTTACAAGATACAGACATTTAATTTACACCCATACCGAAAGGGTTTCATTAGATCTAAAGTGGCACTTCTAACACGACAGTTGATATTCCCAAGAAGCAAAGGATCACTTAGAAAAGAAACAACCAATCAAACGTCAAAACAAATTTCCTATAACAAGGTTACAATTTCACATTCTTATTCGACCTACTTATTATTTTCGACACCAACAACTAGACCTTTGTTGGCTAGAAAGACATACCTAACCAGGGTTGCTAGAAAAATAAAATGACTTGTTGTACAAAGTTTATTTTGGGTCCTAGCATTCAACCTAGAACACGTAGCTTAAAACAATAACCATATTGTAACATGTTTCACTCCCAAAGGTGTTCTAAGAAACCTATTTGTTTATTAAGACCTAATTTTCTTGTTCCACAACTAGAGAAAAAGGCTACAAAGGGATCCTGCCAAGACATGTACCCAACACCCACATGGTGAAACAAAACTTTTATTCAATTCTCTATTATGCAGAGAGTCAGACAAGACGTACATTTCTAATTACTGGTGAATAGGTTTCAAATTGGAAGCACTATCTCGAGGCCAACTATTACAGTTTTACTATTGTATACCAGCATATTTATAGTGACAAAAGGCTACAAAAAGGGTAATGAAAATAAGTAATTCCCAATTCAAAAATGAGTTCTATCCACTTGACTCTATTCTTCTATAAATAGAGAACCCGACGCAACTCACAAAATGAAAAACTGATGATCGAAACTCTAGATATGGCATACTTTCCGGGGCTAAATAATGTTATTTACAAGTTTGTATTTTGAACAAATCATCTAGAGGCCTCTAAACACACTTGGCAAACTAATTATCTATTCCTTTTTCTCGAATCTAAACATTGCAACCACTGGACATGGAGAAATACTACAAGTTAGGAGCCAAAATTTTCAATTTCCTACTAACGCTCTCCGCTTTACAGGCCTAAAACGAAACGATTTTGCTCCAATTTTAAGCTGTTGTCCCAAACTATATGCGATTAAAAGAGCTCAAAAAAAAATTTTATCTATATCATCAAAGGGTTTTAAAAGTTGATTTTAAAAGTTGATGCGGCTTCACAAGTTACTAGGAAACAAGATTATCCCATCCATTACTACTATGGAGAACAAAAGCCATTTTGCACGTCATCTAAACACGACATTTTCTTAAGTTTTACTGATTATTTTAAACAAATTAAGTGATCAAAATGTGCCTACCATCTATTGTCTTAGCAACATTTCACTCCAAGTGGTTATTCAAGAGATAAGTTTACCCATGGAATACTTTAGCGGAAACGATTTTAATTGTTTTACTTTTAATATTATGAAAACATTTATAACCAGTTAAAAGTTCTACCCAGAGCGTCCGCGTGTGCGAACCATCGCTCTGATACCAAATGTAATGCCATGCAGGACACCGGAAAAGCAGACCAAAACACACTAAAATTTAGGGTAATTAATTTTTTTATTTTTATTTTTCTTTAAAGGTGATTACTAACAATACTAAAACTAATGATACAAAATCAAGTCTTTGAAATTATTTATTTTAACTAAATTGATCAACCCAATTTCTCGACCACTAGAAAACAATTTTCATTTATTTAATCATTATTAGGTTTATTAGGACAACTGAAATGAGACTACACTCTTTTTTTTTTTTAGTTATTTAGATTTTCCCCTTTTATTTTATTTACTCACATGCACACCTCTTAAACTTTATTTTCCCATTCATATTTAAAATACACTTAGGCTCTCCAAAAGAATGTAGGGTTAATTTTGGACCCTAGGATCAAAATAGATCCTAGCCCTAGATTCAATTTTGCCCTAACTTTCCTAAGCACCTCTTTAGCTCTTCCTTCTTTTTTCCTTTTTCTTCATGTTGTAATCTACAGTTTTGGAGAAGCCATGAGTGGTCATGAAGGAAATCCAAGCTTCTCTTGTATTTTATCCCCGATCTCATTATTATTATTATTTTTGAATTGCGGTTTAAGATGGAGAAGATTTTTCTTTTTGTTTTCAAAGATTGTTTCATTGAGCAAAGAGTTGGGAGAACCTAGGTTAAATTTCTGTTTGTTCTTTTTTATTTATTTAATTTTCTCTTACCGGTGAAGATCTAGTTGTGGATGTCATTATTATCCCATTTGTAAGTGTAATTATATATGCAAACATGTAAACGAAACCAAGCATGAATTTGCGAAGGAAGAACTCGAGTTTTAAAAAGAAACGCCACCAGTGGATGGGGCCGTGCTCGAGGGGTAGAGGGCGGCGGTTTGGTGCTTTGGCGTGGTCTGAGCAAGGTGTGAGGTGGCCTGTGGGGTGGAGATGCCCGCGAGGAGGAGGGGGGACAAAGACGGGGCGGCGGATTGTGATGCCGGTGGGGACGCGTGGGGACAGCGGTGGAGCAGGGCGCGCGGGGCGGGGCGGCAGCAGAGCCCAAAAGGGGCAGAGGCGATTGGTGTTGCTCATGTGCTGGGGCCATGCAAAGGCGTACAATACGGTCGGCGGGGAGGGGCCGACCTTCCCCATTTCAAAGTTTATTTTATTTTTGTTTTACATTATTTTGTTTTCAGTTTTTTTTTTTTTTTAAAAGGTTTATTAAAACAAATATATATATATATATCACAAAATATGCCATAATGTATTTTAATACAAAGTGATTTACAGATATATCCGATAACATTATAAATATTATTTTGTTTAAGTAAGGAATAATCCCCTATAGTAAAACTACATTGGGTACATACATATTTTAATATCTTGCACACAATGAAAAAGGAAATAAATATTTCATACTATGAAGACTTCAATCTTAGTTTATTAACTTGGAAAGACAGAATTTACAACTTTTGCTATAACTATTTATGTTATGATGATTTACATATTTTGAGATAAAATAAATGTAACAAAGTATTTCCAACAAGAAAGAGACTTATGTCTTAGAATTTTCAAAGGAGATTGCCTATTCAAGTATGATTTACTAATAGGAAACAACTCATTAAATTTCACATGGAAGGAAACAATGAAAGAAATGTAATATTTCCATACAAGGTTAATCCTAAAATTCCATAATATACTAACTTTCTTTTAACAAGGTTGCCATCAATTTCCTATTAAATAGATCAAACTTGTTATAACATTGTTTTCCAAGGAGCTTGAGCTCTCAACCACACCATGATTCCAAAGTGTTTAAAATACATAAGGGTTCAAACATTCAAGTTCTCTTTTCAAGAATGAAGCAATATTCCAACAACATATGTTAAATCAAGATTACATGAGAATTTCAACTCTCAAGAGGGAAATTTTCCAAGACAAGAAGAGAGTCAAATAAGACCATGCCACCAAAGATACTCCAGCACACCTCAAGGACAAGGCTCCAACTTCGAATGCTATACAAGGATTCAACTTCAAGAGAACAAGGCTTGTTTAACCTCCCAACCTTCAGGCATCATTACATGCCTTTCCAAGGGTTGGAAGACATGCTAGCCTCCCCCAAGCCCATGGGAGAGAGAGCTAGCTTCCACAACTTGAGCACAAGATCTTTAGGGAGACAAACACCACAATACACTCACAAACAAGACCAAACCATGCACGAAGGAAAAACACAACATTGAGCAATAAAAGAAAAGAGGAGAAACCATATTCATCCTCTAAATTTGGGGAAGAGTAGATGAGATACCCGAAAGTGGCATAAGGTGTGATCTAACAAAAGAATGCACACATCAAACTTCCTTCTCCACCTTATTTCTCCGAAGTCAACAAGATCCTCCTTATTACTCCTTCCATTCACCAAAATCCTTCTTGGGAGGATTTTCAAACCCTTTGGGTTTCCTCTCCAAGAATGGGAAAGGGGTTCAAACCAAATGAACCCCTTACCCACCTCAAACCATATGAGGGGAGTAAAGAAACCGACATGGCTTGCCCATCAAGCCATGGGGTTTGAGAGGGAAAATCCCTCTCTCTTCCCCCAAATAACTCAAACATCCATCAATCCATATGATGGATGGAGTAAAACAATGCACAAATATAATCAAGCAACAAACCATACAAGCAACTAAACAAATAAATCAACTATGAGCAAGCTAAGATTTAATAAAGGAACATACCACATAAATGAGCTCAAGAGGTTACCTCTAATAGCTCTCCAAAACAAGATTTTGCAACTTTCTTCCTCAAGCAATCCTCAAGCTCCAAAACTTCTCAAGCACCAAGCCAAAAACTCCAAGAAAAGAAGAACCAACCAAAGAAGAAGAAGAAGAAGCCCCTCCCCATTCCCATGGATGGGAATTTGAAGAGGAGAAAGCAAGCATCCTCACAAATGAGGGGGTGACATGTGTCACCCCTCTCCCTCAACAAGGTCAAAGATGCCAAAACAAAAGAGAGAAAGGGTGGAATTATCTTTTTGCCCTCTTCTCCCAAATTCCCTAAAATGTTAGCAAGACAAAATAAGAGCAACTTTTGATAAATACACAAATCCACATCCCTTACATGGATGTGACAAAACAAGGGTAGAAAGGGAGGGAAAACTCCCTCAAGCCTTGAAAATAAGCCCCCCTACCCATTAGGTAGGGTCCAAGGGCTCATTTTTGTGTTGGGGGAACTCCCAAGCTATAAAGGGACCCCCAAAAATGCCCAAAATACCCTAATTTCGGGTTTTACATTTTTGGCACAAGGGTAGAGGGTGTGGGGACCACCCAAGGGTCTCACATGTGACCCTAAACCCTTGTGCTTAAGTGACACATTAAACATAATCAACAAATTAAAAGAAAGAGGAGTTATTAACTCCCAAAACAAGTTTACATCATAACCAACTACCCTAACCAAAATTAATAATTCAAAGCACAATACATTACATACATTGGGGTCACTCATAGTGCCCAAAATAATAATCATCTATCCTAAGGCTTCACACAAAGAACATGGCTAGGACTCAGCCCATGGGCTGCTTGTGCAAGATTGTGTAGCTAGTCTGAATCCCATGTTCTCCTATGACCTGTCACTTGCACACTCATTGCACACATTAACCGCATCTGTCCAATACAAGAGTAAACTAGCTGCTTACTAAGTGAATAGATTCAAACATGTAAATTAATGATATCACCATCATCAATGTGGAATGCACAATCTCACACAATTCGTCGTATGTTAGGTATTACAATACATATCATGTCATATCACCATGTCATCATGTATCCTCATCAGCAAAACAAATACGTTACAAAATCATGGTATGTGACTAACTAATTATCCAACATGTATCAATTTGACCTAAATCACATAGAAAAGTGTTAGTGTCCACAATATCAAATAAAAGGTGTCAACCTACTAATCTAGTTAAATTAGCGCTACGCGCTCCAAATCACCATACGTGTTCATGAAAGCAAACCAACATATCCAAAATCCATAACTGGGGTTTAAGAATTCAGCAGATCATAGAGGCTAAAAAAGGTGTCTTGAATACATAGTGTTATCTCTCGAATACATAGTGTTACTCTCGAAAGTGCACCCTGTAGAGAGATGGCTGCAAGTTTTCTAAGATTGCAAAATTTGATCTGTCTCTTTCGTAGATACAATAGAAACACCTTAGGTCTATGGGTATACCTATTTTGAGGTGAGTCTCCGGTATCAAGGCCGGTTCCTTGTTGATGTATCCTAAATTTATTTGGGGTTTAAGGGTAAAAGATGACTATAAATTAATTAAAACTAAGGTGATACACCAAATTTGTATGAGGGATTTCACTAGGTATATGCACAATTGATATGTGAAGGACTTTGATGCATGATCCAATAGTTTTCTACAGAATTTAAGGGAAAAAACATTGTTGTACTGAGGGAAAAATATCACAAAAACCCTAATAAGTTAACATGCACATTAAAATTATGCAAAAAATACTGAATTTGCAGAAGGGTAAGATGATTTATCAGGAAATTTGCATTCACAAGACTAATAGAAACATACACAAGACTGAAAATAATTGGTAAGGAAGAAATTCTTCACACTCAGAAGGAAAAACTGGAAAAAATTGCTTCAGTACTCCTATATCCAAAAAGTCCTCTAGAAGTTCATTTTGTGCTTTGCAAAGGCACACAATATATAGCAAAAATAAAATTCACCCTCTTCCCCAAAATAGCCTAAAGCTTGTACTCACCCATGAATTCTATTTCTATCCTTTATTTAATAATAGATAAAGGAATAAAAATAGAGCATGCAATTATAAATAGGCATTATTAGCCTTAATGACAATACAGCCAAATTGAAGTTGACTATTCTATTTTTAAGAAAGAAAGAGTAAATAAGTTGTTAAAATAAGCTTTCTTGCAAGGAAATTCTTTTTCCTTGTGCATGTGAATTCATCTTCTTGTCTTTTCTGTCCTGTTGTGAAGTATGCAAAAAATTAACTCTCTGTTTGTGAATAAAAATAATTGCAATACTTGCAACAATAGACATCCACTGTGGGGAATACCTGTCCATGTGCACATGTTCTAACATTAACATCTCCTTCAAAATGGTCACATGCAGTGACATTTTTTAAATCCACTTTAGCTCCTTGAAGTGGGGACCACTTTTGCACTTTACCATCATGTTATAGTCCGCCACCTTTGGATCTTGGTTATCATTGTGAGCATGTATACTTGTTGGCCCTTTTGCAATTTGTATATACTTAATTTAATTCTCACCTTTTTGGTGATTATAGTTAGCATGCATGGTCGGGATTTGCATTATTTAAGGTCTAGAATATAGTGATCTTTTGAATTTTGAATGCAATGATTTTGTTTTATTTGATGACGTGGGCTGGCCCCTTCTCCATGGTGACTCACCCCTTGGTAACTTTTTCGGTGGCATATGTAACTCAAGTTGAGTTTGCTTTGATATTTGTTGATCGTTCTAGGCCATCGATCTGTGTCCTTTTTCATCTTCGGTTGTCGATCTTGAACTGCGGGTTTAGGGTCTTGGTTGTGGAGGCTCGGGCTTGCGGGAATTTTTGGAACTTTTAACCTTTTTACAAAAGTTTCAAACTTAAAAAACCCCGGCCTCCATTTTTTGTTGTGGTGATGACACTATCCTTTTCGGGCCTGCGGGAAATTTTGGAAATTTTAACTTTTGCACCTTTAATGTTTAAAAAAAAGAGACTCCCTCCTTTCCATTGTTTTGCCACGTGTACTCTGTGGACTTTCGGGCCTCTGGAGGAAATTTTGACACTTTGAAATTTTGACAAATTGGACAAGTTGGTCAATCGACCGCCATTTCACTTGGACTACTTTTACATCGATCTTGATGATCAATTTGTGAGAGTTGATCTCTGTACTTTTCAATTTTTGATCATTGATCTTCAAAGCATGATTAGGGTTTCTGACTTGTATTAAATGTGTTTTTGAAGACTCAAACCATGGTTTGCATTGAAATTGGGGATCGATCTAGAGATGTTGATCTATGTCCTTATCGATCTGGAGCCATTAATTATTAATTATGGTTGAGTTAGGTTGAAAACACCTCCTGAGTTTGCATGGTAAAGTGAGGCTCGACCTGAATGACCATTTCATTTGATTTTTTACTATGCGGGTGAATCCCTGGAAAATTTTCTGTTCGAAGCCATTGTTTTGAGGTCCTTGAGCTATGCCATTGTTGATTTTAAAACTTGGCTCTGTTCATTTGATTCTCTGTGTCACTTCATCGATGACCGTCATGAAGGTGAGAGCTTAGAGCTCATTTCTTGTATTATTTCTCTTTTCGCCGCCACTGCTAGTGTTTTTCTTTGAGATCTATGCAACCTTTTGAGCTCTATGAGGATCCGTGAACAGAACTATTGATCTCTTTGTCATTTTGTTCTATGAAGTTTGGATTTTAGCGGATCGATTCTCTTGGCTAAGTTGTATCTGTATTTTTTGTTTGTTTTTTGTGGAGGTCAGACCTTTTTCCTGAGCTATCTAGATTTGGCTTTGCATCACTACTTTATGAGGTCGGTAAGATTTTTCGATTCTTGAGTTTTCACGCTAGTATTTTGGTTCATCGTCACTTCGGCTTCAAAATTGATACCTATCTTCTTTTGCATTTCTTTGTGTGATCTCTTAGATGACTCTGGTCATTTTCGAGTTGAACTCATTTTAGGTTTGGTCCTTTTAGTTCTGAGCTCGATGATATCTCAAGGGTTTTCTCCTCTTCGATTTAAGCAGTAAGTTTTTTTGTTTACTTCTTTCTCTGACTTGGTATCCATTAATGGGTCCGCGATTAAGAAACATGATTTGTGCTTTTATTTCTTATACTACAATTCGAAGGTGATTAACCTTAAAATAATGTTAACCTCTAAAATGCTTCAATACTTTTCAATTTAGATGTGTGTGTTGTTTGACTTAAAGCTTTTTATCTGAGCCTATTGTTTTGAATAATAAATGGATATTCCTATTTTCTCAAACATGTCAGATCTGAATGTTTACTGTTATGGGTATTCAAACTCCTTCATTCCTTTTAATTTTGCAATCTGTTCTTGAGGCTAATAATATTTTCTAAAAAGTTGAAATCCACTTCATACAATCTTAGTTTTGTATTTTCTGATTTCATTCAACCATTAATATTCACCTGGTCTGTTAGTTTCTCAAAAACACTCTAAACTTTGTAAGCTGATTCCTTTCGACGGTTTCACTAATCACTTTCTTTTCACTGATTTGGTTCATCGTGGCTTGAGGAAGACATTATTTTTACTGTAACTTCTCTTTTGTGCCTCGAATTGGTACTCTTCCTCAGCTATTCTTTAAATATGGGTTACTTCAGGCCTTGACTGTTATGAGTCTATCAGATATTTTGCATTATAAGATTGTCTCTGAGATTTTGCTTTTCTCTATTGCCAATATCATGTGAGCTCAGATCTGTTTAACTGGTAAGTTTATGGCTCACTGAATAAAACTCTATTTTGAGCTCAAGACCTGAAAATGACTTGGTCTTTTAATACTCTGAAAAGGTGTGCCCATGGCCTTAAATATGATGGTCGTCTTTTATTTGTATCACCGAGTAAATAGCCCAACCTTTTCGAGAGAATTTGTAACTTGTTTAAAATTGTGTCAATTACTTCCTTGAACACATTCCTTGAAGATTTTGGAAGTTTGTATCTAGAACCTTCCTTTGACTATTATGCTTTTGCTTTTTAGAAAAATGGCTTCACTCTACTTGTCTGAGCCCATTCCACTGATATTGCAGCATTTTTGTATTCATTTTGAATGACTTCTATTTTTGTAACTATAAATCCTACATTCAATTTGATCTTTGAAGCTATTACTTGTAGTATTTTGTGTAGTTGGCACTTGATTAATTTAAATATTGTATTTATAGAATTTGTACTTGTAAGATTCATCTTGCAACTTCATCTCTCTTTAGCTATTTAGGCTTATAATGAATGATCCAAAATCCTTCAGTTTGATGACTGAAAGTATAGTTCCCTTTCTTTTCTACATAAACATGGTGTTTGATCTTTATTACAACTTTCTATGTATGCTGGAAAATTTGAAATGTTGAATTTTCATGGTGAAGCCCTGGCAAAAATTTTCCAGAATTCTCTCTTCCATCCATTTCTTGCTATAGTAGTTATAGTTTCTAATCCAGAATATAGAACATAACACTTCATGTTGAAGCTGATTTGGTAAATAAAAATGAGACATCGTAACTATTTATGTTGATCATGGCATGCTTTACTTATTTTCTGTATCACTTACTTGATTTAAACAATTCTTTTAAAGCATGTTACTAGTTGAAAGAAACATGATGAAAAGTTGTAAATGTCCATTTTACATGGCGAAAGCACTGTCAAATTTTCCCAAAATCTTCTTTATTTTGTTTCATTTATAAACCTTTCTTTCCAGCCAAACATAAGCTTTTGATTTCTGCTTCTTCCTTCTGTAGCAAACTAAAACATGTATTTCTATCTCCCAGTCTCTCTTTATATAAACTTCTTCCACTTTGGAATGATTACTGAAACCTTGAGTTACATTCTTCCTTTTTATGCATGCACTTATGACTTGTTTATTTTTCATTGGCTGCAACTTGTACTGCACACACACTTAGGAAAATAGTTAGAAAATACTTAGGCTTTTTGGCCTCTCTTATGTCCATGTTTTTTTTTTCTTTTCTCTTCCTTCATTCTATCTGAGTGAATAAAGCATGTATGCAGTTTGATATTCAAGTAAATTACATCTCCTGTTATTAGAGATTCATATGCACGAATTAGGATAGTCTAGGAATATGAATTGATCCCTGAGCTCATAACTGATAGTTATCCTTTTCTTCTTTTCAGGTACAGTGGCTTCTACAATGGAGATGAAGAAGAAGCTGGAAATGGAGATGTTTTCAATCAAAGAAAGAAACCCCAAGGCAATGATGGGTTCACTCATACTCCTTTGCTTTCTCTTTCATGCATGTGTACCTTTTATTTCAGTAGTTGTACTTTATTTTTCAGTTACATCCCACGGCTTGTGTGGGAAACATTTGACCTTCCTTGTGAATAAAACATTGAATTCTAAAATGAGTTGTGTATTCCCTTCTGCATTCTAGCTTCTCTGTATGGATTGTATAATGAACTAAAAAACTCAGTAACATAATTGAATGTCTTAATCATGAAGGAAAGAACATTGATGAGAACTTGTAACATTTAGTAATGAACCCTAATTTTCTGATATCTATATTTCTATTTGCTGCTTCAAAACTTAGCACTTCACCTACTCTATAATTTTTCATCTTCATCAAGACAACACAGAACTATCCTTTGGGGATTTATGTTCTTTTTTTGAAGATGGCATGAAATTACAGACTATGTGATGTGTTATGTTTTGTGACAACACACATAACTACAGATTTCATTTAATCTTATAACTAATTCAGTAGTAACTAATAATCAAACTTCCTTAGCTTAGGTATACTTCACCCATGAATTTCATTGTAATGATGAAGTTTCAGTTCCCCATTTTTACACAAGTGCAAAAATTGTCAACATTTCTGCGATCCTATGGGGAAAGCTTCCTGCTAGCTTAAAGACTAGTGCCTTGCTCTTGTCCATTGGGCATGGAGTCCAAAGCATATAACCAAAATCTACCTTTTCCAAAAGGTCTAACCCTTCCAAAACAAACTAAAATTGGGAAAGGATCTAGTAAACTAGAACATGTGCCCGAATGCACGCATTGAATTGAAAATGATGCAATGTGTAGAAACTACACCTATTGAAGGGAAATCCTACTCTAAAAATCACTATAAGATATTCAATAACGTTGTTTGAGAAACATAGCATTCACAAAATGGGAAGTTCCTCTCCATTCAGCTTTGAAAGCTGAAAAGCATTGTGTTCCTTGCTAGCTGAAATCATGTAAGGACCACTCCAGAGTGTATCAAACTTTGAGTGTCTTCCTGGATTAGCATGATCAACATCCCACTTTAACACAATATCTCCTTCATTGAAGACTCTAAATTTGGATTTCTTGTCAAAATTCTTCTTCATTTGTTTCTGATTCTTTTCCATATTCAAATGAACTTTATCTCTTAGCTCTTAAATTTCATTAACTCTACATAATGAACCTGTAATTGTTCATTCTCAAGAAGCTCCATTTGATGCAACAAATCCAATGTAGGTAACTCAACTAAAATAGGCATTCTTGCTTCTTTCCCATACATAAGTTTGTATGGTGAATTGCCAACTAATCTTTTAGGAGTCACTCTGTTAGTTCAAAGTGCTAAATTCAACATCAGATGCCAAGCTCTTTCATTATCCTTGAGTGTTTCTAATGATGATCCTTAATAGATTCTTATTAGTACTCTCAGCTAAGCCATTACCTTGTGGGTAATAATTAAATGAAGAACTTAGATGGATTTCCGTGTTTGACAACCCAATCTATTATCTTAGCACTAAGAAAAGCTAAAGCATTATTTGATATGATAGTTGTTGGAACACCAAATCTACAAACTATTCCTTCATAAAAGGATAGTATTGAAGCTTCATTAGCATCTTTTAAAACTATTGCTTCAGTCCATCTTGTGAAGTAATCTATAGTAGTTAAGATCCACTTGTGTCCTTGTGATGATGGTGGGTTTATCATGCCAATAAAGTCAAGATAGGTTGCAAAGGCAACAAAGCTAAACGTTCTTTTCCAACAAAGAAAGCACATTTTTTACACTTTCTAATCCATTCAAAATAGTCTTTGAATATGCTAGGCCAATAGTAACTAGCTTTCATAATTTTTAAGGCTATGGTATGTGCTGAGAAGTGACCTCCTGCAGGTCCTTCATGGAATTCTGACAATATTTTTTGAATTTTATCATAGTCAACACACAACAAGATTTTATTTATATCTCTTTTGAACAACACATTATCAATGAAGATATAAGGTACAACTTGTAATCTGAAATACCTTTGTTTATTCTTGTCCATACCTTCCGGATAGGTGCCATGTTGTAGATAATTAACCAAATCAGTCATCCATCTTGATTTCGAATCTCGTGAGTGAGCTCAGGCTATTGATTTTCTGGTTGAACCATGATTTCTGATTGTTGATACGTAATTTCAGCATGTTGTTTTGAATCATCTGGTTTTATAACTTGTTGTTTTTCCATATCAGCAATTAGATGTTCACATAAACCTTTCCCTCAAACCATCTTAGCAACCTGAATATCAACATCATACTCCATGACCTTCCTTATCCAGTTTTCTCTTTTCTCATTCAACTCCTTAGTAAGAATGCTTTCAAACTTGGAAGAGAAACAAGAACATGGATTTTATTGTTTGAAAGCATATACTTAAAATTATTTAGTCCTCTGACTACAAAAAGTACATGTTTTTCAAGAAATGTGTACCTTGTTTCGTAATCATGCAAGCTTTGTCCAAAGAAAGTAATAGGTTGTTCAATATTTTCATCATTGAATTGAGTCAAGATAGTTGAGATTGTTTCAGTTCCTGCAAGTGCATACATTGTAAAATCTTTATCAAAATTTGGATTTGCAAGAGTAGGAGCTTGAGAGATAACGTATTTTGATTGATTCAAATCCTTCTATCCTTTTACTGGTCTAAGAGAAAGTTTTCTCTTTCTTTAGCATAGCTATGAGTGTTTTAACCAATGCTACAAAATCTGGAACAAATCTTCTAAAAAAGTTAATTTTTCCCAGATTACTATGTAATGCCTTGTTATGATGGGGCAATGATAGCCGTGATATGGATTCGATCTTGAAAGGATCAATTACTAAACCTTGTTTAGAAACAATATGACCAAGTAGTTTACCTTGATGTACTGAAAAGATAAACTTCAGTGGATTCAAAGATATTCCAAATTGCCTACACAACTAAAAAGTCTTACTTAAATGCATTAGATGTTCTTCAGAATCTTTCAAAAATATAGTAACATCATCTAAATAAACAAGGATGCATTTATTTAACAAGCTGTGAAAATCCATGTCCATTGCACGTTGAAATGTTACACTAGCATTTGAAAGACCAAAATACATCCTTTTATAAGCATAAGTACCCCACTTAGTGGTAAAAGTTGTTTTATAACTATCTTCTTCCCGGACTAAAATCTGATTATATCCATTGTAACCATCTAGAAGAGATAGTCTATCTGAACCTGAGACTGTTCTCAAAATCTAATCCATGTTTGGGAGTGGGTAATGGTCTTTTAATGAAGCCTTATTAAGATCTCTTGAAATCTAGACATAGTCTGATTTCACCATTCTTCTTCCTAACAGAACAAGATTGGCTACCCAACTTGAATGCTTAACTGGAAAGATAATACCCAATTCAATCAACTTAGACAATTATTTCCTCATCATAGGTTCTATTTTGGGATTCACATGCCTTTGTTTCTGTCTAACAGTTTAGAATTTGGCTGCAACTCAATTATATGTTGTGCTAAACTAGGATCAAATCCTTTCAGATCTTGGTATTTCCAAGCAAAAACATCTTTAAACTCCTTGCAAAGATTAATAAATGACTACTTTTCAGTTAAGGAACATACTTTTCCAAGAAATATCTTTTTCCCTTCATCAACTGATATCTCTTCGTAATTATCAGCGTGAGTTGACATTTTAGTCTTGACCTTTCTTCATTGATCGTCAGTGAGGAAGATGTCTTCTAATGTGACTAGACCTCGAGGTAGTTTATTTGTCTTCAAATGAACAATCTGGTCACCATATAAGTGTTGTAATTTATCTTGATTAATTGCAGAAAACTCAACTTCTTGCTACAAAAACCTACAGATTTGATCATCACTTTCAAAAACTTTCCAATTTGAATCATTATCAGGTATTGAGGGCCTGAAAATTAACTTTATATGAGGCTATTTTTCTATTTTCAATTTGTTCCAACACTTCAAAACTAGCCCCAACTATTGCAAGTTTGTTTACATGCTTGTTTTCAGCTCTAGGAATAGACTGAATGTTAATAGCATCGAAATCTTCCATTAAGTCTGAAACTCTATGTCTGTAAGACTTCATTAATGGATTCTTACAAACATTGAAATTTCTTACTTGATTAATAACCAACTCAAAATCACCAAAAATCTGTAGCATGCTGATACCTCTTTTTTTGGCCCAAAGCAAGCCATGAATTAAAGCTTCGTATTCAGCTACATTGCAAGTACATGGAAATTAGAGTCTCAAAGATGAAAAATGCATTTCATTTGTTGGGGAAGTGACCATTAGACCTACTCCCTATTCCTTCTTGTTATTAGCCCTATCAAAATGAAGCTTCCAAATCCCTTCTGTTGAATCTTCTATTTTGGACAGTAAGGGAAGTGGTGTATTTTCTTCATGTATACAATACACACCAAACATGTGTTCTTCAACTTCCTTAAAAGGATCATGAGCATGTTCTTCCACTTTTTTTCATCCATAAACATGTTAGAAAAACCATCTAATGTTGAAACATGAGCTACCTCATCAAAATCTGACTAATCTAGGGCCTAATAATTAGCCACTACATTTGAAGAGTGAGGTTCAATGTGAAATCTGGCCAATGACTCTGAATTGATAGTAACTTTTGTACCATAATGAGTAGTGAAAAATAAGGACCAATATGAAGAGAGATAACCTCCTATTTTTGATGAAGTCTCTAGACAAGCATAAAGCAAAGTATGGAGGTAAATCTAAAATAGTTACATCTTGCAGAATAGAAACATTTGGGCAAGCATGTAATGTCACTTCTAAATTTTTTATTATGCCAACTTTATTAGTTGCAGTCCCATCAAGATGTAAGACACTCCTTTCTATAGGCTCATATTGTAGACCCAATTTTTCTACAATCACTTTTGGCATAACTGTGCTACTTGCACCACTATCTACCATGCAATTATGAACTAGATGTTCTCCAATAGTTAATGAATAATAAAATGGTGGTGGTTTCTTGATGTAATAAGCATTCATAACCTTTTAAACCATCAACTTAACTTCTTTAATGTGGTCTTATTCAAACGTTCCAAGGACCATGTCTGTCTTCTAAACTTCATTTTCTGTTGTATTTGAAGAAATCTGCAACTTAGCTAGTTCATGAGAAAGTAAATCTAACTGTCCATGAATACTTAGAGAATCCCACATTGAGATACTAACATTATGCTTTTTCATTACATCAACAATGTTGAAAGAAGAAATTTTTTTAGAGATAGATTAAACTGTCTTAGAGTAGCCCTTAGCAAAAACTGATTATGCTTCAGCTGCCTTAGATATCTAAGGTATAAATAGTCTTCTTGGATCAGGTCTGTAGCTGTTTTTTATAATCTTTATCAACTGGAACACTTGTTGTTTTTGAGGAACAACAGGGTTATTGGTTGACTTTGGAACTATAGATGTTGTCTTATCAGTGACAGTAGGCAGGATAGGCCTATTTTGTTGTTTTTGACTTTCAACAGCTTTCCCTTGAGCCTTAGTAGTGACTGCAATGAAATCCTCCTCATTAAAGCTAACTAAATTTTGTTTAGGTGCATTTTGAACATGGGTCTCTTACTACCCACCCTCCATTTGAGGCATGAAAAATGTTTCAGATTGAGGTTGTTCAACAAGATTCAGATTCAGAAAAGTATTTGTGAAAGTTGTAGCTGAATGAGGTTGATTGCAAGGTTGACACCACTCGTTTGTAGCCATATTAACTAGGACTAAAGCGTTAGATGAACTAGGAGCCTTTGGGTCAAACTGTCTTTGTTGGTAAGGCTGCCAATAATTTTGATTTTGTTGATAGGGTTTCCTATTTTGTTGATTATGTTGATTTTGTTGATAAGGAGCCTGATAGGGTCTGCTAGATAATGCAATTCTATTATCAATCGAAGTCAATTTATTTCCCATAGTTTGCAAAGCTTTGAATACATCATCTGATGTAGCTACAATAGTAGGTTCTATGATTGTAATAGGCTAAGAGGAATAGGTGCTAAATCTACGAAAAGGGCATTGAAGGCCTTGGTGCCAATTTTCTAGCTTGAATAAGACTATTTTCAGCTCGAATAGTGATATCGTAGGCTCTTGGAGTGTCTCTCCCCCCATTGATTGAATCATAGTTGAGATATCACTGTTTAATGCTCTAAGATAATAAAGGAAAGCATGATCAGCTTGAGGCTTGACACTTGCTAGAATTCTCTCCCAAGTTCTAGAAAAATAGATATTGAAACTGGACATAAACTCATTGGGAGCTCTTTTAATAGTAGACAATTGTTCAATGAGAGACAAATGATCTGAATTATCCTGGAACTATTTCAGCAATTTTTCACCTAAGTTATCCCAAGTTCTTATGCTTCCAATTTCTAGGTTTCTATACCATTGCAAGGCCTTCCCTTTAAAAGATGCAGCTAAAAGTATTAAATATACGCCCTCATGAGTGATATTATGGACTGCACATAGGGCTGCAATATCTTTAATATGTTCAATAGGTGTAACCTGATTTTCACCTATGAATGATGGAAAACTTTTCATGGCAGCATTAGGAATGTCATGGTAAATTGGGATTTCTAATGGACTGTCATTAGTAAAGGTCACAAAATTCCTTGGTGGTTGAATAGCCATTTGAAAAACTGGGATGTTAATAGAGAAATTGATACATCATGAAGGAATATCAAGAGGAGGGTTATCAAAACTAGGTCTATTATAAGGTAAAGTATTACCAACTCTTCTCCTTCTAGCAGAATTCAAGGGTAAAGAAACAAACTCAGGAGGAATTCCTCTTACCGATGATCTTGTAGTCACTTTAGGCATGGAATATGTTACAATACTAGTCTGAAATCAGCTCTGTGGAGTCGCCAAAAGATCTTCAAATCTTTAAAATAAATTTTTGCAACTTGCTCCAAAAGTGACTTTGTAACTATTGTAAATCTACTTGTAGATCTATTGTAGATCTGTTAGGAATTTGTAACTTGCATGCAGATCTGATTCATTGTCCCATCGGGCGTGCCAAAAACTATTATCTCTCGAAAGTTCACCTTGTAGAGAGATGGCTACAAGTTTTCAAAGCTTGCAAAATTTGATCTCTTACTTTCGTAGATACAATGGAAACACCTCAAGTCTGTGGGTATACCTATTTTGAGGTGAGTCTCTCAGTATCAAGGCCGGTTCCTTGTTGATGTATCCTAAATTGATTCTAGGGTTTAAGAGTAAAAGATGACTATAAAGTAATTAAAACTAAGGTGATACACCAAATTTGTATGAGGGCTTTGACTGAGTATATGCACAATTGATATGTGAAGGATTTTGATGCACGAGCCAACAATTTTCTACAAAATTTAAGGGCAAACACTTTGTTGTACTGAGGGAAAAATATCACAACAACACTAATAAGTTAACATGCACATTAAAATTATGCAAAAATACTGAATTTGCAGCAGGGTAAGATGATTTATCGGGAATTTGCATTCAAAAGACTAATAGAAACATACACAAGACTACAAATAATTGGTAAGGCAGAAATTCTTCACACTTAGAAGGAAAAACCCAAAAAAATTTGCTTTAGTACTCCTATATCCAAAAAGTCCTCTAGAAGTTCCTTTTGTGCTTTGCAAAGGCACACAATATATAGAAAAATAAAATTCACCCTCTTCCTCAAAATAGCCTAAGGCTTGTACTCTCCCATGGATTCCATTTCTATCCTTTATTTAATAATAGATAAAGGAATAAAAATAGAAAATGCAATTACAAATAGGCATTATTAGCCTTAATTACAATACAATCAAACTGAAGTTGATTGTTCTATTTTTAAGAAAGCAAGAGTAGATAAGTTGCTAAAATAAGCTTGCTTGCAAGGCAAGTCTTTTTCCTTGTGCATGTGAATTCATCTTCTTGTCTATTTTGTCCTCTTGTGAAGTATGCAAAAAAACAACTCTCTGTTTGTGAATAAAAATAATTGCAATACTTGCAAAAATAGACATCCACTGTGGGGACCACCTGTCCATGTGCACATGTTCTGACATTGACATCTCCTTCAAAATGGTCACATGAAGTGACATTTTGCAAATCCACTTTAGCTCCTTGAAGTGGGGACCACTTTTGCACTTTACCATCATATTATAGTCTGCCACCTTTGGATCTTGGTTATCATTGTGAGCATGTATAATTCTTGTCCCCCCTTTTGCAATTTGTATATACTTAATTTAATTCTCACCTTTTCGGTGATTATAGTCAGCATGCATGGTCGGGCTTTGCATTATTTAAGGTCTGGACTATAGTGATCTTTTGAATTTCAAATGCAATGATTTTGTTTGATTCGATGACGTGGGCTGGCCCCTTCTCCATGGTGACTCACCCCTTGGTAACTTTGTCAGTGGCATATGTAACTCAAGTTGAGTTTTCTTTAATATTTGTTGATCGTTCTAGGCCATTGATCTATGTCCTTTTTCATCTTCGGCCATCAATCTTAAACCTGCGGTTTAGGGTTTCGACCATGGAGGTTCGGGCTTGTGGGAATTTTTTGAACTTTTAACCTTTCTACAAAAGTTTCAAACTTAAAAATACCCCGGCCTCCGCTTTTGTTATGGTGATGACACATATCCTTGTTGGGCCTGGGGAAATTTTAGAACTTTTAACTTTTGCACCTTTAATGTTTTAAAAACTAAAGAGACTCCCACCTTTCGATTGTTCCACCATGTGTACTCTGCGACTTTCGGGCCTATGGAGGAAATTTTGACACTTTGAAATTTTGATAAATTGGACAAGTTTGTCAATTGACCGCCATTTCACTTGGACTACTTTTGCATCGATCTTGATGATCAATTTGTGAGAGTTGATCTCTGTACTTTTCAATTTTTGATCATTGATCTTCAAAGCATGATTAGGGTTTCTGACTTGTATTAAATGTTTTTTTGAAGATTCGAACCATGGTTTGCATTGAAATTGGGGATCGATCTGGAGATGTTGATCTGCATCCTTATCGATCTGGAACCATTAATTATTAACTATGGTTAAGTTAGGTTGAAAACACCTCCTGAGTTTGCATGGTAAAGTGAGGCTCGACCCGAATGACCATTTCATTTGATTTTTTACTATGCGGTCAAAGCCCTGAAAATTTTCTTTTCAAAGCCATTGTTTTGAGGTCCTTGAGTTGTGCCATTGTTGATTTTAAAACTCAGCTCTGTTCATTTGATTCTCTATGTCACTTCATCGATCGAACCATCATGAAGGTGAGAGCTTAGAGCTCATTTCCTATATTATTTCTCTGGTGGCCGCCACTACTAGTGTTTTCCTTTGAGCTCTATGCAACCTTTTGAGCTCTGTGAGGATCTGTGAATAGAAGTATTGATCTCTATGTCATTTTATTCTATGAAGTTCATCTTTTAGCGGATTGATTCTCTCGACTAAGTTACATCTTTATTTTCTATTTGCTTTTAGTCGAGGTTGGCCCTTTTTCCTGAGCTCTCTAGATTTGTCTTTGTAGCACTTCTTGATGAGGTTAGTAAGCTTTTCAATCCTTGAGTTTTTCTGGTATTTTTGTTCATCGTCACTTCAGCTTCAAATACTCGTCTTCTTTTGCATTTCTTCGTGTGATCTCTTGGATGACTCTGGTCATTTTCAAGTTGAACTCATTTCGGGTTTGGTCCTTTTAGTTTTGAGCTCGATGATATCTCAAGGGTTTTCTCCACTTCGATTTAACCAAGAAATTTTTTTACTTCTTTCTCTGACTTGGTATCCATTAATGGGTCCACGATTAAAAAATAGGATCTATAATTTTCTTTCTTATACTGCAATTTGAAGGTGATTAACCTTAAAAGAATGTTAACCTCTAAAATGCTTGAATACTTTTCAATTCGGATGTGTTTTCCGTCCATTTGACTTAAAGCTTTTCTGTCTGAGCCTATTGTTCTGAATAATAAATGGATATTCCTATTTGCTCAAACATGTCAGATCTGAATGTTTACTGTTATGGGTATTCGACTCCTTCGTTCCTTTTCATTTTGCAATTGTTCTTGAGGCTAATAATATTTTCTAAAAATTTTAAATCCACTTCATACAATCTTAGTTTTGCATTTTCTGATTTCATTCAACCATTAATATTCACTTGGTCTATTCGTTTCTCGAAAACACTTTGAACTTTGTAATCTGATTCCTTTCGACGGTTTCGCTAATCACTTTATTTTCACTAAATTGGTTCATTATGGCTTGAGAAATACATTCTTTTTACTTGTAACATCTCTTTTTGTGCCTCGAATTGGTATAGTCTTCCTCAGCTATTCTTTAAACCTATGTTAATTCGACCTTGACTGTTCTGAGTTTATCAGATGTTTTGCATTATAAGATTATCTCTGAGATTTTGATTTTCTCTATTACCAATATCATGTGAGATCAGATCTGTTTAACTAGTAAGTTTATGGCTCACTGAATAAAACTCTATTTTGAGCTCAACACCTAGAAAATGACTTCATCTTTTAATACTTTGAAAAGGTGTGCCCATGGCCTTAAATATAATGGTCATCTTTTATTTGTATCACCAAGTAAATAGCCCAAGCCTTTTGAGAGAATTTGTAACTTGTTTAAAAGTGTGTCAATTACTTCCTTGAACACATTCCTTGAAGATTTTGGAAGTTTGTATCTAGAACCTTCCTTTGACTATTATGCTTTTGATTTTTAGATAAATGGATTCACTCTAGTTGTCTGAGCCTATTCCACTGATATTGCAGCATTTCTGTATTCATTCTGAATGACTTCTATTTTTGTTACTGATAAATCCTACATCAATTTGATCTCTGAAGCTATTACTTGTAGTATTCTGTGTAGTTGGCACTTGATTAATTTAAAGACTATACTTATAGAATGTTGTACTTGTAAGATTCATCTTGAAACTTCATCTCTCTTTAGTTGTTTAGGCTTATAATGAATGCTCCAAAATCCTTCAGTTTGATGACTGAAAGTATAGTTCCCTTTCTTTTCTGCATAAACACTATGTTTGATCTTTATTACAACTTTCTATGTATGCTGGAAAATTTGAAATGATTACTTTTCATGGTGAAGCCCTGAATTTTTTTCCATAATTCTCTCTTCCATCCATTTCTAGCTATAGTAGTTGTACTTTCTGATCTAGAATATAGAACATAACACTTCATGTTGAAGCTGATTTGGTAAATAAAACTGAGACATCGTAACTATTTATGTTGATCATGGCATGCTTTACTGCTTTTCTATATCACTTACTTGATTTAAACAATTATTTTAAAGCATGTTAGTAGTTGAAAGTAACATGATGAAAAGTTGTAAATGTCCATTTTACAAGGCGAAGCTCTGTCAAATTTTCCCAAAATCTTCTTTATTCTATTTCAGTTATAAACCTTTCTTCCAAGCCAAACATCAACTTTTGAATTTTGCTTCTTCCTTCTGTAGCAAAATAAAACATGTATTTCTATCTCCCAGTCTCTCTTTTGTATTGTAACTTCTTCACTTCAGAAAAATTACTAAAACCTTGAGTTACATTATTCCTTTTTATGCATGCACTTATGACTTGTTTATTTTTCATTGGCTACAACTTGTACCTGCACACTTAGGAAAACAGTTAGAAAATACTTAGGCTTTTTGGCCTCTCTTATGTCCATGTTTTCTTCTTTTCTTTTCTCTTCCTTCATTCTATCTGAGTGAATAAAGCATGCATGCAGTTTGATATTCAAGTAAATTACATCTCCTATTATTAGAGATTCATATGCACGAATTAGAACAGTCTAGGAATATGAATTGATCCCTAAGCTCATAATTGATAGTTATCCTTTTCTTTTTTGAGGTACAGTGGCTTCTACAATGGAGATGAAGAAGAAGTTGGAAATGGAGATGTGTTCAATCAAAGAAAGAAACCCCAAGGCAATGATGGGTTCATGCATACTCCTTTGCTTTCTCTTTCATACATGTGTACCTTTTTTTTAAAGTAGATGTACTTTATTTTTCAGTTACATCCCATGGCTTGTGTGGGAAACATTTGACCTTCCTTGTGAATAAAACATTGAATTTTTAAAATGAGTTGTGTATTCCCTTCTGCATTCTAGCTTCTCTGTATGGATTGTATAATGAACTAAACAACTCAGTAACATAATTAAATGTCTTAATCATGAAGGAAAGAAAATTGATGAGAACTTGTAACATTCAGTAATGAACCCTGATTTTATTATATCTGTATTTCTGTTTGTTGCTTCAAAACTCAACACTTCACCTACTCTGTAATTTGTCATCTTCATCAAGACAACACAACTTTCCTTCGGGGCTTTGTGTTCTTTTGCTGAAGATGGCATGAAATTGTAGACTATGTGATTTGTTATGTTTTGTGATAGCACACATAACTACAGATTTCATTTAATCTTATAACTAATTCAGCAGTAACTAATAATCGAACTTCCTTAGCTTAGGTATACTTCACCCATGAATTTCATCGTAATGACGAAGTTTCGAGTTTCCCATTTTTGCACAAGTGCAAAAATTGTAAACATGTAGGTTTTCCATAGACCTTGTTATTTGATGGAGCTTGTTCCAAGTTTGGAAATGGTGCTGGCATTGTTATGATTTTCCCAGGCCAAGAAGAGTTTGGATTTTCTTTCCAATTTAAATTTGAATGCACTAACAACATTGTTGAATATGAAGCATTGTTATTAGGCTTGATAATTGCATGGAAATATGGTATAAAGGATGTCATTGTCAAAGAGGATTCATAATTGATTGTCAAGCAAATTAGAAAATTGTATGCTACTAAAAATCAGAGAATGAAACAATACAAGCATGCAATTTGGGATTTGATTGAAATGTTTGACTCTTTTAATATTATGCACCATGATAGAAAGTTTAATGTTGTTGCAGACAAGTTAGAAGTGCTAAGATCCAGATTTCAGAATTATACAGTGTCTCCATTTTGTGAGTATGATGTTGAAATACTAACAAGGCCATCTGTTTCTGATAATGTTAAAAATTAGCAAGTGTTTGATGATGATGCCCAGGTGAAATGGTTTCTATAGAACCAAGGTGAGTTTTCTAACCAAAATATAGATTGGGAACCATTGATGTGTGTTGCTGAAGGAAAGGAAACTTTGTTTGGCAAAGAAATCATCGAACTAAAGACAAACATGATTCCCAGAGGTTTAGTGGATATTGAGTTGAAATTTGATAATACCGATTGCATTATTAAAATTATTATATCGGTTTCAAGAGATGTGGAAGAGCACGACCTGACACAAGGGAAAATCCATATAAAATCTGGTTAGAAAGCAATCTTAGTAAGGAAGAGAAGCAGTCCTATATTCAATTGCTGAAGAAATATCAAGACTTCCTAGCTTGGTCTTACTCTGAGTTGAAGGCATACAGGGAAGATTTGTTCCAACATGATATTCCTCTTAAATGTAATGCCAAGCCTTTTGGAAAAAAAAGAGGCCCATCAATACGCTCCTTTCTTTGAAGATGCAAGAATAAATGAAGAAGTTGAGGGATGGAGGGTTTATTCAACCCACAAGGTACTCTTCTTAGGTTGCGAACCTAGTGCCTGTTAGAAAAAAGAATGGTGACATAAGAATATGCGTAGACTTCAGGAACCTGAACAAAGCATCACTCAAAGATAATTACCGTCTGTAAAACATGGAGAATATGCTACAATTGGTAATTGGTTCTAAATTGTTATCTACTCTGGATGGTTTCTCTAGCTATAATCAAGTTGTTATCCAAGAGTCAGAAAGAATAAAGACTACCTTTACTACTACTTGGGGAACTTATGTGTATGTCAGGATGCCTTTTGGCTTAATGAATGCTAGAGCAACATTTCAAAGAGCAATGGATGTAGCATTTTCTGGTTATATCAATGATTTCATTATTGTTTATCAGGATGATGTAAGTGTGTTTTCCAAAATAGGAATGGTCACTTGTAACACTTGGAGAGAATTTTGATAAGGTGTAGAGAGTATGGCATATCATTGAATCCCAAGAAGTGCTACTTTGGAGTGAAAAAGGAAAGGCTGCTTGGTCACATTGTATCAAAAGAAGGTGTCATGATTGATCCCGAGAGAGTGGAAGCCATCAACAAGGTTCCAATTCCAAGAACTAAAAATGTCATTCAATCCATCTTTGGAAAAATAAACTTTATCAAAAGATTTTTGTCTAACTTTACTAAATTGACCATCCCCATTACTAGTATGATGAAGAAGGACCAGGTTATCAAATGGGAAAAAGATTCCATTCAAGCTTTCAATGTGATCAAAGAAGCACTAAAGCATGCCCCTGTTTTGGCAGCCCCAAATTACAAGAATCCTTTTCAAGTGTTTTATTTTTCTTCAGAAAACACCATTGCATCTATTTTGTTCCAGAAAGGATGATGAAGGGTTGAGAGACCAATTGCCTTTTTCAGTAAGGCATTGCAGGGAGCTAATTTGAAATACACCATCATGGAGAAGCAAGCATTTTCCTTGGTGAAAGAAACAAAGTTTTTTAGACCCTACATCTTAAGTTCTAAAGTTGTTGCTTATGTTCCCCACACCATGGTGAAAGACATCTTATCAGAGATGGAGGTCTCTAGAAAAAGATGCAGATGGGTGAACAAGTTGCAGGAGTATGACATGGATACCCAAATGAAAAAATTGGTAAGAGGTTTGGGCCTAGCTAAGCTTATGGCTGAGAGCAACTTGCAAACTATTGAGGTGAATGAAATAGAAGGAGAAAGGGTGGATGTCCTTGAAAAGTTGGTAAGTTCTAAATGGTAGAAAGATATAATCTTTTATCTCATATATCTATGTTGCGTTGTATATTTGGGTAAAAATCAGAAAATAGCTCTTAATTAGCCTCTCAAAAGTATGTCATTACTGATTTTGGGTTAGCTTGGAAGAAACCCAAGGGAGTGCTCTTGAGATGCATTACTGAAGATGAGGCCCCTAAAATAATTGTTGATCTCCATGGAGGATTCTATGGGGGATATTTTACGGGAAGAGTTACAACACATAAAATCTTGAGGGTTAGTTATTGGTGGCCAACTCTCTTCAATGATACAACTCTTTTGGTTAGGAAATGTGAAAGTTGCCAGCATTTTTATGGAATAATGAAAGATTCAGGCTCCCTTCCTTTGCATCCTGTGTCAGTTGAAGCCCCATTCAAATAATGGGGAATGGATTTCATTGGGGAAATTTCTGATCCTTCTAGTGCTAGTCATAAATGGATTCTTATATCCACTGATTATTTCACTAAGTGGGTGGAAGAAATCCCGACCAAGAAGGTAACACAACAAGTTATCATGGACTTCATGATGAATCAAATCATATGCAGATTTGGAGTGCCAGCTAAAATTGTTGCTTGATAATGCCATGAGTTTTAGATGTAAACCTTTGGTGGAAATGTGCAAAGAGTATGGGATCAATTTGATATATGCTTATAACTACAATCCCCAAGGAAATGGACAAGATGAGTCCAGTAATAAAAAATTGTTGAAGATCATTAGAAGAACCTTGGAGCTGAACAAAAAGAAGTGGGGTGAGCAACTGAAATTTTTCATTTGGGCTGATAGAATCACTGTCAAAAGAGCTACTAGTAAAATCCCATTTGAATTGGTATATGGAACTCAAGCTTTACTTCCCCTCCATTTGTAATTGTCTTCATTTAATTTTGTTCAATAGATTGAAGAACAAGAATTTAGTCCACATGATGCTCGAATCAATCAAATTATTAGGTTGGATGAAGAAAGAAGGGCATCCTATCAGAGGCATGTGAAGTTCAGAGAAAAATTGAAGAAGTTATTTGACAAAAAGGTGACTCCTAGAGCTTTTAGCATTGGGGATCTTGTGCTTTTATGGGATAGAAAACATGAAGATAAGGGAAATCATGGTAAATTTGATGCATTTTGAATGGACCCTTATTCAATTGATATTCAAATTGGTGAAAATACCTTATTCCTAAAATACTTATACAGGGAACTACTTGAATTGCTTATTAATGGCAGGAATTTGAAGCATTTCCTTAATTCATTTCTCATAATCAAGGTATACTCCATTTTTACAATGTATAGTTTTTGTTCTCATCTAATTTTGTTTTTGTTTGTTCTGGTCCTTGGTGACCTGGTTTTGCTAGTTTCTCAATTCTTTTTTTGGAGGATGGTTATGGTTTTTCTTCTTTGACGCCATTGTCCAATGGTCTATTTTTTGCACTTGGTCTGATATTTGTTCTTATGGCACTCACAGGGAGTTCCCATCCTTGATTCAGAGTCGATTTTGGTGCTCAAATTAGTCTCGCCCTATTTGTCATTGAAATTCCTCAGTTTGCGGCCTCTGTCATGTTTTCTATCTCCCCGTGTTGGTGCTTGAAGACTCTATCCTCCATTTGGTTGTCATGATCAGTCCCTTCCTTGGTTGAGGATCACTTAAAGGTCCAAAATTTGTTTTTGTTCCTCTTTCCATAGGAAAGAGTCTGTAACTTGGTCATAAAACTCAGGTTTTTCCTTTCCTTCCATTTTCCACAGTCACGTGTTGTTGTCCATGTCTCTTTTGTCCAAAATATATGTGGAAACATGATTGGATGTGGCTTGGATGATCAAATTTGGGCCTTATATCATTTCTAAACTCTGTCCATGAAGAAAGATTCATTTCTAGGCTCAAATTGTGGTTTTCCTGCATTTTTACGGTTTGACGGGTGTCTTTTTCCCCACCAAATTTACATCTCTACATCAGTAGAAACATTTCCCTTTTTGGTTGGATGCGGCTTGGTGGGGCACTCTAAAAACTCTAAGGCTTCCTTCAACCCAAAACTTGTCCACATGGAGGAACGATGCTTATTTGGAAATTCAGCTTTTGGTTTGGCCTTGGAGTTGTGTCGGGCCGACACATGGAGGTTTCTCACTACTTTACCCAGACTAACACAAATTTTTCATGTAGCCTATAAAGTTTTGGCAGACCATGGACACATGGAGGGCTGTCACTCATTTGAGGATCCGTCTCAGGGTCCCACCTTAACAGTTGCGCCATGAAGACACGTGGAGGCTTCTGCCAGGTCTTCCCATACTTAGAATTTTAAAGTAAGTTTCTAAAGGCCTCGGATACGTGAAGGGACTGCGCCTATTTGGGGACCGGCCCCTAATTTTTATTCTGAAGAAGAACAAGGAGGAAACTTGGAGGATTCTGCTCACTCTGCCCTTTTACTTGGAATTTTCAATGGCCAAAGGAAATTATCTCAAGCCATAGACACATGGCACCTTCTGTTGAACCTTCAATGTTTTTAATAGACTCTGCCAGATTGAGACACGTGTTGAGCCCACACTTGTTTTGGGTCTCTACTTTTGGGGACCATCTGAAAATAAGCCATTAAGACACATGGAGCCTTTCGCTGGCTCCTTTTTATACTTAGACTTTTGAAAGGCCAAAAGGGATTTTTTTTTGGCCCAGGGTACATGGAAGGCTTGTGCTTGTTTGGGACTTGCCTCTATGCTTCTCCTTTGTAGTTGTGCTAAGGAAACATGTGGATGGCTATGATATAAAATGGAGAAGGGGTAGAATCAATGGTTGTTATGCATTTCACCTATTTTTCCACCATTTTTTCTCCAAGACTTCTAGAGACGTGAATACGCACTATTTTTCATTGTTCTTTGATGAAATTCCTTGTCGTCTCTATCTATAAGGTGTCATTGAATGGATTTGAAAATTAAATTATGAGTCTAAGGATTGTTAAGGTCGATATTTTTAAGTGGGAATTGCTCAGAAATTGTAAAAATAGGAATTACCAGAGGAAATGGATGTGGGGAAAAATTTCAGAGGAAAGAGAGGGAAAAGGGATGAAATGATGAAAGTGCAGGTGCAAAATATGAAAAAGGTGTTGCCTTGAAAGTGAAAAATATTACATGTCATATCCAACTGTGCAGAGTCTCCAAAAATGATTGAAAAGGGGATTTCTCGCATGAAAAAATAAGAATGATTAGAAGGATCACCAAAAAATTGTGGCATGGCATCCTAGTCATTAGTCGAGGGCCCAAATTTTGTGATCAGTTCACAATTGGTTCACCTGGCAGCTTTCAGATCTGAATTTGTTAAACGTTAATTTCTAAAGCAAATTGTTCACACGCAAAGGTCCCTCAAATATTATTTCTTTTTTGGGGAAAATTTAGTGAGTAAAATGTATAAATGCAATGAGAATACTCTTGCAAATGGTTAGAGGTTGAATTCTTAAGAGAAAATTTGAGAAATTCATCTTCGTGAGAGACCAAAGCCGAGATAACCTGATTATTTTCTTCTATGTTAGATTTTCTATCGTGTCAAGTTGGTTGCGATGTATAGCCATTGATGAGCACTGAGATTGCTCTGGAAGCTTTCCCCTGTTGATGAATCTAAGCAATTTTGAAATTAATTTGTGTCCAATCTCTAGAAATTTGTGTTTGCTTTGTTTTAGAATGTCTGCAAATAGTTTCTTTCATTCCTATTGCAATCTTACATTGAAATATTCATGAAATCACATATAATCTCATCCCTATGAAAATTTAATGGTATTTACAATTTCATTTCAAGAAGAGCCTTCATCTTGGATGAGATAAAAAAAATTAAAATCAATTCACTATCATTTGTTGATAAAGATTTTTTGTAATTCTTTGGGTGTACCTTAGGCATGATTGTTGAGAGACTTTGGTGTTTTATTTAGCCTCTCAATTCAATCCTCTGTGTTAGAGTCTCAAATATTATGTGAAAACGTGTTGATTTGGGCCTTCATTGAACCACACCTTCTAGTTGAAGGAACGTCTTAACTGTTCTGAAGCTTTCTATTGTTGAGTTGTTCATTGTTGTGAAGTAACTTCGAAGATTTTTTATAATCAAATTTATCCTGCTTCATCTCCCACCAAAATTATTCAAAAATAATTGATCCATCCTGAACTACCCTTGTTTTCCCAAGTATATCAACAAAGGAACAAAATCTACTTACTAAAATATGCAAAACACTCAAGATTTCTTAATGTCTTTAGTAACCTTAGCCTTGTGTTGAAAGTATCTCCATCGTTTAGAAGTGAAAACTCTTAAGAGTTAAATTATGGAGTATTGACCGTATTTTCCCAAGTTTTTCTTCATAAAATTTTTCCAAATGAAGGATATCTACATCTCCTTCATAAATTAGAGGTTACACTAAGGGTCCTATCACCCTGTTCGAAGAGGCATGGCCTAAAGTAGTGAGGATAGGTCAAATAATCTTAAAGGTGTTATGCATCTCTCCACAAATCTAAGTAACAAAGGGCCAGTTAAATCTCATCCCCGACTACAAAATGACACACACTATGTGATCTATCTATCTTTAAGCTCCATGTCAAATCTGTTTTGCTCAGATTGAAAAGGAGAACGAATTTGGATACTAACATACTGCAATGGATTCTAGAGAGGTCCCAGTTGTAGGATGTGTAAAAGGTTTGGTGGTCCAACTTGCAGCTTATCCGGGTAAGAACTTGAAACTTGATGTTGTTATTGTTGATTGGCCTACCAAATGGGGCATGATGTTATCAAGAAAGTGTTCTATAAGTGTTGGTGGAAGTGTTCATATGGATATGTCTTGCCATCATTCCAATTGAGGCAACCTTGTAAAGTTGTATGGAGAGAAGAAGATGTTGCACCTCATTGAAGATCCCAATAATGTTTCTTATGAAGTGTTGTATGCTGATGTAGATGCTGATAAATTTGTTGGATTTGCTGATGGAAAAGAGCTTAATATTTTCTAATGTAAATTTAGTGAACAAGTTGGTTTACCTTGGACCTTGTTATTCAATGGAGCTTCTTCCAAGTTTGGAAATGGTGCTGGAATTGTTCTGATTTCTGTATGCCAGGAAGAGTTTGTTTTTTCTTTCAAACTCAACTTTGAATACACTAACAACATTGCTGAATATGAAGCATTGTTATTAGTCTTAAGAATTACATGGAAATATGGTATAAAGTATATAATTGTCAAAGGGGATTCAGATTTGATTGTCAAGCAAATTAGAAAATTGTATGCTACTGAAAATCAAAGAATGAAACAATACAAGCACGCAATATGGGATTTGATTGAAATTTTTGACTCTTTTAATATTGTGCACCATGATAGAAAGTTTAATACTATTGTAGACAAGTTAGAAGTTCTAGGATCTAGATTTGGGAATTGTACAGTGTCTCCATTTTGTGAGTATGATGTTGAAATACTAACAAAGCCATCTGTCCCTGAAAAATTTAAAAATTTGCAAGTGTTTGATGATGATGCCTAGGTGAAATGGTTTCTACAGAACCAAGGTGTGTTTGCTGACCAAAATATAGATTTGGAACCAATCGTGTGTGTTGTTGAAGGAAAGGAAACTTTATTTGGCAAAGACATTATCCAGCTGAAGAAAAACACAATTCCCAGAGGTTTTTTGTGGCACTTGAATCAAAATTTGATAATGTTTATTGCATTATTAATAGAAGTATATCAGTTTCAAGATATGTGGAAGATCACGACCTGGGCACAAGGAAAAACCATGTAAAATCTGGTTAGGAAGCAATCTTAGCAAGGAAGAGAAGCAGTTCTATGTTCAATTCCTAAAGAAATATCAAGACTTCCTAGCTTGGTCTTACTCTGAGTTGAAGGCATATAGGGAATATTTTTTCTAACATGAAATTTCTCTTGAATCTAATGCCAATCCTTTCAGGAAAAAATAGAGGCCCATCAATCCAGCTTCTTTCTTTGAATATGAAAGAAGAACTGAATAAGTTGAGGGATGGAGGGATCATTCAGCCCACAAGGTACTCATATTTGGTTGCAAACATAGTGCCTGTCAAAAAAAATTGTGATATAAGGTTTTACATAAATTTCAAGAACTTGAATAAAGCATCATTGAAAGATAATTACCCTCTTCCAAACATGGAGAATATACTATAATTGGTAACGGGTTTTGAATTGTTATCCACTCTGGATGGTTTCTCTGGCTATAATCAAGTTGTTGTGAAGGAGTCAGAAAGAAGAAAGACTACCTTTACCACTCCTTGGGGAACTTATGTCTATGTCAGGATGCCTTTTGGCTTAATGAATGCTGGAGAAACTTTCCAAAGAGCAATGTATGTAGCATTTTTTGGTTATATCAATGATTTCATTGTTTTTTATCAAGATGATGTAACTGTGTTTTCCAGAAAAATAAATGATCACTTGCAACACTTGGAGAGAATGTTGTTAAGCTGTAGAGACTATGTCATATCCTTGAATCCCAAGAAGTGCCATTTTGGAGTCCAAAAGGAAAAGCTTCTTGGTCACATTGTATCAAAGGAAGGGGTCATGATTGATCTAGAGAGAGTGGAAGCCATCAACAAGGTTCTGATTCCGAGAACTAAGAAGGGAGATCAATCCTTCTTTGGACAAATAAACTTTATCAGAAGATTTGTGTCTAACTTTGTTGAGGTGACCATCCCCATTACTAGCATGATAAAGAAGGACCAAGTTATCAAATGGGAAGAAGCTTACATTCAAGCTTTCAATCGGATTAAGGAAGCACTAAAGCATGCCCCTAATTTTGGCAAATATAAATTACAAGAATCCTTTCCAAGTGTTTTCTTTTCCTTCAAAAAACACCATTGCATCTATTTTTTTGTAGAAGGATGATGAAGGGGCTGAGAGACCAATTGCCTTTTTTAGTAAGGCATTGCAAGGAGCTGAGTTGAAGTACACCATCATGGTGATGCAAGAATTTTCCTTGGTGAAAGAAAAAAGGTTTTCAAACCTTACATCTTGAGCTCTAAATTTTTTTCTTATATTCCCCACACCATGGTGAAAGATATCTTATCAGAGATGGAGGTCTCAAGAAAAATATGTAGATGGGTGAAAAAGTTGCAAGAATATGACATGGATATCCAAATCATGAAATTTTTAAGAGGTTTGGGCACAACTAAGCTTATGGCTGAGAGAAACTTGCAAACTATTGAGGTGAATGAAGTAGAAGGAGAAAGGGTGGATGTCCTTGAAAAGTTGTTAAGATCTAAATGGTACAAAGATATAATATTTTATCTCAGACATCTATGCTGCCTTGAACATTTGAGTAAAAATCAGAAAATATCTCTTAAGTTAGCCTCCTAAAAATATGTCATTACTGATTTTGGTTTAGCTTGGAAGAACCCCCTGGGAGTACTCTTGAGTTGTAATACTAAAGATAAGGCCCCCAAAATATTTTATGATCTCCATGGAGGATTTTGTGAGGGAAATTTTCTTGGAAGACTTACAACACATAAAATCTTGAGGGCTGGTTATTGGTGGCCAACTCTCGTTAAAGATACAACTCTATTGGTTAGTAAATGTGAAAGTTGCCAGCATTTTTCTAGAAGAATGAAAGCTTTAGGATCCCTTCCTTTGTATCCTGTGTTAGTTGAAGCCCCATTCAGACAATGGGGAATGGATTTCATTGGGGAAATTTATGATCCTTCTAGTGCTAATAATAAATGGATTCTTGTAGTTGCTGATTATTTGACTAAGTGGGTGGAAGCAATCCCCACCAAGAAAGCAACACACAAAGTTATCATAGACTTCATGCTGAATCAAATCATATGCATATTTAAAGTGTCAGTTAAAATTTTTGCTAATAATTCCATGAGTTTTAGAGCCAAACCTTTGGTGGCAATGTGTAAAGAGTATGGAATAAATTTGACATATGCTTCTAACTACAATCCCCAAGGAAATGGATAGGTTGAGTCCAACAATAAAAACTTGTTGAAGATCATTAGAAGAACCTTAGAGCTGATAAAAAAGAAGTGGGGTGAGAAATGAAGTCTTTTGTTTGGGCTGATGTGAATCACTATCGAAGAGAGTTACTTTGTAAAATCCCATTTGAGTTTGTATATGGAACTCAAGATTTTCTACCCCTTTATTTTCAATTGTCTTCATTTCAATTTGTTCAACAAATTGAAGATCAAGAAGTTATTCCATATGATTCTCGAATCAATCAGATTATTGAGTTATATGAAGAAAGAAGGGCATCCCATCAGTGGCATGTGAAGTTCAGAGAAAAGTTGAAGAAGTTATTTGACAAGAAGGTGACTCCAAGAGCTTTCAGAATTAGGGATCTTGTGCTATTATGGGATAGAAGGCATGAAGATAAGGGCAAGCATGGTAAATTTAATACATTGTGGATGGGCCCTTATTCAATTGACATTCGTATTGGTGAAAATACCTTCTTCTTAAAAGACTTAGACAAGGAACTGCTTGAATTTTCTATTAACGATAGGCATTTGAAACATTTCCTTGATTGATTTCTCAGAATCAAGGTATACTCCATTGTATAGTGTATAGTTCTTTGTTTTCATTCTACTTTTTTGTGTTTTTGTTTGTTCTGGTCCTTGGTGACCTAGTTTTGCTAGTTTCTTAGTTCGTTTCTTGGAGGGTGGTTATGGTTTCTCTACTCTACAAGATTTATCTTTGACTTCGTTGCCCAATGGTTTGTTTTTGGCACTTGGTCTGCTATTTTTTTTGTGGCACTCACAGGGAGTGCCTATCCTTGATTCAGAGCTGATGTTGGTGCTCAATTTGATCTCACCTTATTTGTCCTTGAAATTCTTCAGTTTGTAAGCTCTGTCGTGTTTTCTATCTCCCGTATTGATGAATGAAATTTTTTTCCTCAATTTGGTTGCCATGATTAGTCCCTTCCTTGGTCGAGGATCACTTAAAATCCAGAAAAAAAATTCATCCCTTTGTTCATGTGAAAATAATCGGTAACTTGGGCTAAAACTCTGGTTTTTTCCTTCCTTCTATTTCACATTGTCATGTTTTGTTTTCCCTATCATTTTTGTCCCAAATATATGGTGAAACCATATTGGACGTAGCTCAAAGGATCATATTTGGGCTTTATAACATTTCCAAATTCTCTATCCTTGAACAAGGATTCATTTCCAGGCACAAATGGTGATTTTCCTACTTTTTATAGTTTGACGGGTGTATTTTTCCCTGTCAAATTCATATCTAAGCATCTATGGAAACGTGACCCTTTATTGTTAGATTTGGTTTGATGGGTCACTTTGAAACTCTAAGGCCCACTTCAGACCGAAAACTTGTCCATGTGGAGGGTTGACGCTCATCTAACAATTCACCTTTTTGTTTGACCTTGGAGTTGCGCTGTGGAGACAGGTGGAGGTTTCCGCTGTCTTGCCCAGACTTAAACAAATTTTTCATGCGACCGATATAGTTTTGGTAAACCATGGACACGTGGAGAGATGGAACTCATTTGAGGATCTGCTTCAGGGTCCCACCTTAACAATTGTAATAGGGAGACATGTGGAGAGCTCTGGACTCTATACTTAAACTTTTCAAATCAATTTTGAAATGTTTGGGACACGTGGAGGGACCATGCCAGTTTGGTGAACTGTCATCACCAATCTGGCACTATGACAATTCTTCACCGAGAACTCCTCATGCTATGATTATTTACTAATGCACAGCCTTTAGTTTGGTGGATGTAATATGGAAACAAAACAACAACATAACACAAGAATACCATCGACTATGATAAGATGGAATGATGACAAATCTGAAATATCAAAGTAAATGATAATATTAACATGAAATTGTTACAATCTCACCCATGAGGTACTTCAAGTGTTATTGACTTCACTTGCCTTTCACCAAGACTATGGGAGAAACTTTACAATTACACCTCTTAATGGCTTCTTCAACACACCTTTAAACTGATGGCTTCCTTTGCACACTTCCTACAATATTTCTCACTACTTCCTTCTATGCTAAATGAGGGGGTGGCCTCTCCATTTATAGAACTTCCGAGGCTTATCCATCCTATCTCTAAGATAGGATAAGAAATCCACTGGAAATCATATTCCATACCTTAACTCTTATCTGTACATGTAAGCTTATCTTTTAAGATAAGATAAACCTTATCATTTTACATGGGTTCCACATTTTTAGACTTTTTACAAATAAAATACACAAAATATTTATGACCTCACTCCTTGTCCTTATTACCAATATAATATTTCTAATTCCTAATCATGTAGACCCTTCTCTAATTACCCAAACTTTGACATTTTAACATTACCGGACCACTTATGACAAATATTTACTTTTTACAACATTCTTATTGTACTTTGACTCAACCGTACTCCACATTATTGGTGGCACTGCATCGTGCCGTTATCTTCTATCGGGCTACTACTAATTATACTTAACAACATCCTATTCCTAATACATACATTAATGAAATAGAAATTACGGAGGAAAATTTTAGTGTCGTTCGAATGACCCCTAATTTTTATTTTGAAGAAGTGCCAAGAGGACACTTGGAGGCTTCTACTCACTCTACCCTTGCTTGGACTTTTCAACAGCAAAGGAAAACTATCTCGGACCCTAAACACATGGCGCCTTCTACTGATCCTTCAATTTTTTTAAACAACTCTACCCTACTAGGACACGTGGTGAGCTCGTGCATGTTTAGGGTCTCTACTTTTGGGGACTATCTCAAAATGTGCCATTGAGACACGTGGAGGCTTTCACTAGCTCCTTTTTTATTAAGACTTTTTCAAAGGCCAAAAGGTGTTTTTCTTAGGCCTGGGGCACATGGAAGGCTGACACTTGTTTGGACACTTTCCCCTATACTTCTCCTTTGTAGTTGTGCTAAGGAAACACGTGGATGACTATAATATAAAATAGAGAAGGGAC
Organism: Taxus wallichiana var. yunnanensis; assembly: GCA_018340775.1. Lineage (NCBI taxonomy): Eukaryota > Viridiplantae > Streptophyta > Pinopsida > Cupressales > Taxaceae > Taxus > Taxus wallichiana. The sequence goes on from CM031240.1 coordinate 778,930,887, forward strand.
AGAATCAACGGTTGTGCATTTCACCCGTTTTTTTGCCTTTTTTTCTCCAAGACTCCTAGAGATGCGAATACACACTATTTTTCTTCATTTTTTGATGAAATTCCTTGTCATTTTTGTCTGCAAAAGTGCCATTGAATGGATTTGAAACTTTATTTGTGAGTCCAAAGATTGTTAAGGTATTATTTTGAATTTGGAATTGCTCGGGCACTTGCAAAAATGGGAATTACCAGAGAAGATGGATGTGGGGCATAATTACAGAGAAAAGAGAGGGAAAAGGATGAAATGGTGAAGGTTGCAGGCATAAAAGATGAAAAGGGTATTTCCTCAAGAGTGAAAAGGATTACCTATCAGATCCAGTTGTGCAGAGCCTCCGAAAAATGATTAAAACTAGATTTATCATATGACAGAATCAGAATGATCAAAAGGAATCCCAGAATGTTGTGGCATGGCATCGTAGTCATTAGTCGAGGGCCTGAAAAACATGTTTAGTTCATCATTGGTCCACTTGGTAGCTTTCAGATGTAAATTTTTTAAATGTTGCTTTCTAATGAAAATTGGTAACAAGCAAAGGTCCCTTGAATATTCTTCTCTTTTTGGGGGAAAATTGAGTGAGTGAAATGTATAAATGTAATGATAATACTCTTGTAAAGGGTTGGGGATTGAATTATTAAGAGAAAATTTGAGAATTTCGTCTTCCTGAGAGACCAATATGAGATACCTGGTTAATTCCTTCTAAGTTATATTTTCTGTCATGTCAATTTTGTTGCAGATGTATAGCCATTGACGAGCACCGAGATTTCTAGAAGATTTTCCCCTCCTAATGAAACTAAGAAATTTTAAAATTAATTTGTGTTGAATCTCTAGCAATTTGTGTCTTCTTTACTTCAAAATGTCTGTAAATGGGTTCTTTTCTTCCTATTACAATCTTACATTGAAATCTTTGGGAAATCACACTGGATCTCATCCCTATGACAATTTAGAGGAATTTTCAATTTCATTTCAAGAAGAGCCTTCATCCTTTGATGAGATAAATAAATTTAAAATCACTCCATTATCATTTTTTGATAAAGATTGTCTGTAAGTATTTGGGTGTACCTTAGTAGTGATTGATCAGAGATTTTGGTGTTTAATTGAGTCTTTTAACTTGATCCTTTGTGCTATATTCTCAAATATTGTGTGAAAATATGTTGATACTGGGCCTTCATTGAAGCACACCTTCCGTTAAAGGAACGTATTCGCTATTATGAAGCTTTCTATTGTTGAGTTGTCCATTATTGTGAAATTTCTTAGTGATCCGGTATAATCAACTTTATCCTACTTAATCTCCCACCAAAATTATTCAAAACTATGAGTCCATCCTAAACTACCCTTGTTTTCCCTGTATATAAACAAAGGAACAAAATTCAATTACTAAAATATATAGAACAATCAGAATCTCATAATGTCTCTAGTAACCTTAGCTTTCTTTTGAAAGTATCTCCATCTTTTAGAAGTGAAAACTCTTGAGAGTTAAATTATGGAGTATTGACCATACTTTTCTGAGGTTTTCTTCATAAAATTTGTGAAAAATAAGGATATCTCCATCTCCTTCATCAAAAAGAGGTTACACTAAGGTTCATGTTGACAATTTTTGCACTTGTGCAAAAATGTGCAACTCGAAACTTTGTTATGATGGATAGCATTAGTGAAGTATACCTAAGTTAGGGGATAATTTTTCAAATAATGTTGTTACTATGCTGAATTAGTTAAATGATTACATGAAATTTGTAGCTATGTGTGTTGTTACAAAATGTAACAGATCACATAATCTGTAATTTCATGATTATCTTCACCAAAAGAACACAAGGCCCCAAAGGACAATTTTGTTGTCTTGATAAAGACATTCAATCATAGAATAAGTGAAATGCTAAGTTTTGGAACAGAAAACACAAATGTAGATTGTAGAAATAAGAGTTCATTACTGGATGGTACAAGTTTTCTTTAATGTTCTTTCCTTCATGTTTAAGACATTTAATTATATTATTGAGTTGTTTAGTTCATCCTACAATCCATACAGAAAGCTCAAATGCCGAAAGAAATATAAATCTCATTTTCAGAATTCAATGTTTTATTCATAAGGAATTTTAAAAAATTCCCACAGAGCCATGGGATGTAACTAAAAATTAAAGTACATCTACTGAAATAAGAGGTACGCATGCATGAAAAAAAAAATAAAGGAGTATGAGTGGACCCATCATTGCCTTGGGGTTTTCTTCTTTGGTTGAGACATCTCCATTTCTAGCTTTGTTCGTTCTCCATCGTCGTTGCTGAAATCACTGTACCTGAAAAGAAAAAAGAGATAACTATCATTCATGAGCTCATGGATCAATTTGTATTCCTATACTGTCCTAATTCATGCATATGAATATATTAACAACAGGAGATATATTTTACTTGAAGATCAAACTGCATACATGTTTTACTCACTTAGAAAGAAGGAGAGAGAAAAAAGAAGAAAACCATGGACATAAGAGAGGCCAAAAATCCTAAGTATTTTTCTAAGTTTTTTTAAGTGTGTAGGTACATATTGCAGCCAAGAAGAAATAGATAAGTGATAAGTACATGCTAGAATGAAGGAATGATGTAACTCATGTTTCACTAACTGTCCTACAAATGGAAGAAGTTACAGTACAGAAGAGAGACTAGCAAATAGAAGTACATGTTTCAATTTGCAGCTGAAGAAGAAGAATCATATTTCAAGAAGCTGAAGTTAAGTAAAAAAGGGTTACAACTAAAACATAATGAAAAATAAGATTCTGGAAAAAATTTGCCAGGGCTTCACCATGAAAAATCAACATTTCAAATTTTCTAGCATGCCAGAAATACTACTACCCGAAAAATGAAAGCTACAGAAGTGATGAACACCTTAGACTCGAATCTACAATGAAGGAGAATACAAAGTAAATGTTGCACACAAATGGCTCTCAAATCAAGCTCAAGGATCTGAAGATGATCAAAAAACCGAGAAAACCATAAGTTTCTCAAAACTTTCAATACCCAAATGGAGCCATGAAGCAAAAATGAGCTCATACAAAGTTATTCAGAGCTACATAGTAGTAAAAATGATATCACAGAGTCTTTTCAAGCTCATTTTATCAATGGCCGAAGCATGAAAATACAAAGAAAACCAAAATGCAATTATAGTGCATGATGAAAACCAATATTTCAAAAATTTTATAGATGTTATCTACACAAAGTTGAAGAATTTCTCAAAACTCATATCTACGAGTACCCACGTCTCAGAAAGCACAGATCCTAGCCAATAAATGAAGACCCATTAATGGGTAGCAATGAAATGGAGTAAGAAAAATAACTCACCAACTAAATTGGCTCTATCAAAACCCTTGAAGTCATTGAATTTAGAGAAAGAAGTGGAAGCTCAGAATGAGTTTCAACTCAAAATGACCAAGGTCGAACCACGAAACCATAGAAAATGCAAATAAAGAAAGGATTATCAGTATTTCTGAAAGAAAAATGGCAATGATGAATCAACAGTGATACCCAAGGAGGTCGGGACTTACCTTCCCTCATCAGAAAGAGGAATGGTTACAAAAATCCACAGAGCTCGAGTGCAAAGAACGATGTCCACTAAAAATCCTCGCAGACTTCACAAGACACAAATATTTTTGAACACCTCCTCAGAAAACTCAAACAGAGCGAATGACAAGAAAATACAGGTGTAAGAGAAGATCCAGAGAACCAATCTGCAATGGGAGTTGAGCTTCAAGTTACCAAAAATGGCGTCAATTTTTTTTTACCAGTGATTTTCCCATAGACTAAAGATCCAAATGAAGTGATTTTTGAAACCAATTGACCTTTACCACCTATCCCCAAGCATTGGGTTAGTTCGAACTCAACCATGGTCAAAGATCAACAACCGAAAAAAAAAAGGACAACAGATCAATGCTCAAGGATCGATCCCCAAGTTCAAAGAAAACTACCTAGGTAAGATGCCACCAACAACATTCAATGCAGGCAAAACCTTAACTATTGTTTCAAGATCGGCGACTGAGATATCAAAGTAAAGAGATCAATGATTACAAAATGATCACCAATATCAAAATGAACTCTACCTGAGTCAGCCATGTCACCAACCAATTATTTAAGGGGTGAGTCATCGTCATGAGGGGGTTAGCCCCATGATTAAAACAAAATCATTGCATTCGAATGTCAAAAGGATAAACTATAGTCCAACTTCCAATAATGTAAAGTGCCAAATGAATCATGTTCACCGATGATCAACCAAAAGGTAAGGGTTATAAACTATAGTCGATGTTATCCTAATGCAAAATCCGACAAGTATTACATTGTCATCTTTAATTAAAGATGACAACTATATATTATAGCATGTGTTACCAAGGTGGCTGAGTATGACATGGTGGCCTTTTACAAAAGTGCCCCCATATACATTTAACATTCAATAATGTGCTAAGTCCACAAAGGTGGCCAAACCAAATGGAGATCAGTGATCAAGTGCAAAGGTGGTCCCCGCGGTCAAGAGAGTTAAAGATGATTTACAGTATGTCACCAATGTGACCACTTAGACAAGGAATGTCAACATCAGACTGAGCATGGAGGTGGTCCCCATCAAATGGATGTGTGGATGGTTATTTTTACAAATATTGTAAGTATTGTAATTATTTTTCTCATAAACAAGGAGCTATTTTTTGCATGCCTTCCCAACAGGAAAGAAAAAACAAGAAGACGAATTCACATGCACAAGGAAAGAGAGTTGTCTAGCAAGTAAGCTTATTATTAGCAAATTATTCACCTTTATTTTCTTAAAAATAGAACAATCAACTTCAGTTTGAATGTAATGTAATTAAGGCTATTAATGCCTATTTGTAATTGCATGTTCTATTTTTATTCCTTTATCTATTATTAAATAAAGGATAAAAATAGGATGCATGGGTGAGTACAAGCCTTAGTCTATTTTTAGGAAGGGTGGGGAAAAATATTTTGCTATATATTGTGTGCATTGGCAAAGCACAAGGAGGACTTTTTAGATATAGGAGTACTGAAGCAATTTCTGCCAGTTTTTCCCTCTGAATGTGAAGTATTTTCTACCTTTCCAAATTATTTGCAGTCTTGTGTATGTTTCAATTAATCTTGTGAATGAAAATTCCCTAATTAATCATCTTACCTTGTTAGAAAATTCAGTAATTTATGCATGATATTAATGTGCATGTTTAGCTTAGCAGTATTGTTGTGATACTTTCCCTCAATACCTCGAAGTGTTTTTCCCTTAACATTCTACAGAAAACTGTTGGTTTGTACATTAAGAATCCTTTCACATATCAATTTTGCATATACTCAGTCAAATCCCTCATACAAATTTTGTGTGTCACGTTATTTCTAATTAGTTTGCAGTAATCTTTTACCCTTAAACCCCATAAATTAGTTTAGGATACATCAAAATGGAACTGGCCTTGATACCGGAGACTCACCTCAAAATAATTATACCCATAGACCTGAGGTGTTTCCATTGTATCTATGAAAGAGAGATCAATTTTGCAATCTTAGAACACATGCAACCATCTCTCTACAGGGTGCAATTTCGAGAGATAACAATTTTTGGCATGCCTGTGGGACAACAAATCAAATCTGCATGCAAGTTACGACTATCTGCAGCAGATCTATAGAAGATTTAAAGTTACTTTCAGGACCAAGCTGCAACAATTTATTTTTAAATATTTAAAGCTCTTTTGATGACTCTGTAAAGTTGATTTCAGACCAATATTGCAGCATGTCCCATGCCTAAAGTGACTACAAGATCATTGGTAAGAGGAATTCCTCTTTATTTTATTTCTTTACTTTTGAATTTTACAAGAAGGAGAAGAGTTGGTAATATTTTACCTTATAATAGGATTGGTTTTGATAACCCTCCTAATATTCCTTCACCACGTGTCAATCTTTTGTTCAAATCCCAATTTTTCAAATGGCTATTCAACCACCAAGGAATTTTGTGAGCTTTACAAATGGCAGCCCATTAGTAATCCCAGTTTACCATGACATCCCTAATTCTGCCATGAAAATTTTACCATCATTCATTGGTGAAAATCAGGTGACACCTACAAAGCACATTAAAGATGTTGCAACCTTATGTGCAGTTTATAATATTACTCATGAGGATGTAGCTTTGAGACTTTTAGCTACATCTCTTAAAGGACAAGCCTTGCAATAGTATAGAAATCTAGAGATTCGATACAAAAGAACTTGGGATGACTTAGGTGATAAATTTCTAAAACAATTTCAAGATAATTCACATCATTTATCTCTTATAGAATAGTTGTCTACCATTAAAAGAGCTCCCAACGAATTTATGTCAAGTTTCAACATCTGTTTTTCTTGAACTTGGGAAAGAATTTCAGCAAGTGTCAAGCCTCAAGCTGATCACACTTTTCTTTATTATATTAGGGCATTCAATAGTGATATTTCAACTATGATTCAGTCTATGGGAGGAGAGATGCTCCCAGCAGCCTATGATATCGCCATCTGAACTAAAAATAGTCTTATTCAAGCTAGAATATTAGCACCAAAGCCTTCAATTCCTTTTTTGGTAGAATTAGCACCTATTCCTCAGCCTATCACAATTATAGAACCTATTATTTCCACCCCATCAGATGACGTATTTAAATCTTTGTAAACTATGGGGAAGAAGCTGAATTTAATTAAGAATAGGCTTGCATTACCTAGCAGACCTTATCAGGCTCCTTATCAAACAAATCAGCTAAATCAACAAAATAGATGCCTTACCAACATAATCAAAATTATAGGCAATTTGACCGAAAGGCTTTTAGTTCATTTAAAATTTTAGTTCCAGTTAATATGGCTATAGAAGAGTGGTGTCAACCTTGTACTCAACCTCATTTAGCTACAAGTTGCCTAAATAGTTTTCTTGAACATTATTCATGCCTCAAATGGAGAGTGGGCTGCAAGATACTTAGGTTCAGAAAGTACCTGAATAGAATCTAGTCAGTTTCAATGACGATGATTTCATTGCAGTCACTACTAGGGCTCAAGGAAAAGTTGTTAAAAGTCAAAAACAACAAAATAGGCTTGTTTTTCCTACTGTCATTGATAAGACAACATCTACAGCCCCAAATCTAGCTAACAATCCTGTTGTTCCTAAAAACAAGTGTTTCAGTTGATAAAGGACAACAAAAAAACTACACTGACCCAAGAAGATTTTTATACCTCAGATATCAAAGATAGCTGAAGCAGAATCAATTTTTGCTAAGGCCTATGCTAAAACAATTGAATCTGTCTCTAAAACTATTTCTTCTTTTAACATTGTTGATGTAATGAAAAAGCATAATGTTAACATCTCAATGTGGGATGCTCTAAGTATTCCAGGACAATAAGATTTACTTTCTCATGAACTAGGTAAGCTACAGATTTCTTCTAAAACATAGAAAAGGAAGTCCAAAAGGTAGACATTCTTAAATAAGGTAAGCTGCAGATTTCTTATGGAACAAGATCACATCAAAGAAGTTAAATGGATGGTTCAAAATTCTTAAAAGCTCATGACATCAAGAAACCACCACCATTTTATCTATCACTGATTATTGGAGAACATCTTGTTCATAACTGTATGGTGGATAGTGGTGCAAGTAGCATGGTTATGCCAAAAGTAATTGCAGAAAAATTGGGTTTGCAGTATGAGCCTATAGAAAAGAGTGTCTTATAGCTTGATGGAACTGCAAATAATACAGGTTGTGTAATAAGGAATTTAGAGGTAACATTTCATGCTTTCCCAGATATTTCTATTCTGTAAGACATCATTGTTGTAGATTTACCTCCTTAATTTGCATTATGCTTATCTAGAGATTTCAAAGCAAAGATAGGAGGTTATCTCTCTTCAGATTGGTCCTTATTTTTCACTACTCATTATGGGACCAAGGTTACTATCAATTCATAACCATTGGCCATATTTCATATTGAGTCTCACGCTTCTAATACGGTAGTGAATTATGTAGCCTTAGACCAATCTAATTTTGATGTTGTAGCTCAGGTTTCAGCATTAGATGGTGTTTCTAACATTTTTATGGATGAAAAGATAGTTGAAGAACATGCCCTTAATCCTTTTAAGGAAGTTGAAGAACATATTTTTCATCTGTATTGTATGCATCAAGAAAATACACCACTTCCCTTGTTGTCCAAAATAGAAAATTCAGAAGAAGGGATTTGGAAACTTCATTTTGATGGAGCTTAGAACAAGAAAGGACAGGGAGAAGGTTTTATGCTCACTTCCCCAATAAATGAAAGGTATTTCTCATATTTGAGTCTCTAATTTTCATGCACTTGTAATGTAGCTGAATATGAAGCATTAATTCATGGCTTACTTTGGGATAAAAAGAGAGGTATCGACACATTACAAATATTTGGTGATTCTGAGTTGGTTATCAATCAAGTAAAGAATTTTAATGTTTGTAAGAATCCATTAATGAAGTCTTACAGACATAGAGTTTCAGACTTAATGGAATATTTTGATGCTATTAATATTCACTCCATTCCTAGAACTAAAAATAAGCATGCAGATAGATTTGCAGTAGTTGGTGCTAGTTTTAAAGTGCTAGAATAGATAGAGAAAAGAAAAATTCATCCTCATATTAAGCTAATTGTCTGGCCTTCTATACCTGATAATGACTTGAATTGGAAATTTTTAAAGTGATGATCAAATCTACATGTTTTTGCATAAAGAAGCTGAGTTTTCTGCAGTAAACTAGGAAAAATTACAGCATTTACACGGTGATCAAATTGTTCAATTAAAAACAAATAAGTTGCCTCGAGGTCTAGTCACATTAGAAGACATTTTCAGCACTAATGATCACTTAAGAAAAGACAAAACGAAGATGTCAACACATGTTGATAACTATAAAGGGATTTCAATTGATGAAGGGAAAAATTTGTTTCTTGGAAAGGTATGTTCCTCAGCTGAAAAACAATCATTTATTGATTTTTACAAAGAATTTAAAGATGTTTTCACTTAGATATACCAAGACTTGAAAGGGTTTGATCCTAGTTTAGCATAGCATACTAATGAATTACAACCAAATTCTAAACACGTTAGGCAAAAATAGAGGCCATAAATCCCAAAATAGATCCTCTAATAAAGAAAGAATTATCTAAGTTGATTGAATCAAGTATTATCTTTCCAGTTAAGCATCCAAGTTGGGTAGAAAATATTGTTCCTGTTAGGAAGAAGAATGGAGAAATCAGATTATGTGTTTATTTCAGAGATCTTAATAAAGCTTCATTGAAAGATCACTATCCACTTCCAAACATGGATCAAATTTTGAGAACAATTTTTGGTTCAGATAGACTATCTCTTCTAGATGGTTATAGCGGATAAAATCATATTTTAGTTCGAGAAGAAGATAGGTACACAACAACTCTTACCACCAAGTGGGGTACTTATGCTTACAAAATAATGCCTTTTGGCCTTTCAAATGCAGGTGCAATGTGCAATGGACATGGATTTTCGCTACTTGTTAAATAAATGCATCCTTGTTTATTTAGATGATGTTAATGTATTTTTGAAAGATTCTGATGAACATCTGATATATCTAAGACAGAATTTTCAGTTATGTAGGTAATTTTGAATATCTTTGAATCCTAGAAAGTCTATCTTTTTAGTACATCAAGGTAAAATACTTGGTCATATTGTTTCTGAGCAAGGATTAGTAATTGATCCTTTCAGAATCAAAGCCATATCACAGCTATCATTGCCTCATCATACGAAGGAATTGTAGATTTTTCTTGGAAAAATCAACTTTGTTAGAAGATTTGTTCCAGATTTTGTAGCATTGGTTAAACCATTGACAACTATGTTAAAAAAAGAGAAAATTTCTCTGGGACCAGTAAAGGGAGAGAATGTTTTGAAGCAATCAAAAAGCCATCTCTCAGGTTCCTACTCTTGTGAATCAAATTTTGATAAAGATTTTACAATGTATGCACTTACAGGAACTGAAACAATCTCAACTATATTAACTCAGGTTAATGATGAAAATATTGAATAGCCAATTACTTTCTTTGGACAAAGCTTGCATGATTACGAAACAAGGTACACATTTCTTGAGAAACAAGTACTTTCAGTAGTCAGGGGACTAAATAATTTTAAGTATATGGTTTCAAACAATAAAATCCATGTTCTTATTTCTCATCCAAGTGTGAAAGCTTTCTTCTCAAATAAAGAATTGAATGAGAAAATATTAGGTTGGATAACGAAAGTTATGGAATATGATGTTGATATCCGGGTTGCTAAGAAAGTTCAAGGAAAAGGTTTGTGTGAACACCTAATTGCTGATATGGAAAAACAAGCAGCTGCAGAACCCAAAGATTCAAAAACATGCTGAAATTGTGTATTAGTAATCAAACGTCATGGTCCAACAAGAAAATCAGCAACCTAAACTTTCTCAGAAACACAGGAATCAAGATGGATGATTGATCTGGTAAACTATTTACAGCATGGAACCTATCCGGAAGGTATGGACAAGAATAAATGAAGATATTTCAGATTACAAGTTGTCCTCTATATCTTTGTCGATAGTGTGTTTTTCAAAAGAGATATAAATGAAATCTTGTTGTGATGTGTTGACTATGATAAAATTCAGAAATTACTATCAGAATTCTATGAAGGGCCTGCAGGAGGTCACTTCTCAGCACGTACCACAACCTTAAAAATCATGAAAGCTGGTTACTATTGGCCTATCATATTCAAGGACTATTTTGAATGGATCAAAAAGTGTAAAAAATGTGATTTCTTTATTGGAAAATAATGTTTAGCTTTGTTGCCTTTACAACCTATTTCAATTGATCAACCTTTTATACAATAAGGTCTTAGCTTTATTGGCATGATAAACCCACCTTCATCACAAGGACACAAGAGGATCTTAACTGCTACAGTTAATATTACATGATGGACTGAAGCAATAGCCTTAAAATATGTTAATGAAACTTTGATATTATCCTTTTATGAAGGTATAGTTTGCAGATTTGGTTCTCCAACAACTATCATATCAGATAATGCTTTAGCGTTTCTTGGTGCGAAGATAACAGATTGAGATGTCAACAATCGAATTTACTTAAGTTTTGTTGGTACCCAAATTGATTATCCCTTAGAAGCTGAGAAACATCATAGTTTTGACAGAAAGCTTAGAGGCAAGTAGATCACGGTGTGTGTCATTTTGTAGCCAGGGAGGGAATGCAACTTACTCTTTGTTACTCAAATGTGGAGAAATGGGTAGCACCCTTAAGAGGATTTGATCTATCCTCACTACTTTATGGTTGTGCCTTTCAACTAGGGTGAGAGGAACCTTTTTTTTCTTTGTTTGTGGAGAATATGGAGATATTCTTCTTTGCAGAGTTATTAGAAAGACCTTGAAGAAAATATGATCAATACAACAAAAATCTAACTCTCACGAGTTGTCACCCTAGATAGTGGAGATATTTTCTAAGCAAGGTTCAGGCTACTAAAGACAATGAAAACCTAATTTCTTTTTGCATGTTTTGGTAATAGAAATTATGCATTTGTGCACAAACAGGACAAACAGGGGTAGTACGGGTATCATTGGTTGTTTTAAAATGAATTTTGGTGGGAGGTGAGGCAGAGTGGATTTTGACTCACTGGATCTTTGAGATATTTTTACGAAATCGAAGACTTGACCAACAAAATGCTCCAAAATAGCTAGAATGTTCCTTTAACTAGAAGGGGTGCCTCAATGGAGGCCCAGATCAACACATTTTCACACAAACTTTAAGGATTCAAAATGAAATATCAAATTGAAAAACTTAATTAAACACTATCAACCTCTATTTTATCACACCCAAGATACCCTAAAAGGATAACAAACAATATTAATCATCATGCTAGGAGTACAATGGTTTTAAACTCGTTTATTTCACTATCAAATGAAAGCTCTGTTATCCAAAATTCACCCTCAGGGTAAATTTGATAACATGAATCAAATTATTCAGTCCCGAGAAAGTAAGATTGATTCGAGGCCCAAAATCATGTTTTTTGGGGTCCCCTCGGCCTTTTTCTAACTCCCCCATCCAAGAAGAAATCCCAACGAGTTAGAAAAAATTGAAAAAATGCAAAAATAAGGTTGTAGGACTGTTTTAAAGCATTTCGGGTCCGAAGGGTTCGGGTTGTACTTGAGGTTCATTTGTACTCAAGCTTGGGGCCGAAAAAAAGCAAGAAAATCAGGCTAAGTCGACATATTTGTCCCAGGCGGTTCAGGGACGCGTGGGATAGTTGGGACAGTTGGGATGTAGGGACGCGAGGGACACAAAAAGCTGAATCGGCCGAAAGCAAGAAAAATCATCTAAGTCTTTTGTTTCACGCGGTTTGGGACAAGTAAAAGGCGCAGGGACAAAAAATACACGTGGGACGCGAATCGGCTAGGTTTCTTGAAAAGAAGTCCATTTTGGGAAGTTCGAGATATTTTCCTGTGGTCTCATGTCGAAATAGTTGGGACAAAAGTACGCGAGGGACGCGTGGGATGCGAAAAGCCAAAAATCCACAAAACAGGAACAAGGAAGCCCGAATCGGCCGAGTAAATGGCAGGAGATTTTCATCCGGGACAGTTGGGACAAAAGTACACAAATATGGATGTGCCTATGGCGCACCTTCGTGGAGGGACATGTGGGACGTGAAAATATGAAAAAGCCACAAACAAAAAAGGAGGCCTGCGGACGAATCAGAACATGCCACGTGTCGAAGGGGAAGAAAGTTGAAAAAATTGCTTAGTGTTCGGCGCAGGTAAAAGGCGCGAGTTAGGGCGTATGAAAATGGATGTCGACATGAAATGGATGTGCCAAGGCACGTAAGAAGATGTTGACATGCCAAAATTCACGCCAAGGCACACGTAAGGGGCACATGACACAAGTGTCGACATGGAAAAAGTCGCGCCCAAGGCGCAGGTAAATGGCGCACAACAAAGGATGTCGACACAAACATGGATGCGCTTTCAAGGCGCAGGTAAAAGGTTTTCGACACAAACAAGGATGCACCAAGGCACGGAAGGTAAGAAAGATGTTGACACACCAAAAGTCACACCAAGGCACACGTAAGGGGCGCATGACACAGAGTGTCGACATGGCAAACAAACTCAAGCGCCCAAGGCACGAGTAAATGGTGCGGATGCGCTGCAACATGGGACGCACAACAAAGGATGTCGACACAAACATGGATGCGCCAAGGTGCAGGTAAAAGGTTGTCGACACAAAAAAGGATACACCTTTGGCATAGGTAAGAGAGTGTTGACACAAATATGGATGTGCCTATGGCGCACCTTCAGGAGGCGCAACATTCTGAGCGCTGACAGAAAGTGCAGACCACTTACATTTTTGACCCGATATTCGAGATGGCCATAACTTTTCACAGGGAGCTCGGATTCATGCAAGGTTGGACTTTTCGGAAAGCTTACTAGGTCCTCTGTCCAACTACGAATGGATATATTTAATTGGGTGGGAAAAATTCTTAAAAATTCAAAATACAGTTCAAAATACGATTCACCACTTTTTGGGTTTGTTAGGGTTCTCACCTACCACCATAATGAGATGAAATAAATGCAACCTGGAGTTGGTTGGGGTAGATTTAGATTTCCTCTCCCTTTTCTCTCTCATTCTTCCTATAAATTGTAAGGAGGGGCTTCTTTCTAAAGGTCGACATTCTTATTTTTCCCCTCCCTCCTTCTCTTCGGCGGTGAATTTGTGGAGTTCGAACCTCCCATTTAAAACTGTAATGCAACTTTGCCTCTTGGAATTTTGGTGTGTATATCAGTATCAATTTTGGAGCAAGTAATGCAAGTCTGTGGATGATTCTCAACCCTCTCTATATTCATTTGCATCCTCCTGATCTTTCACTGCAAATTTTGTTATTTGTGCATGATCTTGCATTGCATTTTAATGGTCTGTGTTTATTGGCAAGACATGTGTTCTTCATTCCTCGGTGCATCACCTCTGTTAGCTTAGGTTTATTTTTATGCATCTTCTTACCCTGTCTCCTTGGCAAGTTAGATTAGATTTTGAGTAAACCCTCTACATTTTTCGTGTGCATCTGAATAGAGGAATAGGAACCAGCCTTCTCTGGAGATTCCTTTCTCATTTTTGCAAGTCCCACACTTGGAGAAAGGATTCAATGTTGTGCAATCACACTGGATGCTAGTATGATCAACCTAGAAATCTGATCAACATCCAGGGGTGCTGTGATTTTGCACAAACAATTTTTGCATGCCCAGTTGGACCTTAGAGGTCTTTCACTTTATCTTTGACAGGTTGGTGTGTTCCTGTTAAAGATTCAGCCTTTTGGAGGCACTTTCAAAAGCACATCTGGCGACTCCATCTAGTAAATAACTCATTCTCTGAGTTGCAGACCCATTTTCCATCCATTTCCATCCATTCTTCTTTCCATCATTTTCATTCTTTTTCATTACATGAAGTTGTGCAATCATGACTTCATTTCCATCATGGAATTCACATTTTCAACAACAAGCAGATATCACACCTCCAACATGTTTTACAAATCCTCCAAATCAGCATTTTGATCAAATTCAAAATCAGCATGTCTACCCATATGAGCAGCAGTGCCAAAGTCAGTTTGGTCGTGAATCAAATCAAGAGCAAGGGTATGCATGCAATGAAGACAATGAAATGGAAAATGCAGATCTGCTGGAACAAATCCAAAAGATGGAGGCAAAAATGGTGCAATCAAGAGCAACAGCTCAAATGAGGGCCTTCAGAATTGGTTGTGGGACTCCTTGTCCATGGGGAGGCCCTTTTCCAAGACACTTCAGCCCTCAGGAGAAGCTGGACTTCATGATGAAGATGCTGCCCCAACTTGCACAATGGACAGCAGAAATAGAGGCCTATGAACTTGGTGTTGAACAACCTTGTCAATGGGTAAGTTCTACACCATCATCTGGTTTTTCTCTTCCCATTACTCAAGCAGCATCATCTCATTTGGAATTTCAAATTCTAAATCCAGTCAATGCTTCCCCAGGAGTTAATTCCATTTCTCCATTCCCTAGTCTCCCACCACACCTCAATTCTTCTTTCCCCTTTCCTTCCAAATAGTCATCCCCTCCACAAAAGCTAACAGAAATACCCCCTCCTCCAAAGAAACAAGAGTTTCTACCTCCTCCACCACCACAAAAATTTCCAAACCATTTGAGTTACAATCCACTTCTCCTCTTGCATTCCCAAATCCATGTTGGGAGGATAAAAATTAGAATGCCAATCAAGAAAAACAACAAAGCAGAAATAAGAGCCAAACAAAGATAAAGAAATTCAAAGTCTGAAGAGTTGGGCTCTTAAATTTGGGATGAAAAATATCCCCTTGATGGTTAAGCCTTTAGAAAAGGTTGGATTTGGAGAACAGGTGGTGGTTAAGACTGATTTTGTGGCAGTAGAAGAAGAGCAAAAAAAAGAAGCAGATCAGCAGTCAGTTTGCTCAGAAAGTAGTGTACATGTTGGCACTCTATTTGAAGGGAATGCCGATTCAATTCAAGTTGCACAATCAGCCATGGAGGAAGAAAGCTCAGAAGAAGATCTTACAGTCCCAACTCGTCCTCTAGAGCAGCAGATTGAAGAGTTTGACTTGACAAAATTCATGCTAGAGGAGGAGTTCTATCAAGAGTAGGATTGTCTTCAAGTAGTAGAAGAGGGAGAAGCTACTCCAAATCCAAAAGAAGAGGAGCACATTCTAGTTGTGGAGGAGAAAATTAGATCCAAGGGCTTTGAGCATAAAGTAGGCTACAGGAGAACCTTCAGTTCTTCTTTCTACTTCATCCCTCTCGTGTTCTAGTGCTGAAGAAGAGTTTGATCTCTCAAACTCAATGTTGGAGGATGAAAGAAACCATGATGATCAAGTTACAGATCAAGAGGAGACCATGGAGGAAGTTGAGCATTTGCAGCAGGACAACAATGAGGTAGTTTATCTGTTAGATTTGGAGGACTGTTTTGATGAAGAAGAACCGGTTGAGTTTCCACCATTCTCTCTTTCATCTTCCATGTCCCAAATACTTGAGCTTGCTGTCATGAAGGAGAGCATTCATTTGCAGCATCCTGCATCTTATAGCAGCTCTTTGGAACCAAGATTGGAAGATTTTAATCTTTCATGTCCTTCATTGGAGGAAGAGAAAGGGAAAAAGGTTCTACCTTTTTTTCTGCATCATCCATTCAAGAGGGTCTACAAGAGAACTCCATTTTTGGAGTTGAAAATCAGAGCTATGGGCATATCAAATGGATCATACCTTGCCCAATAAGGTATTTGACTTCATTGGAGTCAAAGGAGAAGTCACAACCAGTCATGCTTGCTTCTAAGCATGAGGGTGAGTTACAAAGTACCAAGGATTAGCTGTCATACCTCTTCAATCCAAATGCAGAACAACTAAAAGAGGTATTGAATTTTCCTTCACCTGATACCTTGATGATTTGGGTGGAAGACTAGCTTCTTGTTGATTTTCCATTCATCCAATCAGCCATGTTCAATGCCAAATTAGTTGCATGGTTGCCAATTTTGAAGAAAGGAAGCTATTTTGCACAACCAGTTGCAGGGTTTGTTTAGCCCACTTTTGCTTCCAGTTAGAGTAGAGTAGGTAGGTTTTCTTTTAGTAAAATAAGTGCTTGTGCACACTCTACATGTTCCATTTGGAGCATGTATGATTTTCAGTTTTGTACATAGTTTTTGTGGTGCTGGTTTTGCTCTTGCACAGTCCATTTTAGTGGGTTTCCAAGTGGCTCAGAGAGGAGGTTTTCAAAGTTCAGATCAGTTTGCAGGCTACAACTCATGACTCCATGCCCAATGGATGCTTCAGAAACTGGTAACTTCATCCAGCAGGCAGATGACCCCGCTGAGTCACCAAAATTGTTATCCAAAATTCACCCTCAGGGTAAATTTGATAACATGCATCAAATTATTCAGTCCCGAGCAAGTAAGATTGATTCGAGGCCCAAAATCATGTTTTTGGGGTCCCCTCGGCCTTTTCTAACTCCCCATCCAAGAAGAAATCCCAACAAGTTAGAAAAAATGGAAAAAATGCAAAAAATAAGGTTGCAGGACTGTTTTAAAGCATTTCGGGTCTGAAGGGTTCGGGTCGTACTGAGGTTCGTTGTACCAAGCTTGGGGCCAAAAAGAAAGAAAATCAGCTAAGTCGGACATATTTTTCCCAGGTGGTCCACGGGGGACAGTTGGGATAGTTGGGACGTAGGGACGCGAGGGACACCAAAAGCCGAATCAGCCGAAAGCAAGAAAAATCGTCTAAGTCTTTGTTTCGCATGCGGTTTGGGACAGCCGGGATAAAAGTACGCGTGGGACGCGAATCGGCCAATTTTCCGAAAGACAGTCCATTTCGGGAAGTTCAGAGCTATTTTTCCTAGGCGGTCTGTGGGACAGTTGGGACAAAAGTACGCGAGGGACGCGTGGGACGTGAAAAGGCGAAAAAGCCGCAAACAGGAACAAGGAAGCCCGAATCGGCTGAAGCAGGAGATTTTCGTCCGGGACAGTTGGGAAAAAGTACATGAGGAACACAAAAAGATGAAAAAGACACAAATAGAAACAAGGAGGCCCGCGACTAATCAGAACGTGCCACGTGTCAGAAGGGTAAGAAAGTTGAAAAAATTACTTAGTGTTTGGCGCAGTAGTAAAGGCACGAGTTAGGGGCGCATGAAAATGGATGTCGACATGTAAATGGATGCACCAAGGTGCAGGTAAGAAGATGTTGACATGCCAAATTCACACCAAGGCACACGTAAGGGGCGCATGACACAGAGTGTCGACATGGCAAAAGTCGCACGCCAAGGCGCAGGTAAATGGCGCACAACAAAGGATGTCGACACAAACATGGATGCGCCAAGGCGCAGGTAAAAGGTTATCGACACAAACAAGGATGTGCCAAGGTGCAGTAAGAAGATTTTGACATGCCAAAATTCATGCCAAGGTGCACGTAAGGGGCGCATGACACAGAGTTTTGACATGGCAAAAGTTGCGCCCAAGGCGCAAGTAAATGGCGCACAACAAAGGATGTCGACACAAACATGGATGCGCCAAGGCGCAGGTAAAAGGTTGTCGACACAAACAAGGATACACCTTTAGCGTAGGTAAGAGAGTGTTGACACAAATATGGATGTGCCTATGGCACACCTTCGGAGGCAAACATTTTGAGCGTTGACGAAAGCGACCACTCCACCCAAATATTCAGATGGCCATAACTTTTCACAGGGAGCTCGGATTCATGCAAGGTTGGACTTTTCAGAAAGCTTACTAGGTCCTCTATCCAACTACGAATGGATATATTTAATTGGGTGGGAAAAAATTCTTAAAAATTCAAAATACAGTTCACCACTTTTTGGGTTTGTTAGGGTTCTCACCTACCACCATAATGAGATGAAATAAATGCAACCTGGAGTTGGTTGGGGTAGATTTAGATTTCCTCTCTCTTTTCTCTCATTCTTCCTATAAATTGTAAGGAGGGGCTTCTTTCTAAAGGTCAGACATTCTTGTTTTGCCCCTCCCTCCTTCTCTTCGGCAGGTGAATTTGTGGAGTTTGAACCTCCCATTTAAAACTGTAATGCAACTTTGCCTCTTAGCATTTTGCAGTGTATTGTATCAATCTTTGGAGCAAGTAATGCAAGTCTATGGATGATTCTCAACCCTCTCTGTATTCATTTTCATCCTCCTGATCTTTCACTGCAAATTTTGTTATCTGTGCATGATCTTGCATTGCATTTTAATGGTCTATGTTTATTGGCAAGACATGTGTTCTTCATTCCTCGGTGCATCACCTCTGTTAGCTTAGGTTTATTTTTATACATCTTCTTACCCTATCTCCTTGGCAAGTTAGATTATATTTTGAGTAAAACCTCTGCATTTTTCATGTGCATCTGAACAGAGGAATAGGAACCAGCCTTCTCTGGAGATTCCTTTCTCATTTTTGCAAGTCCCACACTTGGAGAAAGGATTCAATGTTGTGCAATCACACTGGATGCTAGTATGATCAACCTAGAAATCTGATCAACATCCAGGGGTGCTGTGATTTTGCACAAACAAGCTCTTCTGATAAATTAAATTGTAAGTGCCACCAAACTATCACAAAGCTAAGATCTTGTGTGATTCAAAAATATTTCAAAGTAAGATTGTAATGGGAACAAACAATTGTTTTCAGACATTCAGAAATGAAGCAGAAATTATTTTGCTCAAAGTAAAACACAGATTTACTCAAATTTGATTAAATTTATCATAAGGGTAAAGTTTCTAGAACAATCTCAGAGCGTGTAAATGGCTGAACACTCGCAACCAACTTGACATGATGAAATTTAACACAAAATAAATAAATAGGTTCTTAAGATAGTCTCTCAAAAAAGATGGGCTCTGTCAAACCTTTTCTCTCAGGAATTAGCTCTGGACCTCTAACACTCCAATATTCCAACCATTTGCATAATAAACTTATGCAATTTATAATATTTCATTTACAATAGAGTTTTGCCCCAAAAACAAAAACATTCAAAGCACCATTACGTGTTATGACCTCTGATTGTGACTCACAGAATCTGATTTACAAAATGTTGTCAAGTGTGCAGAGGTAAAATATCTCCAAATATTTCTAGCATTCAACTCATTACCTGGTAAGTCATTCTTCATCTCACACACTAACTACTTCCTTCTCCATTTTGTCAAATCTGGTTCTTTACGTGCCAAGGAAGGGAAAAATGAGAAATCAGATTGAGGCCAATATTAAGATAACATCTTGATGGAAAAATATGTTTTCATATTTTTTTCCCACTAAACCAAGATATCAACATGTCTCTCGCGTGCGAAAAAAATAAAAAATAGGTCGAATCTGACAGTTAGATTACATCTTTAATGGTTAAAGATGTTTACAGACCTTCACCACCAAACCAAGATATCATATTATTGTTCCTCTTCATTTGGAGTGCAAGAGATTCCAAGAAATGATAAAAAACCATAGCAATACACATCCCTAGGATATTTGGGGAAAAATGGTGGAAACTAAGATATAGACACACATTTGTTGTTGATCTTTCTTTTGAATTTGGACCATCCATGTGGGAGATTTGAGTTAAGATGGGTATGGGGTTCCTTTTTACTTTTTACACCTTTTGGAAAAAATGCAAAAATTCTCAATTTTCTCCACCCCTCCATCTTTGAAAAATTGGCCTGACACGTGTCCCAATGTGGGTCCCAAAGGAACCACGGCTAAATTATGCTATTTTACCACTTTTTTGGAAAAGGGAATTTTTCCAAGTTTTCCCTGCAGCTCCGCCCTTCCGCTATTAGCTTCTGATGTGGGTCCTAGCAGAACCACGCTTTCTTTTACACTTTTAACTCCTTTCTCCAAAAAAGGAGAATTTTCTAAATTTCCCCAAAATTCCACACCTCTATCATTGACTGGAGAAAATTTTGACTATTCTCTATCGAGCTTGTGGGTCATTTTGATGATTTTAATCTTTTAAACAACAAGGGAAAAAAATCAAAGTTGCCCCCGACGGCCCGCCTCCCCGCCTCTTGAATTTTCAAACCGCCACGCGTCTCAATGGTGCATCTTGAGATGGTCCCAAAAGTAGAGACCCTGAATGAGCATGGGGTCACCACGTGTCCCAGTCCGAAAAGGCATGCTAAAAAACTTGAAAGTCCAGCGGAAAGCACCATGTGGCCCAGGTCCAAGAAGGTCTTCTCTAGCCTTTGAAAAGTCTAAGCAAAAAGTAGAGTGAGCGGAAGCCTCCAAGTGTCCTCCTAGCACTTCGCGAAAAATACTCAAAGGCCTGTCCCCAAACATGTGTGGTCCCTCCACATGTATTTATGGCACAAATTCAGGATGGTCCCAAAAGCGGAGACCGTGAATGAGCGTGGGCTCACCACGTGTCCCGAGCCTTAGAAAATTTCTTTAAAAGTTTAAGTCCCCAGCAGAGCCAACGGAATCCTCCACCTGTCCCTCTATCACAATTGTTAAGGTGGGACCCATAAACATATCTTAAAATGACTGCCAACCCACCACATGTCCACGGCCCGCCAAAACTGTATCAATTGCAAGAAAAAAATTTCTATGTCTGGGTGAGGCGCAAAATCCTCCACGTGTCCTTTTGGCGTAACTCCAAGGCCAAACAAAAAGGTGAGTCTTCAAATGAGCGTCATTCCTCCATGTGGAAAAATTTCTAGTTAAAACTTTACACAAAGTTTTAGAGTGCCCCGCCGAGCCACGTCCAACCAAAAAGGGCCACGTTTCCACTGATGCAGAGATTTAAAATTTGACGAGAGAAACACACTCGTCAAGCCGTAAAATGCAGGGAAACCACTGTTTGAGCCCGGAGATGAAATTTTCTTTAAGGATAGAGCATTTGGAAATGTTACAAGGTTCACACATGACCCCCCGAGCTATATCTATTCACATTTCTTCAAGTACCTGGGACAAAACGGTAGGGACAACAACACATCACTGTAGAAAATGGAAGGGAAGGAACAACCTGAGTTTTATGCCCAATTGACAGACACCTTCAGATGAATAGAGGAACAAATCAAAAATTTAGGGTCTTTAAGTGACCTTCGACTAAGGAGGAACCAATCATGGCAACCAAATGGAGAAAAAAGTCCTCACATACCAAGCATGGGGAGATAAGAACATTACAGAGGCTGCAAATTGAGGGATTTTAATGGCAAATGGGGCGAGACTAATTCGAGCACCAACATCGGCTTTGACTCGGGGATGGGCACTCCCTGTGAGTGCCACAAGAACCAAATAACAAACCAAGTGCAAAAAAACATCCATTGGGCAAAGGAGTTATCTTGCAGAGAAGAAACTAGAACCATCTCCTAAAAACGAACCGAGGACCCAGCAAAACCAAGTCACCGAGGACTAGAATGAGAAAAAACGCAAAAGACATAAAGCAACCAACAAACTGTACACTATATAAATTATGTTCACCTTGATTCTGGGGAATCAATCCAGGAAAATTTTCAAGTGCCTACCATTAATAGGCAAGTCGAGCAAGTTGCCATCCAAATCTTTCAAGAAGAAGGTATGTTCACTAATTCCAATGTCAATAGAGTAAGGGCCCATCCATAGTGCATCAAATTTACCAAGATTTCCATTGTCTTCATGTCTACTATCCCACAACAACACAAGATCTCAAATGTTGAAAGCTCTGGGAGTGACCTTCTTCTCAAATAACTTCTTCAGTTTTTCTTTAAACTTCACATGCCTTTGGTGAGATGCTTTGCTTTCTTCATCAAGTTCGATAATCTGGTTAATGTGAGCCTCATATGGACTAACTTCTTGATCTTCCAGTTGTTGAATGAACTGATAAGAGGATAATTGCCTATGCAGGGGCTAGTAGAGATTGAGTGTCATATACTAGTTCAAATGTACCTTTTCCAGTGGCTCTTTTAATAGTAATTCTATCATCCCAAACAATGAACTTCAACTACTCACCCCATTTCCTTTTGTTCAGCTCCAAGGTTCTCCTGATGATTTTTAATAAATTTTTATTGTTGGAATCTACTTGTCCATTGCCTTGGGGGTTGTAGTTGGAGGCATATGTCGATTGATCCCATATTCTTTACACATTACCACCAAAGGTTTATCTCTAAAGCTCATGACATTGTCAACAACAATTTTAACTAGCACTCCAAACCTGCAAATGATATGGTTCAACATGAAGTCCATGACAATTTGGTGTGTTTCTCTCTTGGTGGGGATATCCTCCACCCACTTGGTGAAGTAATCAATGGCTACAAGAATCCACTTTTGGCTAGCATTTGAAGGGTCTGAAATCTCACTATTGAAATCCATTCCCCATTGTTTGAATGGATCTTCAATTTATACAAGCTACAAAGGAAGGGAGCCTGCAACTTTAAGTCTTCTAGAAAAATGTTGACAACTCTCACATCTTCTAACCAGTAAAGTTGTGTCTTTGAAAAGATTTTTCCACTAATAACCAGCCCTCAAGATCTTTTGTGCTATGAATTTTCTAGAAAATGCCACCCACAAACTCCTTCATGGAGATCAGTAATTATCTTGGGGTCTTCATCTTCATTAATGCACCTTAACAGGACTCCCTCAGGGTTCTTCCAAGCTAACCCAAAATCATTAATGACATATTTCTGGGAAGCCAACTTGAGAGCTCTTTTCTATTTTTTATTCAAATGCCCACAACAGCATAGTTGTCTGAGATAAAAAATTATATCTTTGTACCATTCAGAACTCACCAACTTTTCTAGGACATCCACCCTTCCTTCTTCTACCTCATTTACCTCAATAGTTTTCAGGTTGCTCTCAGCCATAAGTTTAGCTAAGCCCAAACCTCTTACCAATTTTTTGGTTTGGATATCCATGTCATATTTCTGCAACTTAGTCACCCATCTGCATCTTTTTCTTGAGATCTCCATCTCTGATAAGACATCCTTCACCATAATGTGGGGAACATAAGCAAAAATTTTGGAGCTCAAAATGTAAGGCTTGAAACCCTTTGTTGTTTTTACAAAGGAAAATGCTTGTTTCTCCATAATAGTGTATTTCAGATCACCTCCTTGCAGTGCCTTACTAAAAAAGGAATTGGCCTTTGAGCCCCCTCATCATCCTTCTGCAACAAGACAGATGCAATAGTGTTCTCCGAAGCAAAGGAAAACATCTGAAAAAGGTTTCTTATAATGGAGCTGCTAAAATAGGTGTATGCTTTTATTCTTCCTTGATCTCATCGAAAGATTGAATGGTAGCCTCTTCCCATTTGATTATTTGGTCCTTTTTAGCATGCAAGTAATTGGAATAGTCAACTCAAAAAAGTTTGATATGAATCTTCTGATAAAATTTATCTTCCCAAAGAAGGACTGAATTCCTTTCTTGGTTCTTGGAATTGGGACCTTGCTGATGGCCTCTACCCTCTCAGGATCAATCATGACACCATCCTTTGATACAATGTGACCAAGCAACTTGGCCTTTTGCACTCCAAAATGGCACTTCTTTGGATTGAGTGAAATTCCATACTCTCTGCATCTTATCAACATCTTTTCTAAATGTTGCAGGTGATCACTTCTCTTTCTGGAGAAAACTGTCACATCATCTTGATACACAACAATGAATTCATTTATATATCTTGAGAATGCTACATCCATTGCTCTCTAAAAATTATCTCCAGCATTCATCAGGCCAAACGACATCCTCACATACACATAGGTACCCCATGGAGTAGTGAAAGTAGTTTTGATTCTCTCTGATTGCTTCACAACTACTTGGTTATACCCAGAGAAACCATCCAAAGTAGAAAGCATCTCAGAACCAGTCACTAATTGTAGCATGTTATCCATGTTTGGTAAAGGATAATTATCCTTCATTGATGCTCTGTTCAGATTTCTAAAATCCACACACAACCTAATATTACCATTATTTTTTCTAACTGGCACTAAGTTTTCAACCCAAGAATACCTTTTTGGCTAAATGATCCCTCCATCTCTTAGATTTTTTAAATCATCTTGTATCTTCACAAAGAGGAGTATATTAATCAGCCTATGCTTTTTTCTGAACGGTTTTACATTAGGCTCCAGAGGAATTTCATGCTGAAACAGATCCTCTCTATATGCCTTCAACTTTGAATAAGACCAAGCCAAGCAATCCTAATACTTCTTCAACAACTAGACATAGGACTATTTTTCCTCCTTGTTCAGATTGCTTCCCAACCAGATATTTCTTGGTTTCTCCTTTGTACCCAGTTATGCTCTTCGATATCCATTGAGGTTGTTATATGCATGTTAATAATACAATCAACATTATCAAAGTTTGATTCAAGAGCAACCAATCCTCTAGGGATGGTATTAGTTTTCAGTTGAATGATATCCTTGCCAAAAAAGTCTCTTTACCCTATGCACGCACATACCATTGGCTCCCAATCAATACACTGATTAGCAAACTCCCCTTTGTTTTGTAGAAATATTTTGACCTGAGCATCATCATAAAAAAATTTCCAATGTTTAATGTTGTCAGGGACAGATGGCCTTGTTAACACTTCAACATCATATTCACAATATGGGGACATTACACAACTATCAAACTGAGATCCCAACACTACAAGATTTTCTACCATAACATTGAACTTCCTGTCATGATGCACAATGTTAAATGAATCAAACATCTCAATCAAGTCCTAGACTACATGCTTGTATTGTTTCATTCTTTGATTCTTTGTAGCATACAATTTTCTAATTTTTTTAACAATTAGTTTTGAATCTCCCTTAACAATGATTTCTTTAACATAGTATTTCCAAGCAATTCTTAAACCTAACAACAATGCTTCATACTCATTAATGTTGTTGATACAATAAAAGTTAAGTTTGAAAGAAAAAACAAACTCTTCCAAACTTGGAGAAATTAGAACTACACCAGCGCCATTTCAAAATTTGGAGCAAGCCCCATCAAACAACAGAGTCCATGGAGAGCGCACTTGTTCCAGATTCTTACATTGATCCATTTTGTTCTCTTTCTCATTAACAAAACCAATAAATTTATCAGCATCAACACTTCATAAGATGCATTGTCGGGGTCTTCAATGAGGTGCAACATCTTCTTTTCCCCATATAAATTGACAAGGATGCCCTCAATTGGGATGGTGGCATAGGACATATCCATTTGAACACTCCCACCAAAAATTGTAACCCATTTTCTAGACAACAACATACCCCACTTGGCTAGGCAGTCAACAATAACTACATCAAGCATCAAGTTCCTACCCAGACAGGCTATAAGTTGTACCACCAGACCTTTCACACATCCCACCACTAACACCTCTCTAGAATCCATGGTAGTGCACTTCCCATATGCTATTGTTACTTTGATATTCAGTTCATTCATGACTTCCAGAGGCATAACATTGCATGATGCCCCCGAATCAAACATATAGTTTTGCAGCAATTTTTCATTAATGATCAGAGTGGTGAAGAATGGATCTATATTTAGCTGAGAATCTACCAAGGATGTTCCCAAATAAACCTCAGGTGGTTCATCTAGCTCTTCCAATGCTTTTAGCGCTTCTAGTTCTTCAATGATTGGAGGAGTCTCCACAATGTTTACATTTCTTCCCGGGGTACTCTTCTCTTCTTTCAATCCCAAATACTCCAATGCCCTCTTCTTGTGCTCAGAATCCTAAGAAGCTCAACAATTGGAACACTAAATTTGATTTGAATCAAAACTTGGGCAATGTCATATGGAGCAGACTTTGGTAAGGTAGCATTGGAAGGGAGATGGACAGACTCATCAGATAGCATTGGGATTTTGACGGTTTGAGCATGAGGAGAAATATGAATTTTTTTGGACAAAAAGGCCTTTAGAAAGTGTATCTTTCTTAGAAACCTCTTTAGGAATATTTGAAATCAATGGAGTTTTAGGTTTGGCTTGAGGCCCTACTCCTTTGACAACTCTACTCCTAGTATTATAATCCTTTTCTTGAGCAACAATAGTGTTCATCAATAACTGCCTATCCTCCTCAGATGGGATTCCTCCATCATACTTCTTTATCATTAAAGATCTTAAATATTCAAAGTCATTATTGGGCAATTCAAAATATTTTACAATATCTACTTCTATAATATGGGAGGGAGGAAGAAGAGGTACCCAGTGAATGTAATCCCAAAAATCAGCAGTAGTTCTAGCACTTATTACCTTAGTTGAAGTTGATCCTTGCTATGAGCTTGTAGAGAACTCCATCATGCATGCATCATCATCTGTGTTATCATCATCAACTTCTTCTTCTTCTTGTTTATCTACTTCACATGGAGCATGGGGCATGAAACACCTATCACACCAATCAATTACATTTGTTTCTTCAACAACAACTCTAACAGCCAAAGGATCAGACACCATTCTATTTTCCCTAGCTTGGGGATGTCTATTTGCAGATCCCATGGGTCCTTTGCCTCTGTCATCAGATCTCTGCTCATTTCTAGGATGATTTGTAAATTTTCATTGGGCTTGTTGCTTATGCTTGACCTTGTGAACTCTGCCCAATTCCTTTCTCTCCCGAGCTAATTTGTATGATATTTCTTTTACAGCCCCTGCCAAAGTTTTAACAACCTCCTCCAAATCAGCAGCCTTACTTGCTTGAGGTCTTTCCGATTAACCAATTTCACACCTTCCCTCTTAGGAGGTTTTCCAATTGCTTTGATGTTGTTCTCAATTTGTAGAGCCATAGTAAAGGCCTGTCTCAAATTGGTAGGGTTTTGTCCCTCAAGTAGTAAGCAAGCTTTCTTATCAAATGCATCAGAATACTTTATAAGACAAGATTCATCACATGGCCTTAAACTTACAGGCAATCTCCTCAATGTCTTATTGAATCTAGTGTTGAAGTCATGCACTGACTCATTAGGGTTATTTTTGATATTCTCAAATTCTAACAGAAGAAACCTAGGATCCGTTCTGTCACCTTATTGTATTCTGAATGCATTGTTCATTTCAGTCCAAGAGTGAATGGAGTTATCTAGCAAAGCTTTATACCATTCCTTGACATCTTCCTCCAAAGTATGGATAAATAATTTGATATATACATCTTCAAACTAAATACCAAATTCTTCCATCATGTTGATAAAAATATTTAAGCATGGATCACCAGTTATAGCATTATTTCCTTGGAACTTTGGTCTTCTATTTCTTACATCTTGGGGAACTTCATTTGGATAACCAGCCATCCCTCTAAAACTTATAGGACCAAATCTATTTACAAAAATGGAGGTCTGGGTGGGGGTTGGGCCATGTTGTTTTGAGGAGGTGACCTTGGAGGAGAATCAAACTAATAAGGGACAAGGGTCTTTGAAACACATGAGTATAACTTCCAAAACAGATATCCACTAAAGACTATATCTCCTGGAAAACCCTATCATCTTTAGAAAACACAGGAGCATAATGAGAAGAAAACTTTTCACATTTAGATGAAGGCCCCTCTCCAGATGGAGAATTTAATTCCACAAAAATACTACCTGACTCAAAATCACTTGAATGGCAATCTTTGATAATAGGCTGATCACCTTCATCAACGGAGATCTTTTTCTTGATTGCTGATCTCCAAGAACTCTCCAAGCTCTTCTTCCTTCTGACTTTGTTTTTCCTAGCTCTGAAATAGTGTCCTAGTAGGATCCCTAGTGAAGAAAGATCTTCTTCCTTCCAGATTTGCAAATATTAGTAATGAATCTCACTTGACAGAAGTTAAGATACTGGTATTTATCAAAAATTAGATTAACACAAAGTTGCCACTAAGGATTTCCACCTTAGTTGTGTAAATGTACTAAAATATGATCTATCAAATGTCTGTCAACACTAGAAACTAGAAATGGAAATATCTGACCTCCCTTTTCCCAAATTTATTAATGAAACCTAGTGCAATAACTTTAGACAATGGAAATATTACACATAACACTCAGAGCATATAAGAAATGTTCACCAAGGCCTGAGTATGAACTGTAATCACAATGTTCTCCCCGGAAATGGCCCTAGAAATGGTGTTGATACCCGAATTGATTCTCCCTTAGAAGCTGAGTAGCATCACAATTTTGACAGGAAGCTAAGAGGCAAGAATAGCACATTGTGTGTTGTTTTGTAGTCGGGAAAGAATGCAACTTGCTCTTTGTTACTCAGATGTGGAGAAATGGGTAGCACCCTTAAGAGGATTTGATCTATCCTCACTACTTTATGGTTATGCCTTTCAACCAGGGTGAGAGGACCCTTTTGTAGCCTATTGTTTGTGGAGAAGATGGAGATATTCTTCTTTGCAGATTTATTAGAAAGACCTCAAAGAAAATATGATTAATACAACAAAAATCTAACTCTCATGCGTTGTCACCCTAGATAGTGGAGATATTTTCTAAGCAAGGTTCAGCCACTAAAGACAATGAAAACCTAATTTCTTCTACATGTTTTGGTAACAAAAATTATGCATTTGTGCACACATAGGAAAAACAGGGGTAGTATGGGTATGATTGGTTGTTTTTAAATGAATTTTGGTGGGAGGTGAGGTAGAGTGGATTTTGACTCACCAGATCTTTGAGAGCTTTTACAAAATGGAAGGCTTGACCAACAAATGCTCCAAGGAAGCTAGATGTTCCTTTAACTAGAAGGGGTGCTTCAATGGAGGCCCAGATCAACACATTTTCACACAAACTTTAAGGATCCAAAATGAAGGCTCAAATTGAAAAAATTAATTAAACACTATCAACCTCTATTTTATCACGCCTAAGATACCCTCAAAGGCTAACAAACAATCTTAATCATCATGTTAGGAGTAAAGTGATTTTAAACTCATTTATTTCACAATCAAACAAAATCTCTTCTGATAAATGAAATTGCAAGTGCCACCAAACTATCGCAAAGCTAAGATCTTTTGTGATTCACAAACATTTCAAGCTAATATTGCAATGGGAACAAGTAATTGTTTGCGAGACATTCAGAAATGAAGCAGAGATGATTTTTCTCAAAGTAAAACATAGATTTACTCAAATTTGATTAAATTTATCAGAAGGGGAAAGTTTCTAGAACAATCTCAGAGATTTTCAATGGTTGTACACTCGCAACCACCTTGAAATGATGAAATTTAACACAAAATAAATAAACAGGTTCTTGAGATAGTCTCACATAAAAGATGGGCTCTGTCAAACCTTTTCTCCCAGGAATTATCTCTGGACCTCTAACACTCTAATATTCCAACCATTTGCATAATAAACTTATGCAATTTATAATATTTCATTTACAACATAGTTTTCCCCCCAAACACAGAAACATTCAAAGAACCATTACGTGTTATGACCTCTGATTGTGAATCCGAGAATTAGATTTACAAAAAGTTGTCAAGTGTACAGAGGGAAAATCTCTCCAAATATTTCCAGCATTCAATTCATTACCTTGTAAGTCATTCTTCATCTCGCGCACCAACTACTTCCTCCTCCATTCTATCAAATCTTGTTCTTTGCGTGCCAAGGAAGGAAAAACTAAGAAATCAAATCGAGGCCAATAGTCAGAGCACATCTTAATGGAAAAAGAAATTTTCATATTTTTCCCACCAAACCAAGATATCAATAGGTCTCTCGCATGCTAAGGAAAGAAAAAACACATCGAATCCAACAGTTAGATTACATCTTTAATGGTGAAAGATGTTTACAGACCTTCCCCATCAAACCAGGATATCAGATTAATGTTCTTCTTCATTAAGTGTGCAGGAGACTCCAAGAAATGATAAAAACCCATAGGAATACACATCCCCAGGAGATTTGGGGAAAAATGGTGGAAAATCAAATACAGACGCATAGTTTCCATTGATATTTCTTTTGAATTTGGACCATCCACGTGGGAGATCCAAGTTAAGATAGTCCTGGGGGTTCCTTTTACTTTTTACACCTTTTGGAAAAAATGTAAAATTTCTCAATTTTCTCTGCCCCTCCACCTTTGAAAAATGGGACTGACACATGTCCCAATGTGGGTCCCAAAGGAACCACGGCTAAATTCTTCTATTTCACCTCTTTTTGGAAAAGAGAAAATTTTCCAAGTTTTCCCTGTAGCTCCACCCTTCCACTCTTAGCTTCTAATGTGGGTCCCAGCGGAACCATGCTTCCTTTTACAGTTTAACTCCTTTCTCCAAAAATGAGAGTTTTAAAAAATTCCCCCGAAAGTTCGCACCTCCGCCGTTGAATAGAGAAAATTTTGACTATTCTCTATCAAGCTTGCAGGTCATTTTAATGATTTTAGTCATTTAAACAACAAGGGGAAAAAAATCCAAGTTTCCCCCAATGGACCGCCTCCCCCTCTTGACTTTTCAAACCGCCACGCGTCTCAATAGCACATCTTGAGATGGTCCCAAAAATTAGAGACCCTGAATGAGCGTGGGGTCACCAAGTGTCCCAATCCGGCAAAGCCTGCTAAAAAGCTTGAAATTCTAGTGGAAAGCGCCATGTGTCCCAGGTCCGAGACAGTCTTCTCTGGCCGTTGAAAATTCTAATCAATAAGCAGAGTGAGCGGAAGCCTCCAAGTGTCCTCCTAGCGCTTCTACAAAAAAAAACTCAAAGGTCGGTCCCAAAACATGCGCGGTCCCTCCACTTGTCTTTATGGCACAACTTTAGGATGGTCCTAAAAGCAGAGAGCCTGAACGAGCATGGGCTCACCACGTGTCCCGAGGCTTAGAAAATTTCTTTAAAATTTTAAGTCCCCAACAGAGCCGACGGAAGCCTCCACCTGTCCCTCTGTCACAATTGTTAAGGTGGGACCCTGAGATAGATCTTCAAATGAGCACCAGCCCAACACGTGTCCACGACCCACCAAAACTATCAGTTGCATGAAAAAAATATAAGTCTCGGTGAGGTAGCAGAATCCTCCACATGTCCTCCCAGTGCAACTCCAAGGCCAAACAAAAGGCGCTTCTTCAAACGAACGCCATTCCTCCACTTGGACAATTTTTGGGTTAAAACTTTCCACAAATTTTTAGAGTGCCTCACCGAGCCGCATCCAACCAAAAATGGCCACATTTCCACTGATGTAGAGATTTAAAATTTGACAGGAGAAACACACCCATCAAGCCATAAAAATGCAGGGAAACCACTGTTTGAGCCCAGAGATGAAATTTTCTTTAAGGACAGAGCATTTGGAAATATTGCAAGGTTCACACATGACCCCCGAGCTATATCTATTCATATTTATTCAAGTACCGGGACAAAATGGCAGGGGACAACAACACATGACTGTGGAAAATGGAAGGGAAGGAATAACCCAAGTTTTACGCCCAATTGACAGACACCTTCAGATGGACAGAGGAACGAATCAACAAATTTAGGGTCTTTAAGTGACCTTCAACTAAGGAGGAACCAATCATGGCAACCAAATGGAGGAAAGAGTCCTTAGGTACTAACATGGGGAGATAAAAACATTACAGAGGCCGCAAACTGAGGGATTTTAATGGCAAACGGGGTGAGACTAATTCGAGAAACAAAAAGTTCTTCATCTAATTATTACGCACAAGGTAATGGCTTGGCTAAAAGTATAACAACAACCTCTTAAGGATCATCAGAAGAACACTCAAAGATAATCAAAGAGCTTGGCATCGGATATTGAATTAAGAACTTTGGGCTGACAGAGTGACTCCTAAAATATCTATTGGCAATTCACCATACAAACTTGTGTACGGAAAAGAAGCAAGAATGCCTATTTCAGTTGAGTTACCTGCATTTAAATATGGAAAAGAATCAGAAATAGATGAAGAAGACTTTTGACATGAAATCCAAATTTAGAATCTTCAATGAAGGAGATATTGTGTTAAAGTGGGATAGTGATCATGCAAAACTAGGAAGACACACGAAGTTTGTTACAATCTGGAGTGGTACTTACATGGTTTCATCTTGCAAAGAACACAATGCTTTTCAGCTCTCGAGGCTGAATGGAGAGGAACTTCCCATTCTTGTGAATGGTATGTTTCTCAAACCCACAAGAAAGATCACAACACATCCTTAGAAAACTCAAACAGAGTGAACGACAAGAAAATACATTTGCAAGAGAAGATCCAGAGAACCAATCTATAATGGGAGTTGAGCTTCAAGTTACCAACAATGGCATGGGAAAATAAATTTCTAGGGCTTCGCCCATAGACCGAAAATCCAAATCAAGTGATCAATGGCCACAAATGAAGTGAGCATTGGGTTAGTTCGAACTCGACCACGGTCAAAGATCAACGATCGCAAAGAACAAAGACAATTAGGATCGACGCTCAAGGATAGATCCCCAAGATCAAATAAAACTACCTGGGTAAGATACCATCGACAACATTCAATGCAGGCCAAAATCTGTAACTACTGTTTCAAGATCGATGGCCTAAGATATCAAAATATAGTGATCAATGATTACAAAATGATCACCAATATCAAAACAAACTCTACCTGAGTCAGCCATGTCACCGACCAACTATTGAAGGGGTGAGTCATCATCACAAGGGGCCCTCCCCATGATTAAAAAAAATCATTGCATTTAAAATGTCAAAAGGATCAACTATAGTCCAAATTCAAATAATATAAAGTGCCGACCGAATCATGTTCACCGATGATCACCCAAAAGGTAAGGGTTATAAACTATAGTCAAGTGTTATCCAAATGCAAAAGCCGACAAGTATTACATGGTCATGTTTAATCAAAGGTGGAAACTATATATTATAGCATGTGTTACCAAGGTGGTCGAGTATGACATGGTGGCCTTTTACAAAAGTGCCCCCATATACATTTAAAATTCAATAATGTGTTAATTCCACAAAGGTGGCCAAACCAAATGGAGTTCAATGATCAAGTGCAAAGGTTTTCCCCATGGTCAAGAGAGTTGAAGATGATCTGCAGTATGTCACCAATGTGACCACTTAGACAAGGAATGTCAACATCAAAATCTGAGCATGGAGGTGGTCCCCATCAAATGGATGTGTGGATTGTTATTTTTGCAAAATATTGTAAGTATTGTAATTATTTTTCTCACAAACAAGGAGTTATTTTTTTCATGCCTTCACAAGAGGATATAATAGATAAGAAGATGAATTCACATGCACAAGGAAAGAGACTTTTCCAAAAAGAAAGTTTATTATTAGCAAATTATTCACCTTTATTTTCTTAAAAATAGAACAGTCAACTTCAGTTTTACTGTAATGTAATTAAGGCTATTAATGCCTATTTGTAATTGCATGTTCTATTTTTATTCCTTTATCAATTATTAAATAAATGATAAAAATAGGATGCATGGGTGAGTACAAGCCTTAGTATATTTTTAGGAAGGGTGGGGAAAAATATTTTGCTATATATTGTGTGCTTTGCAAAGCACAAGCAAGAATTTTTGGATATATAAGTACTGAAGCAATTTTTGCCATTTTTTCCCTTTGAATGTGAAGTATTTTCTACCTTTCCAAATTATTTATAGTCATGTGTATGTTTCAATTAATCTTGTGAATGCAAATCCCCTGATTAATCATCTTACCATGTTGCGAAATTTGGTAATTTCTGCATGATATTAATGTGCATGTTTAGCTTAGTAGTATTGTTGTGGTACTTTCCCTCAATACCTTGAAATGTTTCACCCTTAACATTCTACAGAAAACTATTGGTTCATGCATCAAGAATCATTTCAAATATTAGTTGTGCATATACTTAGTCAAATCCCTCATACAAATTTGGTGTATCACCTTAGTTCTAATTATTTTATAGTCATCTTTTACCCTTAAACCCCATAAATCAGTTTAGGTTACATTAATAAGGACCCAGCCTTGATACTAGAGATTCACCTCAAAATAGGTATACCCATAGACCTGAAGTGTTTCCATTGTATCTATGAAAGAGAGAGATCAATTTTGCAAGCTTAGAACACCTGCAACCATCTCTCTACAGGGTACACTTTTGAGAGATAACATTTTCTCTCACCCTAGTTGAAGAGGCACAACCTAAAGTAGAGAGGAAAGGTTAAATCCTCTTGAAGGTGTTATCCATCTCTCAAAAAATCTAAGTGATAAAGTTCTATTTAGATCTCATCCCCAGCTACAAAATGACACACACTATGATCTATCTGTCTCTAAGCTCCATGTCCAATCTGTGATGTTGCTCGGCTTGAAAAGGAGAAAAATTTGGATACTAACACAATCTTTAGATAGAAGCTGGTATTGTAAATGGAACTCTAGTATATATCTGAATCATAATATATACATTTGGGAGTGGTCCATGTAAACCAAAAACATATTTAAAGGTTTAATTTGATAAGTACTTCGGAATACCATTTGAAGATAGAACTCCACGTACCATCCCAATTACACCAACATAAAGGTGATGATAACACCAATTACCATTACGGTTACCATGGGCATTAACAATACATAAATCACAAGGTTTAACTTTTTCCAAGGCTATAGTTGATATTGAACAAAGGGGAAACAATGGGGTTAACTGTTGTGGCTATTTCTCGAGTAAAGTCATTGCAAATTTTAAGAATATTTACACCATTTACATTTGAGTGCTATTAAAGGATGAAGAAGGTAAAGATACTTTTGAAATGGAAGGCAGAGGAAGAAATATTTAAGTCATGTGAATATACATAATGTCCCTTTGTAACACACATTTTCTTGCATGATTTTTTCATTTCGTGTGATTTACATTTCACATTTTTATTCATAGGAAATAATGCTTTATTTTTGAACATGGTAATATGGTTACTAATAAAATCCATAAGAACTTCATGATCTATTATACAACTAGAATTTTTATTACTCATACTTATTCTCTTAAGATAGATGGTTCCCTCTCTAAATCCCTCTATGATGTCCATTGTAAGACATTTGAGTCTAAATGACTATTTCAATAGATTATTAATTTTTTTCTTTCCATCAAAATTTTAATATATTATATTGGATACTATTGGTTTTACTTGGTAGAGAATTTACCTTAAAGTAGTTCAATCAAATTCATTAGGCACTATTATGGCTCAAGGAAGTATTCAATGTGTAGGAGGTTGATTTTTATCTTGGGTTCTTGATATTATATATAAATAATCGTTGGTTTGACTAATGACTTAAGAATCATATTATTAATAATAAGGATCCCCGCACACGTAATTCATTCGTAAGATATTTAAATATTTGAATAGGTTAGCATAAGTCACCAACTTGATTGGTTCTCGTCAAGGTATTTCATTCATGAACTAATTTTTTCCCTTCTTTTCCTAAATTTATATTTGGTATCATTTTATGTATAATGCAACTCCTGCAACTTCTACTAGCATACCTATATTATATAAATATATGTAAAATTTTCCAAGAGGTATAGGCTCTTATACTTCTTGGCATATTTTACCATTTATATAAACATAAATCAAAACATGGCAAAATATTTTGAGAGGGGTAAGCGCCTATTTATCTCGTCATAGTTTACATATATTTATATAATATAGGTATGCTAGTAGCAACCACGGGAGTTACATTATACATAAAATGATACCAAAAATAAAGTCAAGAAAAGAAGGGAAAAATTTAGTCCATGCATGAAAGACCAAGAATCTACCTTAACCACCACAAATAATATGCTACGCCCTTAACCTATTGCTTGTATTAGGATATGAGTAGCCAACTTGTGGCTTACCATATCATTTTATTATATCATTTATACTTTCTCATGCTTAATAGGTCGGCCTTGGTGATGGCCATAACATATGAATAGTATATATAGAGGATTGTAGGTAGTAGTTCATTATCATTTGAGCATTTGAGTCTTATTATATGGTTTGGAGGTTGCCCCCTCGAAGTGGCGAAGCTATTACAATTGCATATTGAGATAATTATTTTGAAATATTGTGTTATTTGGTGTTATATTTCTGCTCATAATCTGAATTATACTAGTAATTTCATTACAAGTGGTATCAGAGCTGCGATCTGGGCCAAAATTAGGGCAAAAACCCTAATTTTTTGTTTCCACAATATATTTTGAACCAGAGTGAATTGGAAGGAGATATTTTTACTAGAGTTGAGAAACATTTCAAGTAAGGTTCCCTAAAAATTTTAGACTTTTTTATTTATTTTTCACAAGTTATTAAAAATTTAGGGTTTTTCATAAAATTGCTCCCTAGGGTGAAAATTTTGGAATTTTTTCAAGTTCTTTACATTTTCGGATATCTCTGAAAAAAATAGTAGTAGGATCTTCTTTGTGTTTTTTCCTTTTCGGCCGAATTTGTATCGAAACCCTAAACCCAAAGGTTTGATATCATGGCGGGGCCTTCCACATGAGCAAAAAAGAATCTAGTTACTCCAGGTAAAACTCCAGATAAAGATGAGATAGTGATTGAAGAGATGGATTTTGAAGGGGTAAATACAGATTCCTCAGCACTAGGGTTTACTTCAGTTGATCATAAGGTGAGCCAACTTGAGTATGAGTCTGTGAAATTTACAATCTGAGATTGCCTCTAAAGGAGACATAGCCCAAATCAATCATCGGTTGGATGATATCATGCAACATGTAAAAGGTAAACAGTATGGCCTAAATCCATCCCATATCAACCAAGGAGGATCTTCAGTTCAAAATCATGGAGAAAATAACCATGTTGGATCACTTTTCCAGCCCAATCAAAATCCAACTTATTCACAACCACGGAACATGATGTCGAAAGTGGATATGCACAAATTTGATGGTAAAGATCCCCTGAATTGGATAAATCAAATGGAGAACTTATTTGAGCTACATCAAACACCATCAGGACAAAAGGTGACTTTGGCATCCCTATATCTTGAACCAGACCAATTCGTTTGGTATTGATGGTTATGTGCTCAGAGGTAGAAGAATGGTCTCGGTGTCACTTGGATAGTTTTTACCAAGGAGTTGCAATTGCACTATATTTCCAGTGTTTCAGAGAACTACTTTAGTCAATTAGAAAATTTATAACAAATCAGATCAGTCAAAGATTATGTGCATCAATTCCAAAACCTATCCTTAAGGGTAGAGAATAAACCAAAAGAGAATCTGAATGACCTATTTCTTGGGGTCTTAAGGACCACATCGAGCATGAGGTACGTATGTTTAATCCACTCAAGCTTTCTAATTCTATTATCATGGCACTTCTAGTAGAGAAACAAGTTCTTTGTAGTAGGAGGCCACCTTTCATTAACATCAAAGACCGTAGTATATCTTCCCCTTCATTTTCTAGGCCAATTAGACTGACTCCTCAACAAATGGAAGAAAAGAGAGTAAAAGGATTATGCTTTAACTGTGATAGAAAATATGGACCGAGACACAAATGTGATGAGAGGAAGTTGTTCTATATTGACGGAGGTAATGAGGATGCTGAAATTATAGGAGAGGTTGAGGAACCAGTAGAATAGGAAGTAGAGGATCACCAACCTACAATTTCTTTCCATTCATTGTCAGGTATTAGTACTCCTCAAACACTCAAGGTTATTGGCTATCTCAAAAAATAGAAGGTGACAGTGTTGATTGACTTGGGGAGTATTCATAACTTCATAAATAGTAAGTTAGCTTCCCGCCTCAATTGTTTTATTTACCCACTCCGAAATGTAAGTTATGATTACGGATGGTGGGATAGTCAAGTGCATAGGAAAATGCCATAGTATCAAGATTTTCATGGGAGACTACATGTTAGACTCACCTATGTTTGTTATTTCTATGGGAGGGGAAGATATTTCTTTTGGGTGTCCGATGGCTCACAACCTTAGGTACTATAGAGATGAATTTCCAAGAATTGTTCATGCAATTTCATTCAGATGGAAGTACAATACAATTGAATGGGATGGTAGCTAAGTCTCCACAGATTATTAGCTATCATCAGATGTAGAAGGTTCTCAAAAAAGGAGTAGATGGATTTATAGCAAAGTTATTTTCCATAAAAGTACAAAATACATAGTCTTCAATGCAACCTGATCTTCAAAAGATTGTTAATGCTCACTCATCTATTTTTTATGCAATTCCAAAGGGACTACCACCAGTTAGGGATCATGATCATGCCATTCAGTTGATTCTAGGGAGCCAAACATGTAACATACAACCATACAAATACCCATATTCCCAGAAAAATGAGATCGAGAAAATGGTTCAGGAAATGTTGAAGGCGGGTATCATCAGGCCTAGTCAGAGTGCCTAATCTTCCCCAATGGTCATGTTACGTAAGAAGGATGAAACATGGAGGATTTGTCCAGATTACTGAGAACTCAACAAGTATACCATCAAAGATAAGTTTCCTATTCCAGTAATTGATGATTTACTTTATGAATTACATGGTGCTATTTATTTCACAAAATTAGATCTTCGTTCGGGGTACCATCAAATTAGAATCAAAGAGGAAGATGTTCATAAAATGGCTTTCAGGACTCATGAGGGCCATTATGAGTTTTTGGTAATTCCTTTTGGTCTTACAAATGTTCCTTCAACCTTTCAAAGCTTGATGAACACTGTTTTCAAGCCATTTTAAAGAAAATTTGTATTAGTTTTCTTTGATGACATATTGATTTACAGTAAGACATGGGAAGAACACTTACAACATGTAAATAAAGTGTTGGAAGTTT
Source organism: Taxus wallichiana var. yunnanensis (assembly GCA_018340775.1). Taxonomy (NCBI): domain Eukaryota; kingdom Viridiplantae; phylum Streptophyta; class Pinopsida; order Cupressales; family Taxaceae; genus Taxus; species Taxus wallichiana. The sequence goes on from CM031240.1 coordinate 778,969,974, forward strand.
TAGAGAAACATACTCTCTATGCAAATCCATCTAAATGTTCTTTTGGTGTACAAGAGGTAGAGTACTTGGGTCACATTGTATCCCATGAAGGCGTCAAATTTGATCCTCAGAAGATCAAAGCTATGGTGGAATGGCCAAGACCCAAAACTCTAAAAAATATTCGTGGTTTCCTAGGACTAATAGGGTACTACAAAATATTTGTGTGGGGATATGGTAGAATAGCAACCCCACTCACTACATTGTTAAAGAAGGATGCCTTCCATTGGATAGACTTAGCCACTAAATCCTTTGAGCAACTAAAGGAAGCCTTATGCAACACCCCAGTTTTGGCTACTCCCAACTTCTCAAAAACCTTCATTGTTGAATGTGACGCTTCAGGATCAGGATTGGGAGCAGTTCTAATGCAATAAGGAAGACCAATTGCATTTGAGAGTCACAAATTCAAAGGAAAAGATCTTCTCAAACCAGTCTATGAGAAAGAAATGATGGTTATTCTTCATGCGGTCAAGCAATGGAGGCCCTATCTCATGGGTAGACACTTCAAGGTAAAACTAATCCCGATAGTCTCAAATAATTTTTGGAGAAAAGGTTATCATATGAGGAACAACAAAAGTGGGTAACAAAATGTTGGGTTATGATTTTGAAATCATATACAAAAAGGGTAAAGAAAATGTAGTAGCTGATGCATTGTCCAAAAGGGATACATCCGCAGATGCCTTACTATGTGGAATGTCCATGTTGATGGCCGATTGGGTGGATGAAGCAAGATTGGAATGGGATCAAGACAAGGATACACAATCTCTAATATAGAATATCAAGCAAGGATCTATGACATCTAAAAAATTTGAGTGGAAAGGTAATGCCCTATGGTACAAGGACAAGTTATACTTGAGTAAAGATTCTAAGTTGAAGCATAAGATTCTTGCAGAGCTACATGCCTCACCTATTGGAGGACACTCTAGGTTTTTGAAGACATATCATAGAATAAAAAGAGAATTATTTTGGGAAGGACTCAAGGGGGATGTAAAAAAGTTTGTATCAGAGTGTTTAGTATGCCAACAGAACAAAGGGGAAACAATTAAGACACCAGTCGGTTGCACCCTTACCAATTCCTAGTCGAGATATGGGAGGAGGTCTCCATAGATTTCATCACTAGATTGCCTTGTTCAGAGGGTAAGAATGTTATTTTCATGATTGTGGATAGGCTCACAAAATATGCCCATTTTTGTGCCCTATCACATCCATTTGCAGCTAGTACAGTTGCAACTATTTTTTTGGAGACAGTTCAAAGGCTACATTGAACCCCAAAGATAATTGTAAGTGATCGTGATCCTATTTTCACAAGTAATTTTTGGACAAAATTATTTTCATGTTTGTGTAGTCAGCTAGCTCACATTTCATCTTATCATCCTCAAACTGATGGGCAAACGGAAGTGGTCAACAAATGCTTAGAGGGGTATCTACGTTGTTTTGTATCAGATAAGCAGGAAAGATGGATTAAATGGCTACCACTTGCAGAATGGTGGTATAAGACATCTTTTCATACCTCTTCTCAAATGACCCCATTTTTAGCATTATATGTTTACCATCCACCTTCTATCACTTCCTCCTTGAGGGTGCAAACTAAGGTCAGAGATGTTGAGGAACACATTCAACATCAACAATAGGTTTTAGTTAGTTTTAAGGAGAATTTAGCATTAGCACAAAATAGAATGAAACAACAAGCAAATCAACATCGTAGTGAAAGACATTTTGAAATTGGTGATTGAGTTTTTATATTTCTCCAGCCTTACAAATAGATGTCTCTAAAGCAACAGAAAAAGGTGTTTATGGCGACTCACAACACCCCTAAATGTACTGCAACTCGATGGGTTGAGACTCTCAGTGCGATTGCATAACATGGAGCCTTTTCCCAAGTGTGGGACCTTATGAATCGAGAAAGCTCTCTCTGGATGAAGGTCGGTTCCTATTCCTCTGTTCAAATGCACACATAAAAATGCAGAGGGTTTACCCAAAAACCTAATCTAACTTTCCAAGGAGACAGGGTAAGAAGAAGGATAAAATAAACCTAAACTAACAAAGGTGATGCACCGAGGAATGAAGAACACCTGTCTTTCCAATAAACACAAACCATTAAAATGCAATGCAAGATCATGCACAGATAACCAAATTTGTAGTAAAAGATCAGGAGGATGCAAATGAACATAGGGAGGGTTGAGAATCATCCACATACATGCATTATTTGCTCCAAAGATTGATACAATACACTACAAAATGCCAAGAGGTAAAGTTGCATTACATTTTTAGATGGGAGGTTTGAACTCCACAAATTCACCTGCCAAAGAGAAAAAGGGAGGGGCAAAAAAAGAATGTACAACCTTTAGAAAGAAGCCCCTCCTTACAATTTATAGGAAGAATGAGAGATAAAAGAGAGAGGAATTCAAAATCTACCTCAACCACCTCCAGGTTACATTTAATTCATCTCATTATGGCGGTAGGTGAGAACCTTAGCAAACCCAAAAAATGGTGAATTGTATTTTGAATTTTTGAAGAACTTGTTCTCACCCAATTAAAGATATCCAGTCGATTTCCATATCCTTCTGCTTGCCTATATTTACCTGGGAGGGATATATATACAACAATTTGGTGACTCAACGGGATCACTTTCCTGCTAGGTAGAAGATTAGTGGCCTTCTAGAAATCCATTGGGAATGGAGTCATAAGAAATAACCTGAAACCATCTTGATATCTGATCCCGAGCCACATACCACAACTCCTTCTCTGAGAGCATGCTGAACTATAGAAATTCAACCTAAGAGCAACAAAACATGTGCCAAAGCACTTAGGGAAATTGAAACCTAACTACAACAAGACAATGTGCATACACACTTAGAGGAATTAAAATCTAGGCTAATATTTACAAGGGTAAACCCTTTCCTTTTACTAGCAAGGTTTAATATAGATTCCCTTAACCGGAATCGAGAGTTCTCCTCCATCCAATGTAGACAATTGGAAGGCATTACTACTTTTACATCTCGTGACCATGTACGGACCACTCCAAATGGCATCAAACTTGGAATGCTTTCCTGGTTTTGCCCGATCTGCATCCCATTTTAGAACTAGGTCCCCTTCCTAGAAGGTATTTTCTCTTGCCTTCTTATCAAACCATATTTTTACTAAGGCTTGATCCTTCTCAATCGTCTGAACTGCATGTTCTCTGATTTCTTCAAATTCCATCAACTCTGCATACCTAGCTTCCATTGGTTCGAACTCAGACAACTCCAACTACTTCATGAGCTCCAATGTAGGAAATTCTAATGATATAGGCAATACTGCCTCCTTCCCATAGACCAACTTGTAGGGAGAACTACCTGTAGACCTCTTTGGTGTTATCCTGTCAACCCATAATGCTGATTTTAGCTTGGTATGCCATGTTCTTTGGTTTTCATCCAGAGTCCTTATAATGATCCTTAGAAAATTCTTGTTCGTGGACTCTATCTGTCCATTACCCTGCGGGTAATAATTTGAAGAGGTGCTCAAATAGATTCCATTCTTGACAGCCCATTCTGTAATCTTGGAACCTATGAATGCCAATGCATTGTCTGATATGATAGTGGCCGACACACCGAACCTGGTCACTATTCCTTCATAAAAGTCTAGTATGTTAGACTCATTTGCTTCTTTGAGCGCTACTGCTTCAGTCCACTTGGTGAAATAGTCCATTGCCGTGATAATCCACTTGTGGCCTTGGCTTGAGTTTGGATTGATGACCCCGACAAAGTCCAATCCCCATTGCATAAATGGTTGGTCAACCAAAATTGGGTGCAATGGAAGCGCTGCTAGTCTTTCTTTTCTTGTGAAGAGTGCACATTTCTTGCACTTTCTTATCCATGCATAGCATCCTTTCAACACCGTCACCAATAAATACCTTGCCTTCATTATTTTGAGAGCTGTTACTCGTGGGGCGAAATGTCCTCTGGAATATCCATCGTGAAAATCTCGTAACACCCTCTCAATTTGACCTGTCCCAATGCACCTCAATAGAACTCCATTGATGTCTTTTTAAACAAAAAACCATCAATAAGCACATATGGAATGGCTTGTAATCTGAAGTATCTCATTTTTTCTTTGCTCATTTCTGGAGGGCATAGGCCTTCCTGTAGGAAGTGTATCATATTCTGAGTCCAACAAGGAGAGGGAATATCATCATTTTCCTATTCTTGACCATCCTGTAGTACCAATACAGTCTCTTTTTCATCACCTACTTCAACTTGCTGACTTGAGGCTAGTTGTTCACATAATCCCTTTCCATGGACCAGCTTTGTGACCTTGATCTCGATGTCATATTCCATGACACGGGTTATCCATCCTACATGTTTCTTATTCAGATCCTTGTTTAGAAGGAAGTCCTTGACTCCCGCATGAGAGACCAACAATTGGATCTTGTTATTTGAGACTAGGTGCTTGAATTTCTTTAAGCTCTTGATCACTGCAAGGACATGCTTTTCAATGAAAGAGTACCTTGTTTCGTATTCCTCCAGGCCTTCACTGAAGAAAGCAACTGGTTGTTCTAATCCCTCTTTGTTTTGTTGTACCAAGATTACAGAAATTGTGTCTCTACCACCGAAGGCATATAACATGAAGTCCTTGGAGAAGTCTGGATTGACGAGAGTGGGAGATTGAGATATAGCCTCTTTTATTGCCTCAAAACTTGCCTTGCCTTCAAATTTCCACTTAAATGCCATGCTCTTCTTCAACATCAACGTTATTGGCTTTACGAGAGCTGCAGAGTTTGGAACAAACCTGCGGACAAAATTGATCCTTCCTAAGAAGCTTTGAAGAGCCTTCTTATGACTTGGTAATGGCAACGCTCGAATTGCTTCAACTCTTTCTGGGTCAATCGTCAACCACTCGTTTGAAATAATATGGCCTAGAATTTTCCCTCGTGAGCCAATAATATGCATTTTTTAGGATTCAATGATACCCCAAATCTTCTACACCTCTAAAATACCTACCTCAGATGAAAAAGGTGATCCACTACATTTTTGGAGAATACAATGATGTCATCAAGATATATCAGAACTATTTCATTGATCAACCCCTTGAATGCCATATCCATTGCCCTTTGGAAAGTAGCTCTCCAGCATTTGATAGCCCAAATGGAATTTTCTTGTAGGCATAGGTGCCCCATTTGGTGGTGAAAGTTGTCTTGAATTGGTCATCTTCTTTCACCATTACCTGATTATACCTTGAGTAGCCATCTAGGAGAGAGAATCTCTCCGAACCGGATACTACTTGCAATATTTGTTCCATTGAAGGAAGTGGGTAATGGTCTTTGAGAGATGCCCTGTTGAGGTCTCGAAAGTCCACGCATTACCTAATTTATGCATTCTTCTTCCTAACCGGAACCAAGTTTGTAACCCAACTTGAGTGCTTGATCGGGAATATAATGCTTGCCTCTATTAGCTTGTTTAGCTCTTTCTTCATTAGAGGCTCAATGTGAGGGTTGACTGGTCTCTGCTTCTACCTGATGGGCTTAACATCTGATCCAATTCTATGGTATGTTGTGCCAACTTTGGATCGAATCCTCTCAAGTCTTCATAGCTCCATGCGAAGACATCTGGAAATTCTTGGTAAAGCTATATGAAATCTGATTTCTCCTGCTCAGTGGCCACTTTACCAATTCGAAGTGTTCTGCCTTCCCCAACCGGAATTGGCTCTGAATCTTCTCTCTTGACCTGTATGTTAGCCTTTTCCTTACGGAACTGGTCGTTAGGGTTGAAGATAGACTCCAATGTTACTAAACCCTTGGGAAGCTTGTTTTTCCATAGCTGCACTACTTGATCACCGTACTACTACTCTAATCTGTTTTGATTCCTAGCTGAGAATTCAACCTCTTCTTATAAAAAATTGACGATCTGTTGATCGTTCTCAAACACCTGTCATCTTGTGTTATTATCTGGCACTTCTGGCCTCACAATCACATGGATATGTGGCTGTGTTTTTTCCCTTTTGATGTTGTCAACCACATCAAACGTTGCTCCAACTGATGCGAGCCTATCTGCAGTTTCATTTTTTTCCTAGGTATGGACACGATGTTGAAAGCTTCGAAATCCTCAATGAGGTACCATACCCTATTCTTGTAGTTCTTCAACAGGTCATTCTTTGTAGCATGTTGTCCCCTGACTTGGTCGATGATTAGCTTGCTATCCTCGAACACTTGTAAGTTCTTTATGTCCTTTTTCCCGGCCCAATGAAGTCCATGAATCAAGGCCTCATATTCAGCTGTGTTGTTTGAACAAGAAAACTGGAAACGGAAAGTTGAATAATATTTTATGCCTTGAGGTGAAACAAGCATAACTCCTCCTCCTGCACCTTGCCTACTCCTTGATCCATTGAAAAATAACTGCCATATCTCATTGTCATCCTTGTGGTCTGGTTTGGTGATGCTAGGAATAGGTTGGTTTCCTTCATGTATGCAATAGAATCCTAGCTCAGATTCTTCTACTTCTTGGTAGGGATCAAAAGCATGTACCTTGCTTTCCCATTCATCAAGAGTCAAATCTGGGATGCTTCCAAATTTGGTGTCAGCTTCATCTGTGCTTGGATAATCTTCTTGATCAAATGCTGAATAGTTGGCATTGATTTGGCTTGGAGTATGAGGCTCAATGTGAAAGTTTGCAATTGGTTCAGATCTGATTGTGACCTTAGTACCATATCTTGTTCTAAACAACATGTGTGACTAGTCAGCAGATAAGTAGCCTCCAATTTTAGCTGTGAAATCCCTTGATAAGCATAGGGCAAAGAGTGGTGGCAAATCTATCACTGACACATCTTACAAAATAGTAACGTTGGGGCATGCATGTAAGGTAAGATTCAAACCTTTAATCACTCCCACCATTGCTACTATTGTCCCATCCAATTGCACTACCCCCTTTGATATGACTTCATATTGGAGACCCAACTGATCAGCTATTTGCTTGGGCATGACAGAACTACTTGCCCCAAAATCGATCATGCAATTGTGTACTAGTTTATCCTCAATGATTAATGAAACATATAATGGAGGGGGTTTCAAAACTTTACCTTGCTATCCTCCATGATTCCCTTCAGGCTGAGTAGCATTTGTGAGGACATTCTCTTGCATATGGACCTGCTAGTTTGAAGTTGACCAATTCTTCATGGTAGCTTGTAGAAGATCTGTTTGGCCTGGGATGGATAAAGATTCCCACATTGATATATTCACATTTGTCTTCTTCATTTGATCAATGATGATAAATGAGGATGAAAGATCTCTTTGTTGTCCTTTAGCCTACACATTCCTTTCTTGCGCATGGGTAGCAACAGCTGGCATTTGAGTTGGCTTAGAAGGTGGTTTGGGCTGTCCTTGCATGTTTGGAACTGTATTTTGTTTACCAACAACTTGTGGAGTGATGGAAGGTTGTAGATCACTTGGAGCCAATGACTGCCCTTCACCAATATTCCTCTTCTTTGATCTTGTGTTAGCTGCTACACTTTGAGAAATTATTTGATTCATGCCACAAAAATCCTCAGCTTGCCAATTCACAAGTGCGGTATCATTTGGAGCTGTGTTTTGCTGAGATGTCCCTTGTTGCTGATTTGTTTCTTGACTCACTTCACCCTCTACACCAATAGTTGTCACCATCAAGGCTTGGTTCAAAGCACCATTGAAGCACATAGATTGGTTGTGAGGTTCATTGCATGGGAAACACCAATCATACTCTTGAGCTATGTTGTTTTGCACTGGCACTAATGCTTTAGAAGCAGATGCAACATTGGGGTTATAGGGCTGAAATGGTCTATTGGCGGGAGGCCTTACTTGGCTTTGATTTGCAGTTGGATTGGGTGGCCTATTGGGCTGGTATGGTTGCCTATTAGGTTGAGCTTGAGGCTGATAAGAAGGTCTAAAGCTTTGGGCCTGCTGCCTCTTGAGTGTAACCAGCTCATTTCCCAAATTTTACAATTGTTTCATGACCTCTTGGAGTTCATTTGAAGCACTAGAGGATGAAGTAGAAGTTTCATTTGAACTTTGATTTCTAGGAGTGGGAATAGGAGCCAAAGTGGGTGCTTGACTAGTGCTTGGATTTTCTAAGTTTGGATACAAGGGCATGGGAGGCCTAGGAGCCAGCTTACCAGCTTGAATAAGACAATTTTCAGCCCTAATGGCAATGCTATAAGCAGCAGGTAAGGTTGTGCCTCCCATAGATTGAATTAACATAGAAATATCAGAATTCAAAGCCTTAAGATAATATAGAAAAGCACCTTCAGCTGTTGGCCTAATGGCCACTAGAATCCTATCCCAAGACCTTTGAAATCTGAAGTTGAAGTCAGTCAGCTGCTCATTGGGAGCTCTCTTGATAGTTGTCAATTGTTCTAGTAGAGACAAATTGTCTCCCTTTTCTCCAAACTGCTCATGGAGAACTATGCATAACTGATTCCAATTTTGGATAGAACCAGCTCCAAGGCTCCTAAACCATTGCAATGCCTTCCCTTTGAATGAAGATTCCAACAATTTGACAACAACATCCATTTCATTTATCTCATGGATTGCACAAATGTTAGCAATGTCTTTGACATGATCACCAGGAGTGGTATGATTTTCTCCAGTGAAAAATGGAATGTTCTTCAATGCTGCAATTGGAACTGGATTCTGTGCATTGAGGGAAAGTGGGCTGCTGCCAGTGAAGTTGACAAAAGGGTTTTGTTGCGCCATTCTGATTGGCCTGAGAACCCTTGTTGATTAGATGAAAGGTCTACCAGGTGGAGGGGTTGATAAAGTCTTGTTAGGTGGAGATGGTGATCTTTATGGTCTTCTTCCTCTCCTTCCTCTGCCTGGTGATAGCTGCAAGTAGACAAATAACCCTTCTTCTTGAGTATCAGACCTGGTTCAAATTCTTCTCATGTACCTGGGCAACCTGTGCTGCTATACCACTGAATTCTATCCCTTTGGAGTCGCCAGATGTGTTGGGGAATGATCCTCAAAAGGCTGGATTCTACCAAGTTACACACCAAACCTGACAATATTAAAAATAGAATTTAAAACTTTGAAGGACCCGGAAGATACAGTTCTTCAATTCGGTTATCGGGTCTTGTTGTGCAACTACTAATCCCTAAAAGGTACAAGCAAAACTTAGGTCATGCAAGGCAACTTATAAGACCCTTTTGAAGATTATCCCCAAATCTATCAACTGGTGAAATTTTGACTTGTTTTGAGCAAGTTAAGTCCTTGAAAATTGATTTTGGAATTCAGCCTGGAAGGTGAAAAAAATCCAAAATTGTAAAACCTGCAATTTCTAAGTCCAAATTTCTTGAAAATTCCTTCAAATCTTGTGGAATGACCTCTTGGTCCCACCGGGTGTGCCAAAACTATTGATGGTGAATCACAACACCCTTGAATGTCTACAACTCGATGGGTTGAGACTCTCAGTGCGATTGCATAACATGGAGCTTTTCCCAAGTGTGGGACATTGCGAATCGGGAAAGCTATCTGGATGAAGGTCGGTTCTTATTCCTCTGTTCAGATGCACACATAAAAATGTAGAGGGTTTACCCAAAAACCTAATCTAACTTTCCAAGGAGATAGGGCAAGAAGAAGCATACAATAAACCTAAACTAACAAAGGTGATGCACCGAGGAATGAAGAACACCTGTCTTGCCAATAAACACAAACCATTAAAATGCAACGCAAGATCATGCACAAATAACCAAATTTGTAGTGAAAGATCAGGAGGATGCAAATGAACATAGAGAGGGTTGAGAATCATCCACAGACATGCATTATTTACTCCAAATATTGATACAATACACTACAAAATGCCAAGAGGTAAAGTTGCATTACAATTTTAGATGGGAGGTTTAAAATCCACAAATTCACCTACCAAAGAGAAGAAGGGAGGGGAAAAACAAGAATGTACAACCTTTAGAAAGAATCCCCTCCTTACAATTTATAGGAAGAATGAGAGGGAAAAGAGAGAGGAATTCCAAATCTACCTCAACCACCTCCAGGTTGCATTTAATTCATCTCATTATGGTGGTAGGTGAGAACCTTAGAAAACCCAAAAAATGGCAAATTATATTTTGATTTTTTGAAGAACTTGTTATCACCCAATTAAATATATCCATTTGTAGTTGGATAGAGAACCTCGTAATATTTCTGAAAAGTCCAACCTTGCGTGAATCTGAGCTCCTGTGAAAAGTTATGGCCATTTGAATATCTACGTCAAGGTTTGCTTTCTATCAGGGTGTCAACGCTCAAAGTGTTGCACCTCCTGAAGATGCGCCTTGGCACATCCATCCTCATGTTAACCTAATTTTAAGTGCACCATTGGTGCTAAAAATTTGGTGTTGACGTCTTGTGATCTGTGCCTCCAACCTGCGCCAGGACGCGAATTTTCGCATGTCGACACTTTGTGTTGTGCGCCCCAACCTGCGCCTTGGGTGCAAATTTTCGCATGTCGACACTTTGTGCTTGTGTGCCCCCAACCTGTGCCAGGCACAAATTTTCACATGTCCACATTTTGTGTTGTGCTCCCCTAACCTGCGCTAGGCGAATCCATTTTCATGTCGACATTTTCTTACCTGCGCCATAGGTGCATCCATTTTTATGTCGACATCTTCTTACCTGTGCCATAGGTGCATCCATTTTCGTGTCAACATCTTCTTACCTACGCCATAGGTGCATCCATTTTTATGTCGACATCTTCTTATGTGCGCCATAGGTGCATCCATTTTTGTGTCGACATCTTTTGAGGTGTGCCCCCAACCTGCGCCTTGGCGAATTTTCCCATGTTGACACTTTGGGTTTCCTCAATTTCCATATCCTTCTGCTTGTCTATATTTACCTAGGGAGGGAGATATATACAACAAAAGGACAACTAACTTGATCCTAAATACTATGGCCCTTATCAGGTTCTACAGAAAATTGGCAGTGTTTCTTATAAACTAGAGTTGCCTCCATCTTCACACATACACCCAGTATTCCATGTTTCATGCCTAAAGAAGGTTATTGGATAGAAATTTGAAGCCTAGATAGAGTTACCAGAACTTGATGAGGAAGGAAGAATCATTTTGGAGCTAAAGAAGATTTTACAAACATGTACTAAGAGGCTGAGAACCAAAGACATTAAGGAATATCTAATCAAGTGGAAGAATCTAAGCATAGAAGATGCCACTGGCAGGATGAAGGTTTTCTGTAGCAACATCCAGGATTATTCAACGTTGAGGACAATGTTGGTTTGAAGGGGAAGGGCATGCTACGCCCTTAACCTATTTCTTGTATTAGGATATGAGTAGCCGACTTGTGGCTTACCATATCATTTTATTATATCATTTATACTTTCTCATGCTTAATAGGTCAACCTGGGTGATGGCCATAACATATGAATAATATATATAGAGGATTGTAGGTAGTAGTTCATTATCATTTGAGAATTTGATTCTTATTATATGGTTTGAAGGTTTCCTGCTCAAAGTGGCGAAGCTATTACAATTGCATATTTAGATCATTATTCTAAAATATTCTGTTATTTGGTGTTATATTGCTGCTCATAATCTGAATTATACTAGTAATTTCATTACATAATATTTACCATTTATATAAACATAATTCAAAACATGGTAAACTATGCCAAGAGGTATAAGAATCTATACCTCTCCACATATTTTACATATATTTATATAATATAGGTATGCTAGTGTTTCACCTGATTCTTAGATGTTTTTTTGTAATATTGAGGATGGGTTGTTGTGGAATGACTTCTAAATACACATTGTAACGGCTAAAAGGAAGCTTAGGAGGAATACCTGTTCAAATGTTGTTTGATGGGTTGTTGTGCGTATGACTTCTAAATCCACAATTGTTTGTGAGAGCTTCCTTTTGGCTAAAAGGAACTACCTGTAATGGAAAGCAAGACCACCAAAAAGAGTTAAACAATATGTGCAGTGAACTGCCTAACGTGTGCTAGATCCGGGTAGTGTGATACTTCCTAGATGGTTGTCAGACCACTATTTTAAACAATTTAATGTAGGAAATGAATTAAATCCTATTGTAATTCAAAATGATTTAGGTATCTCACTTAAAACATAATAAGAAAGATCTAATCTAATAGGATAGGTTAGAATAGGATCCAAAGGTTAAATAACTGGTTTTGAATCTCTGCAGGTCTGATAGAGGTCTCAAGTATGTCACAGGTGAATAAGGGTGACGTGGAGTTAGGTGAATAATTCATGATTCTGAGTTGTGTGGGAAAATACAAATACCGATGTCGGTTAAGGGTGACCGACGGCGGCTGGGTGTAACCGGTGCCGGTTACTGTGGAAAACTGGAAATGCCACAGAATGAGCTTTGGGTCTCCTTTTTTATTACAAAAATGACTTTGGCTGGGAAGAATGATGTATTTGGTAGCTTGGGTGGGATTTAGCGAGGTTTTAATGGGTATAGGGAGGGGGAGTGTTGAAGGGAGATCAATAGGTGGCTAGGTAAACAATATGTGATAATATAATGACGAAATGAAATGAACCAGAGAAGTATAACATTTTACTTACTTGGATATTGGTCTTGGATGCCAGTGAGTGATGAATGGAGGTGCTGGTGTGAAGTTGAAGACTTCTTAGGATCACCAAACATTGGAAATATTCTGCATGGGCTACATGTGTATTCCCTTTTGCTTGGTTGGATGAAATCTGTGCTGAGGTGAATGCTGGATGGTTGTTGGATGATTGTTGGATGCCTATGCAAAAGGAAATGCTTGATCTTCTTCCTTACATGCGTGTTCTCATGGAAACTTGTTCTAAAAGATCTGATATCTCTCAGGAAAATTCCCAATGTTTTCCATCCTCAAAAATAAGGTTGTTTTGGGAGTTAAAGGGTGACCGACGGTAGTTTCGGCCTAACCGGTGATGGTTAGGTGTAACCGGCGTCTGTCAAGGCGAGGTTTCCCAGGTTTACTAAAATAGGGAAATATTTGTGATTTTCTCAGATCTCGTGTCATTAACCCATAAATTAAATTGGAAGATTCTTGTAATCATGGGGTAATGTGGTTGGAGGGAATGTAGGCACTGATTTTTAGGGTTTGGTAAGTCTTAGTTAGTTATGACAACTTACTAAGAATAGGTCTTAGGGTGAGTTTGTTTGATGAGGTGTCTAGGTGAAGTGTATGTGTGGATATTATTTAAATTAAGATATTTAAATAATAAATATAGTGAGGATAATGAATTAATTTAATTTAATTAATTCAATTAATATTAGTGGGGTGAAGGGGAGCCATGGCTAGGTGAATGTGATGAAGGGTGCTTATTTGTCGATGGGCCAAAGGGGAGTGTGACCTAATTTTAGTGTTTACATTTTGACCCATCTTGTTGCGTAGCTTGTATTGATAAGTGACACTAACAAAAATAAGATTTGGTTGCCCCATGTGTGGGTGAAGGTGATTCCCCTCAAACCAGGAACTTACGAGGGTGAAGGCAGAAGCACTGAGTGGTTTGATAAAAGGTAAATGTGAGGAAAAGGTAGGTGGGCATGGGGGAAAAAGGGTAAATATCTACTTGGGAAATCTAGGTAATGGGTCAGGGTCAAAGGTAGCAATAGTCAAACGCACGCACATGTATAAACTACAACATGCTACCAGGTTGAAGAGCATGAAAACTCTACATTGTCTAAGGTCGATAGGTTTATCAAAACGAGGTTGAAATGATTCCGGTATCCAAGGTATAGGATATGGTTACAAAAAAGACGTAGGTTAGGTGCGGAACGTTTAGGTATGTTCCGGTACACCAAAGGTAAGGTCAGGATAAACGGTCATGGCAAGAGGCAAGTAAGGTCATTAAGTCAGTCAACACAGGTAATAGTGCCACAAGGTATAGCAAACACATGAGGTCAAAGGTCACTTGCGATGGTCCAGTCCAAATATCTAGGTCAAGGCACGGGTAAGGCCAAGGTAGGGGTAAAATAATGAGTCCCCAAAGGAGCACAAAGGGAGGTAGTAAATGATGAGGTCAGGAAGGTGAGGTAAATGATTTGGATAAAGGTTGGGTGGGGTAAATGAGCAGGGTGAAGGTTGGGTGAGGTAAAAAAGGAGGTAGGGGTAGAGTAAAAGGGTAAAATTTAGGGCAATGTGCAAGGAAGGGTGAACGATGCCGGTCAAGGAGAACCGACGTCGGTATAGGTCAAACAACGATAGTTAGGTAGGGCACGCGACCGATGTTGGTCAATGGTAACCGACTTTGGTTAGGTCGGGTTTGTTATAAAAACAAAAAATCCATGTTTTTTGTTATTCATTTGTCATTTAGCTAAGTGAGAAAATGACAAAAAAGAGAGAAAAATATAAAAGTATTAGGATGGAATGGATCAGTGAGTTGGCGGTGTGAACAATAGGTGATTGGTTGGTGAGAAGTGGGTCCAAAGGATTAGTGCGAGGGATTTTATTGGGTAGAGGTTGTGGGTAGAAATTTTGTGATGATAGAGGCTAGAGAGGGATCGGGTGGGCCACCAAAGAAGTGAAGTGTGGCCAGATGTTCCATTGAGATGATGCGCATGATGAGGTAAGCGATTAACTCTAGGTGTATTTGATTGGATAGATAAGGGGATTAATAAATTGTTTTTTGTAGTTTTTGTGTGTGGGCAAAGATTAAATGTGGGAATGGGGGGAAAAGTTGGTAAAAAGAGGAATGGGGAGGGTAATAAATGGGATAGGGGTGGGTGGAGGTGCAAGGGTAGTTTAGGTCATTGTAGGTGGGTAAAAGGGGCAAGGGGGAGGTTTTTAGAAAAGGGGGTTTGGGGAATCGTGGATTATTACCGCGACAGCGTGATTGCATCGGTTAGTTGTGGCTGATGTTGGTAATGTTGAACCAGTATCGGTCACCAAATAGGTGACCGATGCTTTGGTTAAAGGTGATCAAGCGCATCGATTAGGTTAAATCGCGGTATTGATCACCAAACAGGTGACTGATGCCGGTTAAAGGGTGACGGGGTCGGTTAAGGGGAACCAACATCGTTCAAGTTTTGGGGGAAACGGGTCAAAAAGTGATGTGGGCTAGGTGATTGAGATGGGTAGGGTGAAAATAGGTTACGGGAAAATGATAGTAGGTGAGTATGGGTATGGTAAATGTAGATTAATGTTTTATTTGTATTGGATGCAGGGGAGAGATCAGTTGTGTATGCAGATAGGGTTCCACCTCTACTTGGTGATAGTGCATGGCAGAACAACCCCGAAGGAGCTGCAGCATTTGGAGGCAGTTGGCTTGAGTGGAGTCCGGTGATATCAAAATGTAGTCCAGTAGCCCAGTCAGGGATAATTTTAGTGGTGAATATTCATAATATGGTGAATATTCCATTTCTAAAAAAATTGAAAAGGTGAATTTTCTAGCGCGGGTCAGTGACCTATTCGCCTAAAAATTACAATTTAATTTTTTTAGGGTCAGCTTCACCTACCCTTGAAACTATCCCCTATATAATTCTATATTATTCACTAGGTAGAACACTATTAGCTCACTCATACCACATGGGGGAATATGTATTATCAAGTACAGTAAACACACGACAGGAGGGTGGAGGTTGCAGATGTGTGAAAAAGAGTTTGTTGACACGTGATAGGGAGAGTTTGTTGACGCGTGACAGGGAAAGTTTGTTGACGCGTGACAAGAGTGCGGAGGAAGTAGACACACGACAGAGATTTTTTTGATGCGTGACACGAGAGATTTTTTTGTTAAGCGACCATATGGTGGAGGCTACAGATGTGTGATAGAGATTTGCTGACACGCATCAACAAGGTGGTTGATGCACGTCAACAAACCTGATTGATGTGCATTAACAACCTTATTGACATACATTAATGGGGTTTTTTTATGCACATCAACCACCTTATTGACGCGCACCAACTAATCTCTATCACACGTCTGCAGCCTTCGTCCCAGCACTTAAAATTCAGGTGAAAATTTTTCTGTCAAACCCCCAAAAAAATCACCTTCCCATAAAACCGGTTTTGAGGATATTCGCCAGGTATTTTCTACCTCCGATTTCTAAGAGGTCTCTTAAAATGAACCTTGAGCCCAGTTTGATGGTCACACTCATCGATAGATGGGATTCTGTGACCAACATGTTCCACATGCCGATGGGTGAGATTACTGTCACCTTGGAGGACATGTTCAAGATTCTACGGTTACCCATATTGATACAGAGGTCTACTTTGTCTCCTCTGAGGCCTTAGAGGAGCTGATTGTGACTATTTTTGAGAGGGGATGGCCAATCTAAGATTCCATAGTGCCATCTTGAGCTATGGAGAGATGTACCTATCCCGTCCGGAGGAGACGAGGCTAGTGGTTATTTTGATGGAGGTAGTGTGCTACTTTGAACTACAAGATGTAGAGGGTAGACGTTTTCCCTGATCATTTATGGGGGTACTCCATGACATGATGGTAGATGAGACCCACTTTTCCTAGGCACCAACATTATTGGTGCAATAGTACATGGAGTTGTGGGCATATGGGTGGTGCACGTAGGTTCAACCTGTGCTGTACATTCTTACTACACTGTTGGGCGTATGAGCACATAGTTTGTGTGTGTCCAGTAGCGATTCCCGAGTAGATGCATTCCCACCGAGATTTGTGTGGGTGGGGTATAGGAGATGGGTGCCAGCTATTGGAGAGTGGAGATCGGAGCGGCCCACACATGATGTGGCCTATTTTTGCGGTTATTGGAGGGGTTGTTCGGAGTGGACATTATATGGAGACCGTATGTGGGATTCCCCTCATATAGGCATATGCATGAGGAGCTAGCTAAGCTCCAGCTGGTGAGATGGATACAGGGTCGTCATGCTGGGAGCACGAGATGATCCCAATGGATAGAGTCCGGCGACAGTTTGGGCTTTTACAGATGTACCTCCACCCTTCCCATAGTACTAGAGAGACGACGTGGAGAGGCCCTTACCTCTACCATAGCCTACAATGCCCACAGGGTAGGAGGAGTAGGTAGTGGACCGGTGGATAGATGATGTCGAGGTCACAGATAGGTATAGACATTGGTGGGCGGCTCACTTACGAGCCATACCAACAAGACCGAGGAATTCGATTTAGCCACCATTACGGTGCAGAGGGATGCCCTACAGGGGTAGGTGGCTACACAGATTACCTAGTTTGGTATACTACAGACACAACTAGAGAGTTTGAGGCAGAGGTAGAAGAGCTACATGTACAGGTGGCTAGTCAGCAAGCCCAAATGGATGGTGGAGGAGATGAAGATGGAGAGGAGGGTGATGGTCGGTGGCAGCCTTCCGTGCTCGTGGCGAGGTTTACAAGGCCAGTTGGCGACAACCCAGGCATAGATTTAGGTCTTACAATCCTAGATATAGGCACAAGAATAGGGGGCACCACCACAAGCACCACCATCACAAGCACCGGGACCGGATCCCATTTCATAGGCAGGAGCGAGATATGGTCCTGCAGGACAGGTACAGGGGCCGAGACCTATGGGACCACAACAAAATCATGCCTATATACAGGATACAAGATGCCCTAGGTGAGGCTAGATACTACCATGACCAGTGATGGCGGTCGTGATAGACTTCATATCCTATGTTGAGTATAGGACACAGTAGGTGTCCTTTGAGAGGCCGAGATCCCACACTCATAGTGTGGAGAGCACAGGGGGTCAATGAGCTCCGAGGCTAGATCAGGTAGAGGCTACCAGTGCACAGAGACCAGCTCTAGTTGAGTCGTCAGTAGAGACCCATTAGGCCGAGGGTACAGGTGATACAAAGATGGAGGACATTCACCGAGATGCCTAATATGTGGCGCCTAGTTTTTGATGTATGATAGTTTTTTTGTGATATATATCGGCCTGCGTGCCGAGAGATAGTTGTATTTTTTATCACATATCGGCCTGTGTGCTGAAGACAGTGAGGATGTATGAGAGGTTTTGTATATTTCGAGCATATACCGCCTACGTGCCAAAGATATTTTGTATTGATTCATTATTTTATTGTATATATGAGACCGACTTGCGTGCCGATGACATTTTATATTGTGTATCAGCTGCGTGCTGATGATTTTGAGATGATGGACATGAGGAGATAGCCATGTATATTGTATTGAGATACACATTTATTTATATGATGAGATACATGATATATTTTTGATTTGTTGATGTGGTGATGAGATTTTTGATTTATTGGTGCATTGATGAGATTTTTGATTTGTTGTTTTGATATGGATGGAAATTAGGTGAGTTAGGCATGATGGAGTCAGGTTGGTTTAGGCATGGATCGAGTCAGGTCTTAGGCATGGATTGAGTCAGGTCGTAGGTATGGTTGAGTTAGGTTTATTAGGCATGGTGGAGTTAGGTTTGTTAGGCATGGTGGAGTCAGGTTTGTTTAGGAATGGTTGAGTCGGGTCTTAGGCATGGTTGAGTCAGGTTGGTTTAGGCATGGATCGAGTCAGGTTTGTTAGGCATGGATCGAGTCATGTTTGTTAGGCATGGTGGAGTCAGCTTTGTTTAGGCATGGTTGATTCAGGTCTTAGGCATGGTTGAGTCAGGTCATAGGTATGGTTGAGTTAGAAAGTAGGTGAAGTTGTGATTCATTATTTTATGCAATGAATGATAATATGGGTCATATGTGAGATGTGGTATAATATATGCATAGTGATGATAGAGAAATGGTAGGTGTAATAAATGTATGTGGTTTAATTTCCAATTTTGGGTATAAAAGGGAAACTAAGTGAGGTGTGATGTAATGTGAGGAACATGGAAGATGAATTGTTTAGGGTAGAGAATGGCCGAGCTAACCTCCAAGGGCCCCATGCCCTCGGAGTGCTGCCTACATAGTCCCGATGAAAAGGGACCTCAAGCCAATGTAGTTCTCCCATGAGCTAGGGAAGAATATGAGGAGGTATGAAAATGAGTTAGTAGGTTTTAGGCATGGTGTGGGTTGTATATCTGTTAGGTGTGGGTGGATTATAGGTAAAGTGATGTAGGTGGGGTTGATTATGGTGAAAGAAGAAGATTACCCCAAAGGTAAGCGTTGAGGACCAAGTCCTGTATAAGGTAATCAAAACGTAAACAAAGATGGTTAAAAGATAAGAGGGGGAAATAAAGCCACCTGATTGGGTAGGATCATACCAAGTAGATCATACCATAGAGGAGGTGATGAACATAAGACCCTAAAGACATTGCATGATTGATTGTTATATGGTGAAAAGTAGTCACATGATCACCAAATGTCTAAGTTCCAAGAAGTCCCTTGAAGCAGTAGGAAATGGGAGTGGGAATGGTAAGAATGGTTAAAGGTAGTTAATTTTTATATGGCATAGGTAGCATGCGCTTCGGGAAAGAGATCCTAGGTCACGATGGGCAAGTCCATGACTAAAAGGTTTGTTATTTTTACTTATAGTTGAGATAGACTGATTGATGCTGGAAGTCCATATGGGAATTCTATATCTGAGAATACCATCAAAGCCGCTTATAGAGGAATCCCCCCAGGATGACATAATGAGAGACATTTTTAAGGAAGGCGTGTTGTCTGTTATGGGTGAGATCAGGAGGTAAGATTCAGAGAGAAAGGTAGTTGGAGTATTGTTTGTATCAAAGGTCACTCGGAGTCGAGGTGATGGTTCTGATGAAGTAAACATTGTGAGGTAAATAAGAAGGTGATTGGAGGTGTTGTACGGTGACAAATATTTTAGAATCGGCGGGCGAAGCGGGTATTTGGGAAGCTAAATAGGCCATGGTATCTGTAAATTTTTGGTTGAATGTGGGATGGTTTGAAGGGTGTAACGGTCAAAGGTGGTCAAAAGTACATCTACATGATGTTTATACTTTTGAAGTATCTTGTTACGACATTGGTATATACCATTTACTTGGTTTACAACCAATTGAGAATCACCAAAGATGTTGATGGATTTCACATCTAGGGTGTACGCAGCTTGGAGACCTAGTACAAGCGCTTCGTATTCAGAAATATTGTTGGTGCATTCAAAATCTATTTTGAAAGACGTAGGCAGGGGTTCACCATCAAGAGGAATAAGGATAATACTAGCCCCACCCCCACGCTGACACTTGGAAACTTTGTAGAAGAGTGTCATTTGGTAAGGGGGTTCGTCCACAGAAAGGGTAGCAATCGACTCATCTGGAAAGTCAAAATTAGAGGGTTGATCCCGAAAATAGGTGTGTCAGCCAATTGGTCGGTGATAGCTTGGCCCTTGATGGAATTTTGATGAATGAATTCGAGGTCAAGATCAGATAAAAGCATAAGCCATCGTGCAACACGCTAATTTTAATAAGGTTTGGCATACATGAAGTGTAAGGGGTCGGTTTTTGTCACAACATAGGTTTTGTGGTTGAGTAGGTAATGACGGAGTTTGGTGGCAACGAAAACTAAGGCTAATAAAAAAATTTTTGGGGTGGGTATATCGGGTTTCATAGTCCGAAAGAGTACAAATTATGTAATAAACCACCTACTCCCTATGTTGTTCATCGCGATGAGCGAGCATGGCACCCAAGGATTGATCAATAGTTGAGATATATAGATAAAAAGGTTGATCGTCTTTAGGTGGAATGAGTACGGGTGGTTGGAGAAGGTATTTTTATAAGGCCTCAAAAGCTTTGTGGCAGTCATCATCCCATTTAAAGGAGACATCCTTCTTGAGAAGATGATGAAATGGTTGACATCAATCAGATAATTGTGAAATGAAATGGCGAATAGGCTACAATTTACCTTGCAGGCTACGGAGTTTTCTAAGGTTGGTAGGTGGAGGTATTTTGAGAATGGCCTTGAATTTATCAGGGTCAAATTCTATACCACATAGGAAATGATAAAGCCCAGGAGCTTACCTGAGAGGACCGTGAAGACGCACTTTTTAGGCTGAAGGCAGACATAATATTTAATGAGATGGTCAAAGATGGTTTTGAGGATGGTAAGGTGCTTAGAACTGCATTTAGATTTGGCCAAGATATCATCCACGTAATCTTACAATATGCGATGCATGATGTCATGGAAGATGTAAGTCATAGCCCACTGATATGTAGCACCGGCGTTTTTAAGGCCAAAAGGCATGACTCGATAGCAAAAGGTCCCCCAAGGGGTGATGAATGAGGTTTTGTGTTGATATTCTAGGGGCAAGCAAAATTTGGTTGTAACCCGAGAAGCCATCCATGAGTGATAGCATCTCGTGGCCAGTAGTAAGGTCAACCAGCTGGTCAATGCCAGGTAAGGGAAAGTCATCTTTTGGACATGCTAGGTTGAGGTCACGAAAGTCCGTGCAAATGCAGAGTTCCCCTGTCACCTTAGTGATAAGGAAAATGCTAGAAATCTAATGAGGATAATCAATGGGTAAGATGAACGAAATGAAAAGAAGGCATTAAAGTTATTCTTTAACAAGAAAGGCAATATGAGGGTGTATTTTTCTCAGCTTTTGTTTGATGGTTTTGGCATCGGGAATGGTTACGATATTGTGGACCACTATTGTGGGGTCAATACCGAGCATGTCTTCCTAGGACCAAGAAAAAGCATGGTTATGATCTCTAAGAAACTAAGTAATGGCTTCTGTTCAAAGCAAAGATCATCTAAATATTGGTGATATTTAGGATGTGCGGGTCATCCCAGTATGAATGTTGATCTAAATAGTCAATTCATTCAACATGGTTTGCGTCTAAGAAGGTAATGACCGATGAATATATGAGTCTTCTGTACCAAGGTAGGTGAGTATAGATTCATCATCTTGACATTAAACGATGTTAATTGAAGGTGTATCATCATCAATCATGTTAAGTTACAGGAAGGGAAGAGAGAAAGGAGCCTTTCCCTCGCATTGATAAGTCAAAGGCCCCAAGGAAACGATGTTTATGAAAAAAAAAATTTAGGAGGGATAGATTCAAGATCCATCGACTCTGTCGGTGAAGGTGGTGATGAAGGTGAAGCGGGTGAAGAAGGTGGAGAAGGGCTAATGTCCTTGATGAGTTCAATGCAGGCCTGTTTGGTAGGTGGTTCAGGAAATCTGATACCACTATGGTCATTATGTTTGTGTGTGGTACACAAAATGACAGTATGGTGGCCTTGCTCGTAAAATCCAAAACTGAAACCCTTCTATGCACATCAGTCCGGAAGGTGTGGGAAAACTATGCGATTGGTGAGAGACTGGAATTCAGTGGAAAATGTGTGGGTTTGTGATAGTGGTTTGGGTGTGTAAGTGATAGTATGAAGTCCCCCATAGGTGAGACTAGTATGAAGGTGAGGAGGAACATACATGAGACGTTATCCTATATGGTGATCATAACGTGGGTGTTGGTGAAGGCTTCCATACTCTTGTGGAGTAAGGAATGTGTTGACACTATATAGGCGGTATTCCCCCAGAGTGAGGCATTGAAAAATACCTTCCAAGGGATCGGTGGTTGGTATGTAGGTAGCTAGAATGGATGAAATGTCGGAGGTCAATGCGAGGTAGAGTTAATGGATTGGGAAGGCTGATGGGTCAGCCGTGGAGGTTGGGGCAGTGGTAGGAATGGAGGAGGTATGTGTGGTTGAAGCAGCGGCTATGCTGGTAAGTGGAGGTGTAGGTGAAGAAGTAGCGGTTGCGGAGGTAGACGGCTTAATAGGTATGAGCACATCATTGGGTCGGTAAAGCATGTTGCATGTTTTAAAAGGTGATGGGTTAGCTGGAATGGTATAGGTGTGTCCTTCATGTTCAAACTTTACACAACGATGCAAAGTGGAAGGAACACAACCCATGACATGAATCTAGGGTCTACCAAGCAATAGGTTATATTGGAATTCCCCCTCCAAGACGTAAAATAATTCTGGAATAGTGCGGGGGCCCATGCGAATGTGGAGGATGACGGTGCCTAGTGTAGAGGTGATAGCGTCATTGAATGAACGCAACATGACATGATGTTTATGCATGCAATTGTCAAGTATGCACATTTGAGAAAATGCATGGGATGAAATGATGTTAATGCTAGCGCCCCCATCAATCATCACACGACGTACCCGTATGTCATCGATGTGGATAGAGATGAAGAGGGCTAGGTCCAGGTCATCATTTTTGTGTGGCGCGATCTCTTCCTCTGAGAAGCTAAGGGAGGCTACTTGGTGAATAGGGTGGGGTGAAGATGAAGGTGGTAATTTTGTGAGAGAGGCTACATGATGGGGTATGATAATGGAGGCTACAGGTGTAGGGTCATAAGGTAAAACCTCAATAGATTGAATAACCTCCATGAGATCTCAACGATGGGATTCTGAGGTTTGGATGAGGTCATATAAGGACATTTTGAGGGGATATTGGTGTAATTGTTTGAGCATGGTGCGATGTGTGACGCCATTAGAAATAGGATATGTGGGGCCGTGGATAGTGATTTTAGGCGTGGGTGCAGATGGTATGTTGGGTATGGGACTAGTTGGTGGGTCAATTGCTTTTTCTTTTCCCTTATCCTTCTGAGCACATGTAGTGACGTGTATCATGTTGATTTGAGGGGAGGCATGAAATGGAGAAGGTGTAGGATGAGTGGTATAACGACATGACGAACAAAAACTTACTGGAGGAGAAAAGCCTTGTGAAGTGAGATGAGCACAACGACATTTAGGTGATGGTGTGGCAAGTTCTCTAATGCGAACCATGTTAATTTCAAATCTTGAGGGTGGATCTAGGAGTTGTGAGGGTGGAGGTCATGGTTTTTGAGTTGGAAGTGTGGCAATGGGTGTCGGTGGAGCAAGGTTCTCGTCGAGAAGGTCATCATCGTCAAAGTTGACTTCTGGAGGACACAACTGGATAAGGATGGTTTTCAAGGCCTTGCAATTTTCCACATCGTGCGCTGGCACATGATGGTAGGCATAAATTATAGTATCATCAAACCCTTTTGGCTTGGGTTTGAGAGGATCATAAGGTCTGAGTAGCGGTAATGTGATGACAGATGTCTCAAGGAGGTTGGTTAAAATTTTTGCATAAGACCCTGCCAGTGGATCGTAGTGGGAAGTGAACGTGGGTTTGGGTGTAGGTACGGTTGATTGTTGAGGAATGGTATTTGGAAGAGGAGGAGAAGATCGAGCTATGGTTTTGGGTGTTAGCATGGTTTTGGGTGTCTGTCGTGTCTATTTGGGTAGGGGTATGGTGGATGAACTAGCAGGAGGGTGTGTGGTTGTTTTGACTACCTTGTTGTGGGGTAGCATATTTTTGTCTTTGGGTTGCACCTTCTTGGGTAAAGGTGATATGGGTGTGTGAGGTCTAGAAGGAAAGGCAGATGGGGGAAGAGGATGAGTTACCCATGGGGAGAATAGAGGTGCTATGAAGTTAGAGGATGCGGGTCGTGCGGGGGGTGGACCAAGTGTCTCAGGAGGTTGAGATCCTAAGATGGATGTGGAGCTGGAGTATGAGTTCTATGGGCTTGGTTATTTGGTTCAGGTGTTGGAGTAGGTGTGGTATTGACTTTTGAGGATGTAGCTAAATCTAGTTTGATAGGTGGATGAGTAAGGCTGGTGGTTGGGGTGACCCCTAAGGTGGTAATAGTATTAGTCGTGGAAAATGTTGTAGGTGTGGGTTTGGGTTTAGATGTAGTTTGGGTTATGGGTAAGGGTGTATGTTGAGTTATGATGGGTGTCGTGGAAGGAATGGTGATAGAGGTGGTTGTATTCAGTTCGATTGGTTGGAATATTTTTGGTAGATAGTGGAAGTATCAGTAAGTGACATCTACATCTGTGTTGAAACCGGAAGCAGAAGACGCCCCCATAGTAAAGCCCTATCCACATAATCTAAGTGATTGGCCAAATGTGAGAATGACACATATGTAGGTCGAGTTGATGATGACCTAATGGAAATTCCCGTAAAATGTGTCTTAGAGATGGGGAATAGGCTAGCTTCAATTTCTGTGGGTAAGAGAGCCGAAAGTAGGTTTGCAGGATCTCGAGTAGCTGATGGAGAATACTCACCAAGAGGAAAAGGTATCTCGATTGGGTCTATGATAGGTGGAGGAGATGATGAGAGCTCCTCTATAGGGGGAGGAGATTATGGGTGCTCCTTTATGGGTGGAGGATGTAAATAAGTATCCTCCATGAATTGAAAAAGTACTATGGGTATCGGTTATCTAAGTGGAGAAGCCAAAGGTGAAATGGTCTCGATGTTAGCGGAAGACTCCTGCATAGGTGATGAAGGGGATGAAAGGTGTTCCTCTATGGAAGGAATGTGAGGTAATTGGGCAACAATGGATGTCTCACTAAAAATAGCGTGGACCTCGCGGGTATGGGTATCATGAGTTGAGGTCTCACCGGTTTGATCAGACGAAGGGGCATGGTTGGGAAATGGTTTCTTAAAGATGTGTAGGTTTTGGTTGGTAGGTGCATTAGGATTATCCATAGTTAACTCACCTTTCTCAAGCATTTCTTGGACAATATTCTTAAAAGTGATGCAATTTCCGTCACTATGACCCTTTACTCGATGATAGTTATAGATGTCATGTTCTTTATACCATGCAGGCATGGGTCAAGCAGGGTGAAAACCATTATGTGGTTTTATAGGTTGAAGGGTAATGGCTCAAGCTTTGATAATCTTTTCTAAAACAGAAGAGTAAGGTTCCCCATTCTTGTCTGAAGTGAAAAGTCTGGACGGGTGAGAGATTAGATGAGGAGGTAGCCTAATTTGATGGATGAGTTGGGCCGGCTTTGAGTACCACTGTGTTAGTGGTGCCCTTAGCTTTTGAATAATTATTTTATGGTTTGGAAGAAGAAGAGGTATCATTCGACTTGAATGCTGAATTCTTATTGCATAATTTGATTTTCTTCTCTTCGATGGCCCGAATCTCTAACTTTCGTGTCATAGTGAATGCTTCATCAAATGTTCGGAAGGTTTGGACCTACAAGGTCAGTGAGATATGTCTGGCACAAGCCCGAGTGAAGATCTCGATGATTTCTATTTGTGGCAGTTAGAAGGTGAGTTGATTGATCAAACTATGTCAGTGAGCGACAAAATATGTGATAGATTCATCCTCATACTGATGTGTGGAGTATAGGTTGGTCACGGTAACCTTCTTGACGATATTGATAGAGAAATGATAAAGAAGGCTTGGGCTACCTGATTGAATGAGAATATATAGTGTCTAGGTAACCCACTATACCAATCTAATGCAAGTCCAGTCAGAGACATGGGAAAGGTTCTCAAGAGTAAAGCATCATCGTGAGCGATCATATAACACCCGTGTTTGAACAACCACAAATTTTTTTGCGGGTCTTCTTTGCTATTGAAATGATTGAATTTAGGCATTTCCCAATGCACGTGGTATGGGCAGATAGGAATGTATGGGTCGATGGGCTCGTTGCAAATCTCGTCATAAGTGAGAGTGTTACGGGAGTCAGAAACCAATGCCTCTAATGTCTGCATCTTGTCCAACGTTAATTTGATTAGGTCGTTGGTAGGTTGCATTGATTAGGGGCCTCCTGTAGTGTGAGAGGGTTGGTTTTGGGCATATAACGGGGGTGGTACTCCAATGTATGGTGCTTCCATGTAGGTTGATTGAGAAGAAGGCAGTGAAACAAGGGGTACATACCCGAGTGAATAATGGTTGAAACGAGAGGCTGCTTGATAGTATGTATATGGAGGTGGAAGGGTCGTGGTAACCCTAGTGGCAATGGGGGATAATGATTGTGGAATGGAAAGGACCATGTTCTGAAAAGGGGTAGGGGTCACCGAACACCGGAGGTGGTAGTGTAGCTATGGGTATGTGTGAGACATTAGTGGCGGATGAGGTTACGTTTTGGGTAGTTATCGAGGGTATGGTGGATGTGGTGGGTGCCACGGAGGTGGCAGATGTGGAAGCATAGAGCAAGATGGGGCTGATGCAAGAGCGGATGGGGCTGATGTAAGAGGAGTGATTCTGGGGGGTAGATACGGGCATGACGTATATCAACTGACCCGAGGCATCTCGAGTGGACGAGTGGGAAAGGTAAAACTAGAAGGCGGCAGGGTTTTGGTTAATGAGTCATGTAAACTCCTCATCCCCAGTAGCGATAGTGATAGGTTGGATGGGATCCATGGCTGGTGATAAAATGGAAGGTGGTGAAGGACTAGGTGGAAGTGGTTGACAAATGACGTGAAATATGAGTATGCTTGGTTGTTTTCGGATCAGCACTATGTGAACCAGTACTGATCAGGTAGGGTTGCTTCTCTATAAATGACATAGAAAGGCAAAATAGGAATAGGTGAAACTGATGATAAAAAGTGTATTTGGTACCAAAGGTTGGTTGGAAAGTGAATCAAGCTAGCCGATGTTGGTTAGGGAAAACCGGCACTAGTTAGGGGTAACCATTGCCGATCACTATAGAAAATGGCCAGTGAGTGAAAAATAAGGTATAAGGTCAAATCTGACAAGTATGCCAAATCTGATGAGTTTTACAACATCAATGGGAATGATGGTAGTGATAGGGACTGTGAAAAGTGGAAGAAGATGAATAAATGTCCTTTTGGGTAGGTTAACAAAAGGACCTGGAACCGATGCTGGTTGGGTATAACCGATGACGGTCAGAGGGTAACTGACGACGGTCATTGTACCGACACCGGTCAATGTGAAATTGAAACAGTGATGAAATAATAGTGGTTGTGAATTAAAATCTGATGTGGAATCAGACCCAGAATTCTGAGAATGATGAGAATATGGTCCAGAACACTCAGGTGAAGCCGGAATACACCAACTGTGATGAGGAGTGTGCAAGGATGAACAAGAAAAATGAAGAACATGATCTCTCACCTCAAAACGCAAGCCAAGCAGAAACACTAAGAAAAATGTGATCCTAGGAGTGCCTTTTCTATTATGTTTGTTTAGCTTATGCTATTTAAGGACTGACACATGAACTATGAAATAGATTTTTTGGTGAGGATGGATTCCTATGAAGAAGGAGATCTAAAAGGTGAGGTTTCAGGTATGTTATGGTGGGGGCGGGCTTCACTCTGAAGTATGACTCAACAGAGCAGCGAGCTGGGGAGTACTTGCTAATCCTCATATCAGTGCGATCATTGACAGGCATTCCCAGGAAAGATGTTGTTTAATAATATGTATTTGTTTTGAATTTGTACAATTTCACAAGACTCGAGAGAGAGAGATGTGCTTTCTACGATTCGTTTGTCAACCATGAGCTGGGCATGACTTCTAGTGTATAGGTTTCCCACAATTAATGTGAGCTAATGCAATAAATCAGAATGCAATGCACTTATTTTTAAGCCCAAATTGAAGTGTGAAGTTGGATGACACAAAAATATGAAGAGGAAGAGGGATGCTCTTTCACTATAATGCAGAAAACACGAAGAAATGGTTCTTTTTAATTACACCAAAAGAAAGGTTTCCTTTAGAGCAAATAGAAAGAAAAGGTGGGTTACCAAGGAAGAAAATTAATGTGTATGCTTTTCAGAAGGGAAACAAACACACAACTTTTCCTAGGAATGAATAAAATGCAAGGAACCCTGGATGGGTCCCACCGGCATGCCAAAATGTTTCACCTGATTCTTAGATGTTCCTTTCAAATATTTACGAAATAGATAGGGTAACAGGCGTAGGAGGAATACCTATTCAAATGTTTATTAATGGGTTGTTGTGCGCGTATGACTTCTGAATCCATAACTAGTTGTGAGAGCTTTGTTTTGGCTAAGAGGAACTACCTGTAATGGAAAGCAAGACCACCAGAAAGAGTTAAACAATATGTGCAGTGAACTGCCTAGCATGTGCTAGATCCGGGAAGTGTGATACTTCCTAGATGGTTGTCAATCCACTATTTTAAACAATTTAATGCAGGAAATGAAATAAATCCTATTGTAATTCAAAATGATTTAGGTATCTCACTTAAAACATAATAAGAAAGATCTAATCTAACAGACTAGGTTAGAATAGGATCCGAAGGTCAAATAACTAGTTCTGAATCTCTGCAGGTCTGACAGAGGTCTTCAAGTAGGTCACATGTGAATAAGGGTGATGTGGAGTTAGGTGAATAAGTCACGGTTCTGAGCTATATGGGAAAATACAGAGACAGATGCCGGTTAAGGGTGACTGATGACGGTTGGGTGTAACCGGTGTCACTTATTGTGGAAAACTGAAATGCCACATAATGAGCTTTGGGTCTCCTTTGTGATTGCACAAAGGACTTTGGCTGGTTGGAATGAGGTATTTGGTAGCTTTGGTGGGATTTAGTGAGGTTTTAATGGGTATATGGAGGGGGAGTGTTTAAGGGAGATCGATGGGTGGCTAGGTAAACAATAGGTGATAATATAATGATGAAATGAAATGAACCAAAGAAGTATATTGTTTTACTTACTTGGATTCTGGTCCTGGACGCCAGTGAGTGATAAATGGAGGTGCTGGTGAGAAGTTGAAGACTGCTGAGGATCACCAAACGCTGGAAATCTTCTACATGGGCTGCATGTGTATTCCCTTTTGCTTGGTTAGATCAAATCTGTGTTGGGGTCAATGCTAGATGGTTTTTGGATGATTGTTGGATGCTTGTGCAAAAGGAAATGCTTGACCTCCTTCCTTGCATGTGTGTTCTCGTAGAAACTTTCTCTAAAAGATCTGTTATCTCTTAGGAAAATTCCCAATGTTTGCCAACCTCGAAAATAAGGTTGTTTTGGGAGTTAAAAGGTGACCGACGGTGGTTTTGGCTTAACCGGCGATGGTTAGGGGTAACCGGCGTCGGTCAAGGTGAGATTTCCTAGGTTTACTAAACTAGGGAGATCTTCGTGATTTTCTTGGATCTCATTTCGTTAACCCACGGATTAAACTGGAAGCTTCTTGTAAGCATGTGAGAATGTGGCTAGAGGGAATGTAGGCATTGATTGTTAGGGTTTGGGTAAGTCTTAGTTAATTATGACAACTTACTAAGAATAGGTCTTAGGGTGAGTTGGTTTGATGAGGTGTCTAGGTGAAGTGTATGTGTGGATATTATTTAAATTAAGATATTTAAATAATAATTATGGTGAGGATAATGAATTAATATAATTAAATTAATTAAATTAATATTAGTGGGGTGAAGGGGGGCCATTGCTAGGTGAATGTGATGAAGGGTGCTTATTTGTCAAGGAACCAAAGGGGAGTGTGACCTAATTTTAGTGTCTACAGCTAGTAGCAGCCACAGGAGTTGCATTATACATAAAATGATACTAAACTTAAAGTTAGGAAATGAAGGGAAAAATTAAGTCTGTGCATCAAAGAAATTGGTGAGAACCAATCATGTTGGTGATTTGGGATGTCTTATTCAAAATTTCGAACATCTTCCTAATGAATTATGTGGGTGGAGATCCTTATTATTAATAGTATGAGTCTTAAGTCATTTGTGAAACCAATGATTCTTTCTATAGAATATCAAGAACCCAAGATCGAATTCACCCCTACACATTTAACATTTCCTTGAGTCATAATAGTGCCTAATGAATTTGATTGAACTACCTACACCTATACCAACAATATCGAAGATAATATATTGAAATTTTGATGGATAGACAGACATTTAATAATCTTTTCTAAAAGTCATTTAGACTCAAATATCTTACAAGGGACATCATAAAGGGATTTAGAGAGGGAAACATCTTTCTTAAGATAATAAGTATGAGTAATAAAAATTCTAGGTCTATAATAGTCGAAGTACCATGAAACTGGAGATTTGTGTGGAAGTTTCTTGAGATGCAAAGATATTAAGTGGAAAAGTAATTTTCACGGAAAAGATGAATAGAAATTTCGACTTGTTGTCTATAAATCGTGGAAGATGCATATAAATTTCGACTTCTTGTCTATAAATCGTGGAATATGCATAGACATTACCAAGAAATGCAGTACACTTCCTCATCCCCGCATCTCCTTTGCTAGCAAAGCAACAATTATAAATGTTGCATGTTCACTTCCTCATTCCCACATTCTAGGTGGATTTGTTTATTCTTTTTATTTCAAGGCCACAAAATAGGACACATGCACAACATCAGACAATTTCAATCAATACACGTAAATGTATATGCCTTTCTGTATAATTATTTGTGGTGGTATCTATATGGAAATTCAAATTCTTCTAATTAGCTAAATCAAATTATAAACTAGTCCTCGACAAAAATTAGATGTACGAAGATATTTAAATGTATTTTTCATGTTTGTTTTTTTGGTGGTTTTTATTTATCCACTTTATTTTTTATAGTGATTGCGTAGCAGTGATTTTACTAGTGCACACCCTAAAAGAATTTGTCAAAATTTTGTAGTAGAGAATTTTATAATAGTAAAAAAATATGCTATATTTTTTTAAGTACGTCATTAGATATATAAATTTATGGATTTTTTAAAAGTATTA
Organism: Taxus wallichiana var. yunnanensis; assembly: GCA_018340775.1. NCBI lineage: Eukaryota > Viridiplantae > Streptophyta > Pinopsida > Cupressales > Taxaceae > Taxus > Taxus wallichiana. The sequence goes on from CM031240.1 coordinate 779,001,272, forward strand.
TTTTATTTTCATTTCCTTAAATTCAATGCAACATATTCCATTTATGACTAATTTGGTAGCCCATTGATAATAATTTGATACTTTCAAACCCATCTTACAAAATATATGAAATCATCATAGTTGGATATATATGGTATTTGTTCATTGATGTATTTTGCATAGAATGGAAATGAGTTGAGATATATACAGATAAAAAAATCACGATTTTTTATATTTAGTTATATGTAGTATGTCCATTGGAGGATGAATGTTTTGGCACAACAAGGACGAATAGGTTGGACCTTTGGGTTTGACACATTAATTAAATAAAGGCTTCTTAGATAGCACAACTACAACTTAAAGTAAATGTAAAAACATAAATACTTAATATAGGATAATGAAGGTTAAGTTACATGCATTATTAATATCAATAATAATAAAATTTCAAGAAACTTTTTTCTGCTACGTGTTGGATGTTGTGTATATGTGGATCTATCCAAGCATTTCTTGGCTGAAAAAGGGCAGTGCTGAAGCGTTTCCCTACATATTATCTTCCATTAAATCTGATTGGCTTCATTCGATGAGCTTCCACGGTTTATGGAGATTGAACTCTTCGATTTTCTAGATGTCCACGCGTTTCACGTGGTCTCCGACGTTTAACCGTTATAGTAAATACACCTCTGCTCTCTCTTCTCCCATTATTTTTAGCAGGGATGTGGTAAGATGGATTTCTATGAGGTAAATTGTTGTTGTTGTTATTATTATTTTAAACTATAGAGGAGGAGACGGAATGTTGAGAAATAAAAATACTCATGGTGTAATCAACCGATCATTTTATTAGTGGATGTGGAACTTCTTTTTGTTGGTAAATCTAAGGTCATACGAATTGATTCTTATATATTTAGGTTTACATTTCTAGAAACGAAACATAGTAACTAATTTGGGTATATTTTTGTAATGAATGGGGATTTTAGAATCATAGAAGAAATTCCAAGATACACTAAATAGCCATATGGGTCTTGGAGTAGTAAGATATACATTTAAATAAAAATAAGGAAGAAAACATATTCATCAAGTGCAATCAATCATCCATTTTGTTTATATTGAGGTGTATTTTCATATAAATTCGTGTTTAATATTTTCTTATGGTGATTAGGGTTTAATTTGATTGTTGAACATGAACACTTATTTGACGTCATAGACCAAGAAACCTAAACACGCAACACATAACACTATTCAAGATGATGAGACCATTAAGCAAGAATGCGCCACCTTGAACACTCGTTTAACATACTAAGTTCTTGTGAAGAAGACTTATAAAAGTATTTTTATTTTTTATTAATTACAATAGTTATTATTTATTATTTGTCAATCATAATAATATTATTTAAATATTTAATATTTACTATTCACTATTTAATATTCAATTTTTAATAATTAATGTGGAGATAACAATAATTATGTTTGTATTGGTTGTGGTGGTCTTCGTCATCATTGACGACATCGTTATCATCCTCATTATCATCATAATCATTTTCATTATCATCGTCAACATAATCATCATCATGATGACAATGACAACGATGATGATGATCATAATGTCAATGACTATGAGTACTGATGATCATGATGATGATGATGATCACAACAATGAAAAATATGACAATGATAACGGCGAATATGACGATGACTATGATCGTGACGACAACGATGACGATGACAATTGTGATGAGGTTGAATATCGTAATGATGATGATGACAACAATTACAATAGTAATGAAAATGAAAATGATGATGGTGATGATGATGAAAATATTAATATTAATAAGAATAATAATAATATTTCATTTACAATATTAATTTTAATACCAATAAAAATATACATTTTTAACAATATTATTATTAATAATTTATGTTTATACTATAAATTGCAAAAATCCGATTAAAAAACCTAAACTCTAAACATGTACAACACAAACAATGAAATTGATGTGATAATGCCATATGAGAATGACCATGACCAAGAAGATGGAGATCATAATGATGAGGATAATAATGAAGATGATTAAATTGATCATGAAATTGATGAAAAATACTAAGATTGTGATGAAAAAATAACAATGTCAAATATGATGATGATCATGACGATGTAATCGTCATCTTCATGACAATGATGATGACGATGACGATAATGATTTTGATCGTGTCAATGATGGTGAGTACTGATGATCATGATAATGATGAAAAACACAACGATGATAAATATGATGATGATAATGACGATCATGATGATGACGATGATCATGACCATGATGATAATGAAAAACACAACGATGATAAATATAATGATGATAATGATGATCATGATGATGACGATGATCATGACCATGATGATGATGAAGATGATTATGACCATGATGATGATGACGATGATGATCCTGATGAGGATGAAAATCGTAACGATGTAAATAATTACAATGATGATGATGGCGTCAATGATTGTGATTATTGATGATCATGATGACTATGAAAAACAAAATGATAACGAAGATCAAACTGATGATAAAGATGACGATGATAATGACGAATATAACAATGAATATGATCGTGACAATGATGATGATGATGATGATGATGATGACGATGATGATCCTAATGAGGATGAAGATCATAATGATGATGATGACAATAATTACAATGATAATTATGATGTAAATGATGATGGTAAAAATATTAATATTAATAAGAATAATAATAATATTTTATTTACAATATTAACATTAATACTAATAATAATCTATATTTTTAACAATATTATTATTGATAATTTATGTTTATTACAAATTGCAAAAATTTGATTGAAAATACCTAAACTGTAAACTTTGTACAAAAATGACAATGAAATTGATGTGATAATGGCGAATGAGAATGAAAAGGATGATATTTGTGACACCTATTATTATTGCTATAAATGATTATATCGATCATTAAAATTATGACAATGATTATGATGATGATGAAAATGACAAAAACACTGAAGATGACAATGGTTGTGACAATGATGATCATTAAGATGACGATAACCATGATATTACTAATACTATTAATAAAGTTATTAAAATATTAATATTTTTAATAATAATAACTACATTAATATTAATAAAAATGATAATAATTGCAATAATAGTAAATTTGAATTTCTTATAAATTGTAATAATAATATCGATATTAGTAGTAAGATTAGTATTGGTGATGATGACAATGATGATGATGGTTTTGGTGATGGTGGTGATGATGATGATGATGATGATGATGATGACGAGTAAAATTATGACAATGCTCAATGATGAAAAATATGATTTGATCACTATGATGAAAAAGATAACGAAGATGATGACGATGATCAATTTGATGAACTATGTGGGTGTGGATCCAACGATGAACACCAATGAACTACGTGGGCGGGGATCCTTATTATTAATAATATGACTCTTAAGTCACAAATTTAATAGGTTCTTGTCAAGGTCATTCATGCAAGAAATCAATTCTCTCCTTCTTTTCCTTCCTTTATTTTTGGTATCATTTTACGTATAATGCAACTCCCGTGGTTGCTACTAGCATACATATATTATATAAATATATGTAAAATATGCCGAGAAGTATAGGTGCTTATAGCTCTTGGCATATTTTACCATTTATGTAAACATAAATAAAAACATGGTAAAATATGCAGAGATGTATAAGATCCTATACCTCTCATCATATTTTATATACATTTATATAATACATGTATGCTAGTAGCAGCCGTGGAGTTGCATTATACATAAAATGATATCAAAAATAAAGTCAGGAAAGATGTGAAAACTTTAGTCCATGCATGTAAGACCTTGACGAGAACCAATCATGTTGGTGACTTATGTTGACTTATTCAAATTTATGAACACCTTACCAATGAATTACCTGGGTGGGGATCCTTATTATAAATAATATGAATCTTAAGTCATTATTGAAACCAATGATTGTTTCTATATAATATAAATAACTGACGATAGAATTCAACAGCTACACATTTAATATTTCCTTGAGTCATAATAGTGCCTAATGAATTTGATTGACAAACATTTAATAATCTTTTCCAATAGTCATTTAGACTCAAATATCTTACAAGGGAAATCATAGAGGGATTTAGAGAGGGAACCATCTCTCTTAAGAGTATAAATATGAGTATTACAAATTCTAGGTCTATAATAGACGAAGTACCATGAAACTGGAGATTTGTGCAGAAGTTTCTGGAGACGCATAGATATTGAGCGGCAAAGTAATTTTCGTGGAAGATGAATAGAAGTTTCATCTTGCTATCTATAAACCATGGAACATGCATAGACGTTACCAAAAAATGCAGCACAGTTCCTCATCCCCGCATCTCCGCTGGCAAAGTAACAGTTATAAAGCACGTCATTAGATAACATAAATTTTTGGATTTTTTAAATTTATTATTTGATTTTCATTTCCTTAAATTCAATGCAGCATATTCCGTTTAATGTCTAATTGGTAGCCCATTGATAGCAACCTGATATTTTCAAACCCATCTTACAAAATATATCAAATCACATAGGATCTGTTCATTGATGGATTTTGCATAGAATGGAAATGAGTTGAGATATATACGTATAAAAAAATCACCATTTTTTTTAATATTTCATTATATTTAGTATGTCCATTGGAGGATAAATGTAATGACACAAAAAAGACAAATAGGTTGAACCTTTGGGTTAGACACATTACTTGAATAAAGGTTTCTTAGATAGCACCACTACAACTTGAAGTAAACGTCAAAACAACTAAGTATGATATTCCATTACACTTCTCACAAACTATGTCCTTTCATAGATCTAGATTTCAGTATTAAGAATGCAGCTAAGTGTAAAATGTATCAAAATCTAGCTGCAGACCTCTATATTTGTAAGTTGATAGTGACATAAAAGAAAAAAATCAATTTTTTTTTTTGTATTACGTAACCAAACATTTTAGAAATTGCATAGCGCAAAATACTTGTGTCTTCTTACGGAGTCTTTTAAGGAAAAAAACAAACAAAATTGTGTATTACGTAACCCAAACATATTAGAAATAGCATACCGCACAATACTTTTTTCTTACGGAGTCTTTTATAAAATGAGCGATCCCTACCTGACATAAGTGGGTATGTGCATTATTACTCAATATTTACCCCTAGTAATGATCGCTATATCTATGGGTTATTTTCTCAAAATATCTATGGATTGCCCATATAGCGTAATGCCAGCTTTTTGTTTTTCCCTCTCCATTAGGAGAGGATCGTCTCAACGATCACTCTATATAAAAATTAAAAATAGGTAGACACATTTTATTAAAATAGATATTTATATTAAATATAAATATAATTAAATAAAATAAAGAGGAAAGGGGGCAAATTGGATTGTTGGAGGTGGAGTCTTGGCGTGTGGGGAGGATTGAGGACATCTGCCAGAAGATATAATTGCAACTGCCCAAGGCATGTGGGCTCTCTTACATGTGTATGGGCGCCTTAAAAGACCGTCGGACCTGGCATCTTCCTTGCATAATAATACAACCGCTATATCTGAAAACCAGAGGCGTTAACTACGCTAAAACACAAGATAACACTATAATTTTAGCAGTAATTGGATAGTGGTAGGATTTTAGAGTATATACTATTATGATTGAATAACAGGTTTTATGTGGAACTATGCTAAATGGAGCTCTACCTTTAGCATCCTAAAGGTAGACCATTTTGGGATAAAATTAGTCATGCACTCAGAGATCAAAAATGCAAACCCGGTATCTCCTCTTTTTACTATATACAAATCGTTTGATGTGGATCTAAATTTGTATCTGAAGCGGGTTGGTTATGCTGGCATAGATTACGTAGCAAATAATTATATATTGTTAGGAGTCTTTGATTAAATCATATCCCATTATTCTCTCTTTGTTGTAACCTCTCCTTTCATTTTAGGGAGTATTGTTATTTCTCTTCCTATATTTGTACGTGCTTCTGTATAATAATATATGAGGGATATACGACCTCTATTTCTTCTCCACTTCTCCCTCCTCTTAATCTGGTATCAGAGCTATCTTAATCTATGGCCTGTGCGTTTGAGGGAACTTCCAGCGACCAATATTTTGCACATCGACCTGTTTCTAATTTTTCTCCGTGGACATGGATGCCTGGACGTGGGAGGTTGAAGTCTCTGCATGGAATTTGCTGCGTGGGAATTACTGACAAGATAACTGCATGGAAAAGATTATTCTACTCTACTCTACGCTAAGAGAGAAAAATTCAAGAACCTGCGTGGAGAGGTTTGGATGCATATGCTGCTGCATGGAGAAATTTGGAATCATCTGCTGCTGCGTGGAGGATCTTGAAACATGCGTGGAGTTTTTGCAGCGCCCAATCATTAATATTTTTTCATGAACGTGGAGGAAGCTTGGTTTGAAGCATGGAGAGCTGGAACATTTGGGAGAAGACCAGCTCATTCGCATAGAAATTAGAAAAATAAACCTCCAGTCTCAGCGGCGAGTATAGCTGCTGTAATTCTTCTACGAGAATGATCAACAAAAGTGTTGCTAAAAGCAAAGCAAGAAATTTGCAAATCTCTGCGTGAAGATAGGATGTTGCTACAACCTAAGCATAATGTTGTTTTGATTGCAATTTTCTCTGAAAATACGCATAAGCAGCAAGTGTGAAGCAACCTACACGTGAAGGAGTCGATTAGAAGAAGCTAAAGAAGCCTTGAACGAGCCGAAGTCCTGTCCCACGAATCTCCACTGTATGTCAAGTGTAAGAGGGAGCGTAGGGACTGCCGAAAGCCAAAATGAAGACTCGCAAGCCATAGAACCCCGTCAAGACGCTCAAGAAATCTTCGGGTTCTATTTGACTTTTTAAAATGAGCTTTGCAACACTGGAAAACTTGTATTCAACTAACTAGTTCAAAGAGGACTTTTGGAATATTTTCTTTTCGACATCAGCTGCCAAGCGAAGAGAGTTCGAGAAGACTTTGAAGCCAGTTACGAAACAGACTATGAAGAAAAGGAAGAACGCCCACAAAGCGTCGTTTTCTCTCAACACGTGAGTATTGAGAACATCTACAAGATAGTATCTCTCACTAGTGAGTAAAGTACGTAATATTTCTTGGCAATAAATAAATAAAAATTATTTTATTTTATTATAATGTCTGCACCAAAATTGCTTCTATCATATGCTCAATTACTTAAAGGGCCAAATTATATGTCCTGGAAAACAAAGATGTGAACTATCCTTCAGTTTGAAGGATTATGGGGCACGTCACAGGGTCAGTGAAAGTTCCCACTAGCCATGATGAACTCATAAAATATAAGATGGCTAGTGCCAAAGCATTGATGTTGATCATGTTGAGCATCACCGATGATGTGCAACTGCATGTTCAGGGGATGCAGAGAAACCACAGGAAGCATGAGATAAACTGATAACCATCTTTCATGTGAAGAATCAGACTAAGATACTCCATCTTTAGCCGAAACTACACACCCTATGTATGGGGTAAGATGAGAAAGTTGAGGAGTTCTTACATTAGGGTGTAAAGATAACCCCAGGTAGAAGACAAGATTTTTGGTTCTAATCACCTTGAGGAACTCCCTCAAACTCATTCCGAGTGTTTCATACAACACTAAATGTATCCAAACGGAAAATGACGTTCAAAGAACTCGTGAACTTGTTACAGAAGGAGGAGGCCATCAATTCAGTCCAAGATGAGGCCTTAGACAAATCTATTTTCTCAAAGCCCCATCATCGTCAGAAGAATCAGAAAGGTCCCCCAGAGAAGAAAAAACAAACACATCAACATCATGTAATGCCCCTCGGGACAACGGAAACAAACCAATAGTTACTAAAATTTTGGGATAATTTTTTTTTGAAGTGAACAATAATTACCAACGATTTACTTAACTCTCTCCCGTTAGTAATTAATTCATATTAATTATTAACTTACCCAAAATTAAATAGACACTAGCCCAATAACAAATTGATTATTTTATTCTACTAAGTATTAACTAGAGGCACAAATTTAATAAGTCTACACACCCTTTTAATTTAATTTGTTTTCCCCCTTTTAATTTAGTTTACCCACACACCCCCTTTTATTTATTTATTTATTTTCAATCCCATCAAAATTCCCATAACTTTAAGTTGTGCAGGATTTAAAGTGCACCCTAGGATCAAACTAATTTTGCCCCTTGATTTTAAGATGCCCTAGAAAAACCCTAATCCATCCTTAACTTATCTTTTCCTTTCTTTTCCATTTGGATTCATTTTTTTCTTCTTGCACGTGCATGTTGGGAAGAAGCCATGAAGATTTTTAGGTATTCATGGTGTTGTATGTGGTAGAAGGGAGCCACGGTTTTGGGGGAGATACTTGCGTGGAGGGGAGGATGGTTACACGCATGAAAGGGGAAAAAGAGACGGCCACACAGGATTAAGGAGATGGGTGTGTGGGAGGAGGTTTTGGTGGCCGCGTGGGAAGGGCAATGGGCAATGCGGTGAGTGTGGCGGTGTTGCGGCAGGTGGGGTGGTGGTGCGGTAAAAAAGTGTTGGGGTGTGTGTATGTGTTAGCAGGGAGGCCACGCAGGGAGTGGGGAGGAGTGGAGGGGGCATCGCGGAGGGTGCGCACATGGAGGGAACAACATGGGAAATGGGGAGGGGTTTGGCCCTCGCTAAAATCAGTTTTAAAAAAATAAAAATAAAAAAATTATTAAATATTTTATTTATTTTCATTTTTATTTATAATTATAACTAAATATTATATCAGGTAATAATATATTACTGAATATTGGTTATTCCACTATTAATAGTATTATATATATATATATATATATATATATATATTATATATATATAAATATTCTTAATATAAAATATATATCATATATAACTTATGTATATATATTTGTTTTTTGATATATATATATATATATATATATATATATATATAAATTTTATAGTATATATAAGTATATATATATATATATTACACACACACACACACACACACACACACAAAGAAATAATTAAATAAACTTATATCATATATTATGAAAAGGGAATTTGACATGCTAAGAAGATGGATTATATTTTTTTTGTATTCTTGAGGAGAGTGAACTTAATGTTTTTATTCCATCTATATTGCAACGATTTACTCATTTATGTAAAAAGGATTGAATGTAACAATTAGATAAAAAGAAGAGAGTCTTGAAATAAGTCTATAACTAACAAGAAAGAAATATACATATTACAATTTGATTTCCAAACAACATCATTTCTTGAGATTTTTTCACATAAAAAAAAGTATAAAACAATTTTTTTTTTGTATAATACTACCAAACTTGCAAAACTAAAACTATTATAAAAATGATAATATAACCATTAAAAATAAATCCTAAAAATTCCATGAACACTAACTTTCCTTCAAATGAAATGACTAGATAACTATTGCAGATTTCTACAAGAGAGGGATTCCAACATTGGTTGAAAAAAAAAAAAAAAAAATAGTTTTCTTTTATTGCTAGTAACTTCACATTATTTCTTTTGTAATACAATGTTTCCAATAAACAACTTTCATTCCAAAATGGAGTTGCAAACAATTCTTATGAAGGTATTTTCATATCTATTGTACAAGCTTAAACTTAATGAGCAACACATTCCCAAAATACACAACTACACAAGAATTCCTATTACAAGTTTCTTTGTAAGTTTGAAGAGAGATTTCTCAAACAAATATGTCTCAAGTTTTCAAGTAATACTAAATATACAAAATGGAGAGTTTACAAGGAAAGGAAAAATTTCCATATCCATACACTTCAAGATACATTGAGAAGATATCCACAAGAGATGGAAAGGACAACGAGAATGTAAGTTGATAAGAGACTCCAAGTTTCCACCACATGATCTCCAACTTCAAAAGCCTCCAAGAATCCAACCCAAGGAGAGAAGGATTGTTTAACCACCCAACCTTAGGCATCACTACATGCCTTTCCAAGGTTGGAAGGCATGCTAGCCTCTCCCAAGCCCATGGGAAAGAGGACTACTATCCACAACTTTACACAAGAGTAAGGGAGGACAAACAACATTTCATTCACATAAAGGCAAGACAAATATTAAAACAAAACACCAATTTTACAAAGAATAAAAAGAGGAGAAACCATGTTCTACCTCTAAATGGGGAAGAGAAGAAAGAGATATCCGAATTCCATAAGTGTACCCAACATTGGTTGCACAAAAAAATGAACTCCATAACCTCCTTATTCCTCCAAAGTCATCAAACCCTCCTTATTTCTCCATCCCTTTCACCAAACTCCTTCTTGGGAGGATTTTCAAACCCAAAAGGGTTTCCTCTCCAAGAATGGGGAAGGGGTTCAAACCATATGAACCTCCTTCCCCACCTAAAACCATTTGAGGGGAGAAACAAATATCCTACATGGCTTGCCCATCAAGCCATGAGGATTGAGAGGGAAAAATCCCTCTCTCTTCCCCCACAAATCTAAAATCGATCATGCCATATGATGGATGGAGGAAAATAAAATAAAACAACAATTAAAAACAACATGCAACAACACACATTTTAAGTAAACAAGACTAATATCTAGCATGATGTAAAACACACAAATAAGCTCAAGGAGCCTACCTCCAAAAGCTCTCCAACTTCAATCTTTTCCACTTCTTGACCCAATCAAACTCTAGCTCCAAAATCCACAAGCCTCCAAGCAAAAGCTCCCAAAAAAATAGTTCTCTTCTTTCCCCATGAGGGATAATTTGAAGAGGAACCAACAAAAATCCTCACAAACGAGGGGTTGACATGTGTCACCCCTATCTTCCCTCAAGGTCAAAGATGCCCGAGATAAAAGTGAAAAAGGATAAAATAACTTTTAACTATCTTCTCCCAAATTACTCAAAATGAACAACAAAACAAACTTGTGAAACTTTTAACAATACACACATATCCATACCCCTTACATGGATGTGACCAAAGGGAGGTAAAATGGGAGGGAAAGTCCTCTATGCCTTGGAATTAAGCCTCCCTACCTATAGGGTAGGGTCCAAGCGCCCTTTTTCATGCTAAGTGAACTCCCAAACTAAAAAGGGGTCACTTAAAATGCCTAAAATAGCCTAATTTCGGGTTTCACATATTTGGGCACAAGGGTAGAGGGTGTGGGGCCCACCCAAGGTTCACATGTGACCTTAATCCCTCTTGATTAAATACATCATTACACAAACTCAAAACTTAATGTAAGTAGGGCCATTAATTATCCAAAACAAGTTTACAATACAAACTAAACACCATAAGAAAAATGAAGAATACAAGACATATTACATTACAAAGGAGGGTCACTCATGGTGCCTAAAACAATAAAATCTACTAATAAGGCATCATACAATAAAAACAGCTAGGACTTAGCCCCGTGGGCTGCTTGTGTAAAATTGTGTAGCTGGCCTGAATCCCACGTTCTCCTATAACATATCACCTGGAAACTCATTGCACATATTAAACGCATGCACCTGTCCGATAAAATGTGAATCAACAACTTAATAAGAAATCAATGAATTCTAAACTCGCATATCATCTTCCTAGAATCGAAAATGTGACAACATGCACACTTATACACAAATTCACCATAAGTTAGACATAATGATAAAGTGACATATATCCATAGAATCCAAACATGCAGCTACATTAAACATTTAACGTATCTCAATTAGGTCTAAAAACATCATCATGAACTAATATCCACAACAACAAATGAAAACTAACAACATGATAATAAAGTCAAATTGGCGCTACATGCCCAACTATGTATCCATGTCCAAGAAGGTCAAAAATCATAACATATTGTCCAACATATATCAAATCCCTATCCAAACATGTCTATGAAGAAGGAAATCAACAAATAACTAAAGCTATAAAAATGTGGGCACTACATCCCCCTCTACTAAAATTAGACTTCCTCCTAGAAGTCACTGGAAGAGATAGGGATATCTGGCCCTCAATGATGTAGCATCCTCCCAGGTAGTTTTTGTCTCATCGTATTTCTCCCACTATAGTCTAACCTGGTCCAAGTCTCGACCCCGAAGGGCCAACCTTTGGTGATCTAGTATGCGTAAGGGCTCTAGTCTCCACTTTCCTCCATCCTCTACCTATAATGCCGACCACTCAAAAACATGAGAAACATTTGGTACATATCTACGTAGTACAGAAACATGAAATACATCGTGGGCCCATGCAAGGCGTGGTGGTAAAGCTAGGTGGTAGGCAACTGGACCGATGACCTCTAAAATATCAAAAGGCCCCACAAAATGAGGTGATATCTTAGAAGCCTTTCCATAATGGATTGGAATCTTATGCGGATGAACTCTCAAGAAGAATTTGTCACCCACTGAAAGTGACGATCAATCCTCTTGGTTTTGCATACGCCTTTTGGCATGCTCTAGCCTACTTAAGACGTTGTCTAATCAGAACAACCTGTTGCTCTAAATCCTGTAGATAAGCTGGTCCTAGAATAATCATGTCATCTAGCTTGTCCCAACTCAAAGGTGTCCTGTAAGGTCGACCATACAAATCCTAGTAGGGAGCCATACCAATGGAACTATGATAGTTGTTGTTGTAGGAAAACTCAAGTAAATGCAGATAATCTTCCCACTTCTTTTGTTGGTCCATCACATACATCCTCAGCATGTCCTCTAGTACCTGATTAACTCTCTTTGTCTTTCCATCTATCTCTAGATGATATGCTGAGCTGAAATTAATCTGCATACTTAGAGCGGCCTCAAAGGAAGTCTAGAAAACTTAAGTGTAAATGGTATCCCTGTCATTGATGATGGTCTTCAGAATCCCATGCAATATAACAATGTCCTCCATAAATACTTTGGTGATGGCCTGTGCATTATAGGTGACCTTGGTTGGTGAGAAATGTGCAACCTTGGTCAACTTATCCACAGTGACCATAATGGCATCATGATGATAAGAAGACATAGGGAGTCCGACTATGAAATCCATGGAGATCACATCCCATTTCCACTCGGGAATATCATGAGGGTGTAAGAGTCCTGCGGGGTGAGAATGCTTTGCCTTGACCCTCTGGCACTCAAGGAAACATGCATCAAAATATACTATATCCCGTCGAAGAACAGGCCAACAATATAACTCCCTCAGATCGGCGTGCATTTTCTTCACTCCTGGATATGTTGCATATGGAGCTCGATGAGCCTCTGTAAGGATGAAGCTACGTAGATCACCTAACTTAGGGACTTAGATGCACCTATGGAACCAAAGTAAACCATCTGTCTCCAAAAAACACCCTGAAAATATGCCCTCTAATGAACCATGTGACTCCAACATATGTCTAGCACCCTCGTAAAACATGTCCTCTGGAAGATGCTCAAGAATCCTACCTCTCAAATCTAACTGTAGTGTTAATGAAGCAAGCACATGTCCGTCATCTACTAAGTGCATCTGGAACAACATTTTCCTTTCATTTGATATACTTTACTTCCATGTCATACTCACATAGGAACTCCATCCAATGCCGTTGACGAGCATTGAGGTTCGGCTGTGAGAAGATATGCTACAAGCTATGATGATCTGTCCTCAAAATGAAAGGCTTACCCAAAAGGAAATGTCGCCAACGCACAAGTGCATGAACAACTGCTGCAAGATCAAATTCATAAGTAGGGTAGTTAATCTCATAGTCTTTGAGCTTACGTGACTCAAAGGTAATCACTTGATGCTCCTACATAAGAATGGCCCCCAAACCCTCTAGTGATGCATCAGTGCAAAAAACAAAATCCTCTGTCAGGTCTGGAACTACTAAGATGGGCACCATGGTTAACCTTTCCTTAAGCAACTGAAATGTCTGCTCACACTTTTCTGACCACTCAAACTTCTTCCATTTTCTCTACAGAGAACTAATAGGGTGAGCAATCCTAGATAAATCCTAGACAAACCTGCGGTAGTAACCTCTAAGCCCATAAAACTCCTCACCTCAGTGACTGATGTGGGTGCTTGGCCAATCCATGATAGCATGTATCTTAGAGGGATCTATTGAGATACCTTCTCCTGATAAGATGTGACCCAAGTACTGAATCTTTGTCTGAAAGAAGCTACATTTTTCCAAGTTCCCATACAACTTTTGCTCTCTCAAAACCTAAAGTACCTGTCTCAAATGCTCCCCGCGTTCCTCCTCAGAACGAGAATATATCAATATATCATCTAGGAACACTAAGACAAAGTGATCCAGAAAGGTCCTAAATACTCCATTCATGAGGCTCATGAAGACACTTGGGGCATTAGTCAATCCAAATGGAACAACGGTGAACTCATAATGCCCATAATGTGTGCGAAAAGTTGTCTTATGAATGTCTACATCTAAAATGTGCAACTAATGATACCCTGACTTGAGATCAATTTTGGAGAACACTCTCACTCCCCGCATCTGATCAAACAAGTCATCAATCCTAGGGAGTGGATAACGGTTCTTTATTGTGACTTTTTTGAGTCTGAAGTCTACACAAAGTCTGATAGAACCATACTTATTTTTCACAAATATGATTGGTGCTCCCCAAGGAGATACACTAGGATGAGTGAGACTCTTCTCCAACAACTCCTCTAACTATATCTTGAGCTCATGAAGATTTGGAGTCATCATCCGATAGGGTGCCCTAGAAAATGGTGCAGATCCTGGCACTAAATCGATGGTGAAATCCACCTCTCTGTGGGGTGGTAACCCTGGAAGCTCACCTAGAAACACATCTACATGCTCAAAACTACATGATCATCCAAGGGTGAATGCTCTGGAGTGGTCTCTGATCAATCACTAATGGTGATAATAAACAATTGACACCCTTTACGCATGCTCTGCTTGAGTTTCTTAGCCGAGATCATACGCAAAGAGATAGGTCTCTGCATCCCTAAAATCACAACTGCACTCCCAAGATCATCCTAAAAGTCAATGATCTTATTTCTGTAATCCACCTTGGCTCGATGAGCCTTGAGCCAATCCATACCTAACACTACCTGATAGGATCCTAGAGGAATAACTCAAAGGTCAAGTGTAGTGGAGAAGACTCCTAAATTAAGTACGCAACTCTCCACATACGAGTCCACGATGATTTTGGCTCTAGAGGCCAACTCAACCTGCCAACTATCTGGTTTCCTAGCCACAACTAGCCCACACTGGTCTACTATAGAAGGAGATACAAAATAATCTGAAGCACTTTAATCAAAAATTACTTGAGATAGAAATACCCCTGATAGTACCTATCGTCTCAATGACTGTGGCCTGATGCTCGGCCTAGTGGTTGTCAACCACTGCATATACACGATGAGTGCGTACCACATCACCCACTGTCTGCTCAGATCTAGGATCTCTCTGCGTATCCATGGTATTGGTTTTGTGCAGACACATACACACATAATGATCAAGGGACCCACAAATAAAACATCCTCCTGTACCTCTTTGAGATGGGGTCCCTCCTGTACTCTCGTGAACTGACCCTACCAGCCCAACTCTAGTAGACTGCTGCAAGAGAGCTAGGCTATACCTACCGAGTACCCTATCTCCCATCCCTGGCTCCACCAAAATCTCCTTCAGAACCACCTCTTTGAAAACCCTGTGTTTTCTAACCCCCTGCTACTGGTGGCCCTGATGTTGTGTCTGCCACTGTGGATGTGGTGGACCACTCGAAGCTACTGGTGAAGGCCTAAATCCTCCTCTAAGGGGTGGTGCTTGAACCCCATGTCCTCTGACTCTGGAAGGCCTATATCCTATCTTGAAACTTGTTGTTGTTCTATCTCAATGCTCCTGTGCCCTAGTCCTATTCTCCTCAGCTAAGTAGGCCTTCTCAACAACCTTCTCAAGTGTGGGAGGAGATAACATCCTAACTACTCCTACTATATCTACATTCAGCCCCAAATAAACCTGTTTACCTACAATTTTGTGTCTTGCAGGTAGTCCACATACTGCAAAAAATCTAGGAATCTGCTCTCATATTGTGCCACTTGTGCGAGCCCTATCGTAAGTCATGAAACTCGTCAATCCTCTTCTGTACAAAATTCTCTGACATATAGAAAGCTCTGAATCACTCCTCAAACATCTCCCAGGTCACCGTCTCTCAATTCAAATGGAGCTTCCACTCCTCATTCCTCCATCAAACGCCTCTGCATCTCAGAGGAGGTGTATGGAAAACCTGGCCTTGACATTGCTCTCGTAAGAGTGTAAGCCAAAACAACTATCCAGACTCGGAGCCATGACTCAGCCCCAAAGCCATCTGTAGAGCCAGTGTAGGTAGGCGACTGCAAGAAAAGAAGGTCTCTAATCACACTTCCTGTATCTTGATCCTGGCGATGCAGTCCAACAGGTGAGTGGGGTCACCTATCCCCAAATGGTCCCTCAAGACTGTGTGAGTGGCTACGACGGTATGAGGCTACCCTCTCGTGATGAACAAAGGGCTACGTGACTTCTCCCACCTCGGGATATCGTGCTCTGGTGGCTCTTAGTGTGTCCTCGCTTATCAGCTCCTCATCTCCCAACTGGATGTCCTCCTCTCTCACCCCTGTGGTGGTGGGAGATGTTCTGCTGCTGCACAACACCGATCAACTGCTGAAGAACCTCTAAGATCTGAGGCCCTAGCTCAGGTGCTTGTGGTTCGGGCGTAGGAGAACTACGTCCCAAACCCCTAACCAATCGTTGCCTCATGGGTGCCATCCTGTGAATGAGGTACAAAAATGGTTATTAAATTATAATGGTTGTGGAAATCTGGTTTAATTATTTTTTTAATGTTATTAAAATATTATTTACTAATTAATTAATTACCCAGAGCGTCCACGTGTGCAAACCTGTGCTCTGATACCAAATGTAATATCCAACCTCGATACAATGGAAACAAACCAATAGTTACTAAAATTTTGGGATAATTTGTTTTTGAAGTGAACAATAATTACTAACACTTTTCTTAACCCTCTCCCATTAGTAATTAATTCATATTAATTATTAACTTACCCAAAATTAAATAGACACTAGCCCAATAACAATTTGATTATTTTATTCTACTAAGTATTAACTAGAGGCACAAATTTAATAAGTCTACACACCCTTTTAATTTAATTTGTTTTCCCCCTTTTAATTTAGTTTATCCACACACCCCCTTTTATTTATTTATTTATTTTCAATCCCATAAAAATTCCCAAAACTTTAAGTTGTGCAAGATTTAAAGTGCACCCTAGGATCAAACTAATTTTGCCCCTTGATTTTAAGATTCCCTAGAAAAACCCTAATCGATCCTTAACTTATCTTTTCCTTTCTTTTCCATTTGGTTTCATTATTCTTCGTGCATGTGTAGGTTGGGAAGAAGCCATGAAGATTTTTAGGAATTCATGGTGTTGTATGTGGTGGAAGAGAGCGACGGTTTTGGGGAGAGACCTGTGTGGAGGGGAGGAAGGTTACACACATGAAGGGGGAAAAAGAGACGGCCGTGTAGGATTAAGGAGATGGGTGTGTGGGAGGAGGTTTCGGTGGCCGAGAGGGAAGGGCAACGGCAGCATGCGGTGTGTGGCGGTGTGTGACAAAGGGGGGCGGTGGTGCGGCGGTGTTGGGGTTGTGTGTGTGTTAGCAGGAGGCTACACAGGGAGTGGGGAGGAGTGGAGGGGGCATTGTGGAGGGGGGAGTGAACATTGTCATGGGAAATGGGGAGGGGTTTGGCCCTCCCCAAAATCTATTTTGTTTTTTTCTTTTTAATTTTTTTATTTATAATTATAACTAAATATTATATCGGTAATAATATATTACTTAATATTGGTTATTCCACCATTAATAGTATTATATATATATATATATATATATATATATTTATATACTTTCATATTTTCTAGTTAAAATTTCTGTAATATTAAAAATATTTATAAAGCAGTTAAATAGTTTTTGTAAGACATTAATATATATATATATATATATATATATATATATATATATATATATAATATATATATATAGAAATGAAAAGAAATGATTAAATAAACTTATATCATATATTATGATAAGGTAATTTGACATGCTAAGAAAATGGATTATATTTTTTTGTATTCTTGAGGAGAGTGAACTTAATGTTTTTATTCCATCTATATTACAACGATTTACTCATTTATGTGAAAAGGATTGAATGTAAAAATTAGATAAAAATTAGAGAGTCTTGAAATAAGTCTATAACTAACAAGAAACAAATATACATATTACAATTTGATTTCCAAACAACATCATTTCTTGTGTTTTTTTTTCACATAAAAAAAAGGTATAAAACAATTTTTTTTTTTGTATAATACTACCAAACTTGCAAGACAAAAACTATTATAAAAATGACAATATAACCGTTAAAAATAAATCCTAAAAACTCCATGAACAATAGCTTTTCTTCAAATCAAATGACTAGATAACTATTACACATTTCCATAAGAGAGGGATTCCAACAAGGGTTGAAAAAAAAAAGTTTTCTTTTAATGCTAGTAACTTCACATTATTTCTTTTGTAATACAATGTTTCCAATAAACAACTTTCATTCCAAAATGGAGTTGCAACAATTCTTATGAATGGATTTTCATATCTATTTTACAAACTTAAAATTAATGAGCAACATATTCCCAAAATAGGCAACTACACAAGAATTCCTATTACAAGTTTCTTTGTAAGTTTGAAGAGAGATTTCTCAAACAAATATGTCTCAAGATTTCAAGAAATACTAAATATACAAAATGGAGAGTTTACAAGGAAAGGAAAAACTTTCCATAGCCATACAATTCAAGATACAATGAGAAGATGTCCACAAGAGATGGAACGGACAATGAGAATCCAAGTTGATAAGAGACTCCAAGTTTCCACCACATGATCTCCAACTTCAAAAGCCTCCAAGAATCCAACCCAAGGAGAGAAGGCTTGTTTAACCACCCAACATTAGGCATCATTACATGCCTTTCCAAGGTTGGAAGGCATGCTAGCCTCTCCCAAGCCCATGGGAAAGAGGACTACTATCCACAAATTTTCACAAGAGTAAGGGAGGACAAACAACATTTCATTCACATAAAGTGAAGACAAATATTAAAACAAAACACCAATTTTACAAAGATGAAAAAGAGGAGAAACCATGTTCTACCTCTAAATGGGGAAGAGAAGAAAGAGATCTCCAAATGCCAAAAGTGTAGCCAACATTGGTTGCACAAAAACAATGAACTCCATAACCTCCTTATTCCTCCAAAGTCATCAAACCCTCCTTATTTCTCCATCCCTTTCACCAAACTCCTTCTTGGGAGGATTTTCAAACCCAAAAGGGTTTCCTCTCCAAGAATGGGGAAGGGGTTCAAACCATATGAGCCTCCTTCCCCACCTCAAACCATTTAAGGGGAGAAAAAATATCCTACATGGCTTGCCCATCAAGCCATGAGGATTGAGAGAGAGAAATACCTCTCTCTTCCCTCACAACTCCAAAATCCATCATGCCATATGATGGATGGAGGAAAATAAAATAAAACAACAATTAAAAACAACATGCAACAACACACATTTTAAGTAAATAAGACTAATAGCTAGCATGATGTAAAACACACAAATAAGCTCAAGGAGCCTACCTGCAAAAGCTCTCAAACTTCAATCTTTTCCACTTTTTGACCCAAGCAAACTCTAGCTCCAAAATCCACAAGCCTCTAAGCAGAAGCTCCCAAAAAAAAGTTCTCTTCTTTCCCCATGAGGGAGAATTTGAAGAGGAACCAACAAAAATCCTCACAAATGAGGGGGTGACATGTGTCACCCCTCTCTTCCCTCAAGGTCAAAGATGCCCAAGATAAAAGAGAGAAAGGATAAAATAAGTTTTAACCCTTTCTCCCAAATTACTCAAAATGAACAACAAAACAAACTTGTGCAACTTTTAACAATACACACATATCCATACCCCTTACATGGATGTGACCAAAGGGAGGAAAAATCAGAGGGAAACTCCCTCTATGCCTTGGAATTAAGCCCCCCTACCTATAGGGTAGGGTCCAAGGGCCCTTTTTCATGCTAAGTGAACTCTCAAACTAAAAAGGGGTCACTTAAAATGCCTAAAATAGCCCAATTTCGGGTTTGGCATATTTGGGCACAAGGGTAGAGGGTGTGTGACCAACCCAAGGGTTCACATGTGACCCTAATCCCTCTTGATTAAATACATCATTACACAAACTCAAAACTTAATGTAAGTGGGGCCATTAATTCCCCAAAAAAAGTTTACAACACAAACTAAACACCATAAGCAAAATTAATAATACAAGACATATTACATTACAAAGGAGGGTCACTCATGGTGCCCAAAACAATAAACTCTACTAATAAGGCCTCATACAATAAACACAGCTAGAACATAGCCCCATGGGCTGCTTGTGTAAAATTGTGTAGCTGGCCTGAATCCCACGTTCTCCTGAAACCTATCACCTGCACAGTCATTGCACACATTAAACCGACCTGTCTGATAAAATGTGAATCAACAACTCAATAAGAAATCAATGAATTCTAAACTAGCATATCATCTTCCTTGGAATCAAAAATGCGACAACATGCACAATTATAAAAAAATTCACCATAAGTTAGACATAATGATAAAGTGACATATATCCATAGAATTCAAACATGCAACTACATTAAACATTTAACGTATCTCAATTAGGTCTAAACAACATCATCATAAACTAATGTCCACAACATCGAATGAAAACTAACAACATGCTAATAGAGTCAAATTGGCGCTACGTGCCCAAATATGCATCCATGTCCAAGAAGGTCAAAAATCATAACATATTGTCCAACATATAGCAAATCCATGTCCAAAAATGTCTATGAAGAAGGAAATCAAGAGATAACTGAAGCTATAAAAATGTGGACACTACACATCAACATTACCAAGCTCAAAAGTCTAGGAGGTGGTGTCAAATATTCAAAACCAACACTTAGGATACTGATCACTACTGGTACAACGATTTGAAACAAGGGTTTTTGATTTAATCAATCCCATCCAGTCACGATGATTTTAAATATTCAAAATGACATCCCCACTAATGAAAGAATAAGGGACATGTCACAGATCAATAATATGATGACTCTGATGAGGAGACACCAGAAGGAACCAATTGTGCTAAGAATCTTATACTAGTCTCTAAGACTTCACAATGCACGAAGAGATTCTAGTTGATAGACTCGGGTTCCAGTAAGTATATGTCAGGTGACAAGAAGTTGTTTGATTAATTGAACAAATAACCCACTTGATATCGGGTTCGGAAAGTAGATGACAAAGAGTACATTACAGATGGAATAGGCCAAGTTACCATTCCTCTGCGACCATGAAATGTACACTTATAGAGGTACTATATGTTTCTAGATTGACTAGCAACCTCTTGTCAGTCAGTCAACTCCTGAATCATCATCTAAAGGTAGATTTTCATGTTCAAAATGGCATCATATCATACTTGATCTCAAGACAAGGTACGGTTATTGCTAGAGCTTTTCTAAAAGATAATTTAATTTCTTTAGATATTGTTTCATCTTCTGTAGTAGCTTTATCTACCTCAATAGTAGAATCTACTACCCTATGGCATTACCAATATGGTCACTTATCTATTTGATCTTTACACCAGTTGAGTTCACAATCAATGGTACATGGACTTCCCAAATTGTCCAGTTACTTTCCTATTTTCCCTGGTTGTCCTGCAATTAAACAACACAAGGATCCATTTAAGGTGAGCACATTCCATGCCAAACATCTATATGTAGTTCATACGGATATGAACGGATCGTTTTCTGCTTCCTTTTCAGGATACAAGTACTTCCAACTATTCTTGGATGATTACTCTCAAAATATGTGGGTATTTTTCTTGAAAAATAAGAGTGAGGCTCTTCACCATTTCCAGATCTTCTATCAACGTGTTGTGAAAGAGACCGAACAACCTCTTCTTCTACTCCACTCAAGTTGAGGGGGAATTCACATCAAATAAGTTCTTGGCATTCCTGAACCAACAAGGCATTAAGAAAAACTTGACTGCTCCCTAGACACCCCAGTAAAATGGCATTGTGGAGCAACAAAATCACATAGTGATGGAGATGGCTCATAGCATGCTATCAAAAACAAAGCTAGAGGATTAATATTAGGTTGAAGTAGTACAGATATCTATTTATCTTCTCAATAGGGAATCAACAAATATTCTACATAATAAAATGATAGAAGTGGTATGGAGTTCTAGAAAGCCATCAATTTCTCATTTACGAGTATTTAGTTACACAACATACATGCATGTCCTAGCTCAGAAGAGAAAGAAAGTCTAGCCAAAAATACTCCCATGCATCCTACTGAGCTATAACACTACCTTGAATTCATATCGTCTCAAGGATCCTGAGACAAAAAAAATATACAAGAGTTGAGATGTGGTTTCTAATGAGTCATCCTTTGACTTAGTAATGACAACAAAAGAATGATTACCAACCATCTCTCACCGACTAGTCTCTGAATCAGCTGATCAGCCAGAGGAGACTTCTCAGAGAAAATATGTGCTGGAAGGGGAGCTATATGTTGACCTTGGAGAATAGGAGAATGTTACTCTTCACAAAAGAAGTCTAGTTCTCATCCAAAGTTGGTATAAGACACCATTAAAGACTCTCATTTGTAACAACTCCCAAATACTTCATTCGGAGTCAAAACGAGGAGTCAGACAAGAAATGAGATAAATTTTGCACTCCTGATTTTACTAATTAATAGCTTCGAGCCTAATAATGTTCGTGAAGCACTTAGTTAATCTCAGTGGAAAGAAGCCATAGATACAGAATATGGCTCACTCATGCAAAATCAAACATGGGAACTTGTCGATCTACCTATAGGAAAGAAACCCATAGGCTGCAAATGGGTTTTACAAACAAAATATAAGGAAGATGGATCCATCGAAAAACACAAAGCATAACTTGTAGCAAAAGGTTATGCTTAGAAAGAGGGAATTTACTATGAAGAAACCTTTGTGCCCACTACAAAGATCAAGACCATCAAAGTTGTTTTCTAACTAGCAGCACAAAAATGATGGAAACTTTAGTAGATGGACGTCAAGAGTGATTTACTAAATGGTGATCTGAAAGAAGAAGTTTACATGACCCAACCTGAAGGATTTGTTGATGAAGAGCATCCTAAAAAGGTATGTCGTCTCATCAAATCATTGTATCGACTGAAACAAGATCCAAGGGCATGGTATATAAAGATAGATGATCACCTTTTGCATCTTGGGTTCACTCATAGCCCCTCATATTCAAATTTTTATATAAAGAAGGTAGGAAAAGAAATTATCATTCTTGTTGTGTATGTGGATGAGCTTGTGATCAGTGGAAGTTCAGAAGATCAGGTTGATATTGTGAAGAATGATCTCAAAAAAAAATTGACATGAAAAATTTGGGGCTACTACATTACTGTCTTGGCTTGGAGATATGTCAAAAGAAGCATCAAATTTTTGTCTCCTAGATAAAGTACGCCAAGATAGTAAATCTATATCCACAATATATTGGACATAAATCAACCTATATCCAAAACTCAAGATATGGCAAGCGATATGGAGATATTGGACATAAATTAAAATATGTCCAACTATAAACCTATATCCACTCCCATGGAAAAAGGTTTGAAACTTTCACGATTCCAGGACTCACCTCAAGTAGATGCTACTCTTTACAGGTAATTTGTTGGAGGGCTTATCTACTTGACATATAACAAACTAGATCTATGCTATGTTGTCATCTATATTTAGAGGTTCATGGAGGAGCCAAATAAATGTCATTGACTGCAATAAAGCATGATTATGGTATGGAATATAAGAAGAATGATCAATTCTTCTTACAGGGATATGGTTACTCAGACCACGCCAGATTTGTTGATGACAAGAATTCAACCATAGGATACATTTTTCATCTTGAATCTAGACCTATCTCGTGGATAAGCAAGAAGCAGAATGTTGTTTCTATTTTATCCATAGAGAAAGAATATCGTGTGGCATGATGAGTTGTGTGTGAAGCGATATGGTTATGTTGCATTTTAGATGACATGGGCATTCTTGAAAAATAATCACATATTCTCTATTGCAACAATCAGAGTGTGTTGAATCTCATGCAAAATCTGATTTTTCATGAACAAACAAAGCATATTGAGATTGATTGTCATTGCATTCAAGAGCACGTATTGAACCATCATATTCAGCTCCAGTACTTTCCTACAGAAGCGCAAGTAGTTGATATTCTCACCAAATCTGCTGGAAAAGTGAAATTTGAACTTTTCAGCGGTTACATTTGCAAGAATAATGTAATAAGGGGGAATGTTGGAATATATTACGTAGAAAATAATTATATTTTATTACGAGTGTTTGTTTAAATCATATCCCATTATTCTCTTTTCGTTGTAACATCTCCTTTCATTTTGGGGAGTATTGTTATTTCTCTTTTGTATATATTTGTACGTTCTTCTATATAATAATATATGAGAGATATCTAATCTCTATTTCTTCTCCACTTCTTTCTCCTCTCATGTTAGTCTCTGATAGGAATGGAAACTACTGCAGGTCATTGTTTAGTTGTATGCAAAATAAGGAAGAAGATTCAACATTATGATGTGCTCCATTCGAGAATAATGTCTAGTTGTGTTTATTTTTCTTCTTCTACTTTTTTTCTCGTATGTTATGTGCATTGTAACCTGTGCAACACCCTCCTCATGGTAGATGAATAATACACTTCATTTTTTCCTACTCTCTGTCTTTTATTCTGAGTAGTTTTTGTAATGGTTAAGATATTGAAAGTTCCCTTTCCATCTATCCTGTTTTTGTGATGGTAAGATTTGTCTATTTCACTCTTCCATGTGTGTCTCTTTTGCCAACATACTCCCTGCTTTTGCCAAGATATGAGCTATGGAACAAGTAATGGACATACATCAAAGCATAAAAGATAGAGGAATTTTGTAAGATGTTGTAGTTGCAAATGCTCTGGTAAACATGTATGCAAACTATGCAACCTTACACAAAGAAGGTGAACTATTTGACAAAATGTCTTAAAAACATGGTTTTGTGGAAAATAATGACTATAGGATATGCACAAAATGGGTTTGTTGAAAATGCTTAGAAAATTTCAATCAAATGCAATTGGCAGGTGTAAATCCAAATTCCACAACCTTTGTCAGGATCCTCCCAGCCTGTTTCAAATGGGATCTTTGGAATATGGTATGGATATCAATGAAATCATAAAAGATAGAGGAATATTACATGATTTTGTAGTGCAACCCCCATGAAATACATGTATGTAAATTGTGGAAGCATTCACCTAACATCTAAAGAAATTGGGTCTCTTGGAGTAGACCTTAACCGTGGTTGTAAATTTGGGTTCGTCACCAGATGGTTGATAGTTTGGGTTAAGCCTTGGAGAGAGGGAAACTATGTAGAAATGAAATGAGAGTAGGATCCTCCTAGTATCGAATTTGATACCTTGATTCACTTCTTTCACGAGATGAGTTGGACCTTTTAATCTCGATAACCATTTAGACCCTGGTAGCTTGTGTGCATTGTGATTTTTATGAGCCATTTTGGCTAAATCATTTGTCCCTTAGCCATGGTATCCTTACCATCATATTTTATAATTTTCATCTAATTTGGTTATGTTATCCATATTTCACCCCGTGTCAAATATCGGATCAATCACAACCCTGCATAAGAGGAACTTGAGAAAACTCATCCACATCTTACAAATTGGTCGCAGGAGGACTCAACCACAGAGTGGCGGGGGCTGAGAGAGACTAAAGGACCCTGTCAAAAAAGAAATGACTTTGTCGGGCCGTTTCCACATCTTAAATCCATTCTTCAAGTTATAGGTTGACTCAACTATGGTATAGCAGGTCGACAAGAAGGGAAAGAAAGGGCGAAGATCCAAAGTCCTCGGGCTCGAAACGGTTCAGGAAAAGGTCCAAAAATGACTAAGTATGGAGGAGGCAGCAAAAAGAGCCATGTGTCCTAACGGTGCTTCTCCAAAGGTGAATCTAAAGAGGGAAGCCCAAACTAGCACTAGGCTTCCACACGTCTAGAGCCCCAAAGAAGTTGTGGGGCGTTGAAAAGTCTTCAAATAAAAAGAAGGTGCTAAGTGTCACTTGGCACAAAAATTGAAAGAAAGCCCAGGGTAGAGACTCTAACTTGTGCCAGCCCTCCACGTAGCAAATGGTCAGACAGATTTAAAAGGAGGGCTTCAAAATTGGCTAAGTATAAGAGGTCGGTGAACGCTGCCAAGTGTCAGTGTGGCGCATCTCCAACATTTGGTCCCAAGGCAAAGACCCAAACAAGCGCAAGCTCGGCACGTAGCTCAAAGCCTAAAAACTAAGAGGGACCATTGAAAAGTCCATAGATCAGTGGAGGCCAACAAGTGTCAACTTGATGCCCCTCCAAAGGTAAACTTTGGGTCGGGTTTTCAAGCAAATGCGGTGCCTCCACGTGTTATTCCAAAAGGGGTAGAGTTAGTTTAATATTCAAGGCATGGGCTAGGCCGATAGAGGTTGCCACATGTCTTAATGTAGTTGACTCAAGGATTAAATAGAGAAAAGGTTTCCAAATAGAGAAAAAATTGGTTCTTTTCCCCTTGTCATCTCAAAAGGGGTAAAAGTTACAAAATGTCCCGCAACTCTGCTAAGGGAAAAAGACAGCATTTGGGCCTGAGTCAAAGCCAAAGCGGGGAACCGGAGGAAGAAGTGAAATTTTTCCTTTTATCAAAAGGCAAAAAGATAAAGATGGAAGCACATTCCCCAACAAACCAAAAGTAGCCACGTGTGCAGGCAAAGCTTTGGGGTTGTGGGATTTTTTTGAGTTTTGCATTTATTGCGCAAAAGGGAAAAAGGATAAATTGCAAACCCGTAAGCCTGATTTTCATTCCAATGTGGGTGCGACATGTCCCATACCAAAAGGCAGACCCATTTTTCAAATTGTTTTCCCGCCCATTTCTACAGACTCGATAAAAACTTTGAAGGGGCATATCTTTCAACTCAGTGCTCGAATTATTGCAAATCTAACACCATTGGAAAGATCTCGGCCTCTCCCACACCATGGAGGTTTGAAACTTTAATTTTGAGGAGTTTAGGTAAAGTAAAATAGAGGAAATTTCTTCATCCTTTTAATACATGATCTTCTTGTCTTAACAAGCAGATCAGATTTGATCTTTTTCTCTGTTTCCTTTTCCTTCAAGACGCTGAACTAAGGATCGATGTAGTAAAGATGGATCTGGGGTAGATTTATTAGAAGCATTAATAGCCGTGGTTGAGCTTCAACCTTCTTTTCCTGCTTTTCTCTCTCTTTCTTCTTTCAGGTTGAATCTATAAATATAGGGGCAAGATCCATTGTAAAGGGTTGGATATTCTTTTTGTGTGGGCTCCCTTCTCCTTCTAGCAAAGGGATTTGTGGGGTTCAGGCCTTCCATTAAAATTTCAATACATTTCTACCTTTTGGCTGCTTTGTAATGAAATGTACCAATCTACAAAGAAATAAAACACATCTTGATAAAGTTTAGATCCTTTCTTGGCTCTTTTGCTCTCGTTTGGTCTTCCATTACAAATCTGGCTATTTGTGCTTGTTTATTGCATGCATTTTGTTGGTTTGTGTCTATTAGAAAAATAAGTGTTCATCACTCCTTTGATGCATCACCTGGTAGTTTAGTCTTTTTCTTATTTCTTATATCCCTTTTACCCCTATCTTCTTGGCAAGTTTTAGATTAGGTATAGAGATAGATCCTCTGAAAATCCTCACGTATGCACCTAAACAGAGGAATAAGGAACTAACCTTTAATATGGAGGGATTTTCCAAATTTTTACAAGGTCCCACACCTTGGGGAAGGTCCAATGTTACAAAATCACACAAAATGACTCTGCCTTAGAATATCATATCCATAACTCATTTGGGGGTGCTGTGATTTCACACTAACCGTTTGGGCATGCCCAGGTGGGACAAAGAAGTCTCCATCTTATTACAGTAGGAATTGATGTACACTTGATGAACTTGCTGTAGGACAAAGAAGCATTAAAATTTTACATCTAATGACTCACAAAGAAACAAATATACTAGTGTCAGTAGTCCAAGAAAATTCATGAAAAGAAAACAAACATGGTCAAATAATTAGAGAAGAGGGATGATTTGTCTATCTAGACTTATCCCCAGACAAAGGAAGAAGAGGAAGAAGAGCCTAGAGGTCTCTATCCCCACAAAATAGAGCCTTATCGACACCTCCTTCTGGCATTCTATTCTCTAAATCAAGAGGAGTTCTCAAAATGATCAGGATGGCCCAGTTGAATCCTTATGTCAACTTCACTGGCAGTAGGCCACTCGCCTTGAATGCACAAAATCTAGTTCTGATTGTAGCATTAAAGAGCATCCCATATTTCACTAGGAAAATCAAACTTCTCCTGGTGATCATGTCCAAGATATTACAAATGTCTATACAATCCACAAGATCCATGAGATGGAAATTGCAGTCAAGCTTCTCACTTCTTCACTCAAAGGGAAAGCTTCACAATGGTTCAGGAGTCTTGAGGTAGGCTCTATCTAGAATTGGAATCAGCTATGCACAGCTCTTCACAATCAGTTTGGAGAGAAAGGTGATAACTTGTCTTTGTTGTAGCAACTAACAAAGATCAAGAGATCCCGAAATGAGCAGCTGACAAACTTCAACCTCAGATTCTATCAGACCTGGGATAGGATTCCAACAACAGTAAATCCCACTAATGAAGGTTCCTTCTTATACTTCCTTAGGGATTTGAATTCTGATATTTCTTTGATGATTCAGTCAATGGGGGTTACAACCTTACCTATAGCCTATAACCTTTCCATAGGGGTAGAGAACCGTTTGATTTAGGCTGGAAAACTCGCTCCTAGGCCATCTATGCCTCTATACCCTGAGTTAAAAAACCCTAATGCTAGCCAAACACCCACATTAGCTCCCATACCCACCCCTAAGAGTCAAAGCTCATCTAAAGCCTCCACCTCATCATCTAACACCTCTAAGGAACTCTAGGAAGTCATGAAACAACTTTAGAACCTAGAAATGAGCTAGTAATCATCCCAAGACAACAAGCTCAGAGTCCTAGGTCGTATCAGCCTCAGGCTCAATATCAAGCTAGACCCTAGTATCAACACAAAAAGCCACCACCTCAGACTATAAATCAGAGCTAGAACCGAGGACATCCCCAAGCTGCTAGACCTTTCAGGTTGTATGATCCAAATAGAACTTCAACATTAAGGGCATTAGTTCCAACAAAGAACAATATGTCACAGGAATATGATTGGTGTTTTTCATGTAGTCAACCACATAACCAATCAATGTGTTGTAATGGTGCTCTAAATTAGGCCTTGATGGTGTAAACCAATATGGTTCCACAAGAACCTATCCAAGAGGGAGATGAGCAGCAATGAGCTCAACAAAGTGGACCTCTAGGAGAGACTATGCTAGTAAACTGGAAGGCTAAAGACTTTTATGGGATGAATCGGTTTCCTTCTCAAGGTGTAGCTGCCAATACACAGTCCAAAAAGATAAATATTAGAGAGGGAAAACCACCTTCGGAAATTTTCCCCTCAACCTACCATCACTCCACAAGGTCTTGGTGCTCCAAGTGTATCTCCCAACATGCAGAACCAATCTAAGCCACCTTCTAAATCCAATCAATAATGGTATAGTAACAACCCATGTGCAAAAATAAATGTGTCTAGGAAGGGGCAACAAAAAGATAGTTCATCCAATATTATTGAGCAGATGAAGAGGAAAATTGTGAACATTTCACTATGGGAGTCACTGGCCATTCTAGGGCAGAGGGATCTGTTACAGACTGCCATGCAGAATTGGTCAAGTTCAAATCAACCCCCTAACTAGCAAGAGAGAGTGCTTGCCAATGCATTTCAACTTGGGAGGAACCAAGGAGAACAACAAGGTAAGAACCTGAGACCTCCTCCATTATATGTCTCATTAATTATTGGAGACAAATTAGTGCACAATTTTATGATTGATTTTTGGGGTAGTAGTTCTGTGATGCCCAAACAAATAGCTTTTCAACTGGGTCTCCAATATGAAGTCATCTCTAGAGGGGTAGTGCAATTAGATGGGACAACAAGTGACGTGTAAACTATTGGAATCATCAAGGATCTGAGCATCACTCAACATGCCTGCCCCAATGTGACTTTTTTGCAAAATGTGTCCATCATAGATTTGCTACCACATTTTGCTTTGTGTCTATCTAGGGATCTCATTACCAAAATTGGAGGCTACATGTCATCTGATTGTTCACATATGTTCTTTAGGACAAGGTATGGGGAAGATGCCACAATTAGATTAGATCTGAACCCATTGTAGACTACCACATTGAGTCTTATGTTCCAAGCCCAATCAATGACAATTGCTCTTTTGATCAAGAGGACCTCCTAAGCACTAATGAAGTAGATACTAAGGTGGGATGCATCCTAGAATTGACTCTAGATGAGTGTACAAACAAAATAGATGCTTTTGACCCCTATAAGGAGATGGAAGAATATGAGTTGGTTGTCTACTATCTACATGAAGAGAATCATCCTCTTCCAGATGTAATTATGCCAGAATATAAAGATGACAATGAGGTATGGCAATCATTCTTTGATGGCTCAAGGAGTAGACAAGGAGCTGGAGGAGGAGCTATGATTGTATCTCCCAAAGGTATGAAGTACTATTCAGCCTTCAGATTCCAATTTTCTTACTCAAATAACACTTCTGAATATGAAGATTTTATCCAAGGTCTTCATTGGGCAAGGAATCTAGGAATCAAGAACTTACAAGTGTTCGGTGACAGTGAATTGGTTTCCAATCAAGTCAGAGGACTAAATGCTGTCAAAAACAACCTGCTCAAGAACTACAAGAGTAGGGTATGGGATCTCATTGAGGATTTCAAGGCCTTTAGAATTGTTTGCATACCCAGGAAGGAGAATGAAGATGCTAACAAACTTGCAGCAGTGGGAGCAACGTTTTATGTGGTTTCCAACATCAAAAGAGAAAAAGAACAACCACACATCCATATAGTTGTGAGACTAGAAATGTCAGATAATGACACATGCTAGTAGGTGTTTGAGAATGATCAACAGATCATCAACATTTTACAAGAAGAAGCTGAATTCTCAGCTAGAAACTAGAGTAGACTAGAGAAGCAATATGGGAATCAGATAATACACCTGCATACAAACAAACTTCCCAAAGACTTAGTGACACTGGAATCTATTTTCAATCCTAATGATCTTTTCAGAAAGGAGAAGATTCAGAGTCAATCCCAGTTGGAGAAGACAAAACACTTCAAACTGGAAAACTGGCCACCGAGCAAGAAAGGTATGAATTCGTAAAATTTTCCAAGAATTTCCAGATGTGTTTGCTTGGGGTTATGAAGACCTAAGAGGTTTCAATCAAAACTAGTACAACACACAATCAAACTAGATCCAGCTGCTCAGCCCATCAGGAAGAAGCAAAGACCATTCAACCCACATATTGAGCCTCCGATGAAGAATGAGCTGAACAAACTGATAGAGGCAAGTATCATATTTTGAATCAAACAATCAAGTTGGGTTACAAATCTAGTCCCAGTCAGGAAGAAAAATGGAGAAATCAGCATGTGTGTTGACTTCAAAGATTTGAACAGAGCCTCTCTCAAAGATCCTTACCCACTCCCTTCAATAGAGTAGATCTTACAAGTAGTGTCTGGGTCAGAAAGATTCTCTCTCCTAGATGGTTATTTGAGATACAATCAGATCATGGTAAAAGAAGATGATCAATTCAAAACAACCTTCACCATCAAATGGGGCACCTATGCTTATAGAAAAATGCCATTTGGATTGTCCAATGCTAGAGCCACTTTTCAAAGGGCAATGGATATGGCATTAAAAGGGATGATCAACAAAATTGTATTGATCTACCTGGATGACATCACTTTTTTTTCCAAGAATGCAACAGATCATCTTTTCCACCTAAGGTAGGTGTTCCAATGATGCAGGAGTTTTGGGGTGTCATTGAACCCTAAAAAATTCATATTCTTAGCCCAGGAAGGAAAACTTCTAGGACATATTGTATCGAAGGAAGGATTGGCAATTGACCTGGAGAGAATTCCAGCAATAAGAGCATTTCCATTTCCAAGTCACAAGAAGGATCTTCAAATCTTATTGGGAAAAATCAATTTTGTCCCAGGTTTATTCCAACTTTAGTGCCCTTGTTAAGCCAATAACGTTGATGCTAAAGAAGAACTTAGCATTCAAGTGGATAACTAAAGGAAAAGCAAGTTTTTGAGGCTATCAAAGAAGCCATATCACAAGCCCCAACTCTTGTGAATCCATATTTTTCCAAAGACTTCATATTGTATGCCTTTGGTGGTAGCAACAAAATTTCTACAATCTTGGTTCAACAGAACAAAGAAAGTGCAAAACAACCAATTGCTTTCTTCAGCTAGAGTTTGGAAGATTATGAGGTGAGGTACTCCTTCATTGAGAAGCAGGTCCTGGCAATGTTATTAGAGGATTGAAGAATTTTAAGCATTTGGTTTCAAACAACAAAATCCAACTATTGGTCTCCCATGCAGAGTTAAAGAATTCCTTCTCAGCAAGGACCTGAATGAGAAGCATGCAGGATGGATCACTCGTGTCATGGAATATGACATTGAGATCAAGGTCACCAAGCTAGTCCATGGGAAGGGGTTGTGTGAAAAACTAGCCTCAGGTCAACAAGATGAAACAAATAGTTCAAAAGACAATTTTCAAGCATGGTTCTTTAGCCTATAAGCAGAAATTTGATGTTTTTGCAACTAGTAAAAAAATATGAAATAAAGTCGTAGGACCCTAAGAAAGACAATAAAATGATGAGAAAATTATTGATATGTATAAACAACTGTATGAAACTATCTCTTATGGCTTGTTGTGTGAAATCTGACTTTTGAAAAAATAGTTTTCTCTCTCTTCTCTCTCTTCCTATCTCTTTCTCCCTCCTCACTTAGTTAAGAAATGAAATAAAATGAAAATTTTCCCTAACCCGAGTCTCTTGTTTCCTGTGTATTATTATTACAATGTAAATGGAAAACCAAAAAATTTAATTATGTTATATTTAGGTGGATACCACACCAACATTTTGCTGACCATGCAATTATTGCAGGTATCGAGACTTGGAGAAGGTGTAGTGACACTAAAAATATCATTTTTACATGCTATTTGAAATAATGTAATTATAAAGGATGAACCAATTTTTGTAATGTATTGAAATAATTATTGTTGAATTTTTTTATTATGTATAGGATGTTAGTTTGAGGTGCTTTGAGATATGTGCATTTATCCATAGGTGTAATTTTTATTTAGATTTACGTATGGTAAAAAGGCTGGATACATATGTTAAATGAAATTGTAGAGGATAATTCAACATTTCGTGATGTATTAAAAGGTTTCATATTGAAATTTTTTTATATTCGTAAGATGTTATTGTTTAGGGGAAATGTTCATCTAAACATGGGTGTTATTTTGATCCCAAAATTTTTATTGCAAAATTTTGATATATATGTTAAAGAAAATTGAATTGGGCATCTTATAGTGATTTCTCATTGTGTAATTTATGATGAAATCTCAAGAGTGTTGTGCTATTTAACTATAAAATATAGAAAATAAATCTATATTATACAGACAACCTTAGTTTAAATATCATGCATATCTACCCTTCTTGCATAATCTTTCTAGCAAGGAAAAAATTAGAACCTAAGTCTGAACTTAAATCTTTACACACAATGACACCTTCTAGTAAGTAAATAAGATCCCAAGTTAATATTTACATTCTAGTCTACATGCTTAGCAACATTTTCGTAAACCAAAAAATTAGGAATGACATGGTTAAAAAAAATTATGGTGTATGTCATCCCCTGATAGGATTGATAGTTGAGTGTGTAGTAAGGATAATGTGTTCTCCTAGGGTAGTGTTCCATAGGGAACCAACATCAAACATAATGTAAAACCCTCTTGGAATGATACACATGTTGAGTGGAAAATACCTTCAAATAACCTTGGAAGACACCTTAAGAGTTGGGATCATAATTATGCTCGATACCCAATTTTTATTATCATTTAGTTTATATTGTGCAATAGTAAGAGTTACTTGTGAAACATAACAACATTTTAATTTATAATTAGTTCGTGAAAAATTAACTGTAAAATGATGTGCTTAGAAAAAGGTGAAAATTAGATCACTCATATAATGTGTTTAAACCACCTTTTGTGAGAAAATGGATCCATGTTGTGTAAGATCTACTGTGAACATTAACCCCCTTTAAAAAATGAACTACACCATCTTGCTCTCCCACTAGTCCTATTATGTGATGGATTTCTGATGTGAAACTAGGTGATCATGTTCTAAGAGACACATCCCCTAAGATAGGGACTATTAGTCTCATGAGGACACAAATTTCCCTATTAAAAATAGGCCACGTAATTCATTTAAAAAAGAATAAGAACCTTTTTAGGAAAACCTCTTAAGTTGGATGTAAACGATACTCAGGAAACCTAATCTAGAAAAAAAAGGAAGCATGTTGCCATGTTAAGTTCCTTCCAGTCCTTAATTAATTATTGGAGCATAACTAGAGTAAAATTATAATTGGCACTTGAATTTGGTAAGTGTTTTCATGGGATGTTATTCTACAGGAAAGTGAAACATAATCTTCCTTGAAATGTGACCCTAAATCCTGTAAAAAAAATAATTTTTATCCTCTAGACTATTCTTCCCTTAATGTTAAAATGTATGATATAATATAAGATGCATTCCCTTAGGAGTGAATCCTAGGAATGTAAATGTGTTACACACCCTCTAAAATGTTGATGCGGATTAACCCCTCTAAAAGTGGCTTTATTTTGAATGGGGCATCATGTAAGGTATATATTGAATATCTATATTTGTAAAACTTCAAAGATGTGTCCTCATTCCTTCCTAAAAGATAACAATCTACTACTCTAATGTTAAGGTAAAACTGATCTAATCTAATCTAATCCTTCTTAGAGAAATATGAAAACAGAGGCTACACTAAGCTAGATAAATTTCTTCCTTGTGTGTGAAAATGGAGATGAGTAAGTGTGCATCAAGGA
Source organism: Taxus wallichiana var. yunnanensis (assembly GCA_018340775.1). Classification (NCBI taxonomy): domain Eukaryota; kingdom Viridiplantae; phylum Streptophyta; class Pinopsida; order Cupressales; family Taxaceae; genus Taxus; species Taxus wallichiana. The sequence continues at coordinate 779,036,479 of CM031240.1, forward strand.
AGAGGTTTGAAAACACCATTACTAAAGAGAGTGGCTTAAAATTTTTCAACCCTAGAGAAGAAAGAGGAAGAGGGTAGGAGAGAAAAAATGACCAACCACTAGAAAAATGCCCCATGTATAATATATAGGAAGATGATAGAGGGGATGAGAAGAAACCAGAAATTCATCCTCAACACCTCCAAAATGCATTTTTTCTTATATTGATGGGTTTCATGACACAACCCATGCCTCCATAAAGTTGTTCCTTATTAAGCAAGAAAGAAATCCCATTCTTCATTATGGTGGTAGGTTAGAATCTTGATAGCCTAAAAACTAGTGGTAGTTGAATAGCAGACATTGAGAGCTTTCCAAAAATTCCTCTCTTGCTCAAATCCGATCTTCAAAATGAAATTTATGATCATCTGAAGATTAGGGTCAAGTGTCCTAAACTATGATTCATCTTTCATTGTTGGATAGTTCATCCTATTATTGACACGTGGAGGAACCTCTTTTTGGAGACTCCTTTGGGTTTTAATTTTCACTTCAAGATGACATGTGGCACCTTATGTGGTCTTTCCATACTTAGAATTTTCAAGTGCTTGGTCTCCTTTCTCGGAGGAACTCAAGGAGAACAACAAGGGAGAAACCTATTTATGTCTCCACTTTTGGATTTTCCCTTTGAAGTTGCGCTGATGAGACACATGGAAGTTTCTGCAATCTCTTTCCATGCTTAGACTTTTCAAAGGCCCAAACAAATAGCTTTTTCAAGGCTCGGCAAATGGAGAGCCTCATCATTTAGGGGACCTGCCTTTAGATTTTACCTTTGAAGTTAGAGATGAGACACATGGAAAACTTACGTTGAATTTCAAAGCATCACTCAACAACAATGTTTTTTTTTTCAAAAATGTCCATTGATAGAGGACATTCCATTGCTCTTTCCATGTTTAGAATTTTCAATGACCAAAATCCTAGGCTACATGACCACATGGAGAGCTTGCACTCATTTAGGGACATGCCTTTAGATCTTATGAAAATTGCAATTAGATCTGACCTTCCATGAGTTCTTTTGCTTTGCTTAAACTCAATCAATGAGCTCTCAATTTTAAACCCTCAATTCTAAAGTTTGGGAGTCGAGTGTGAGGTGTAGAAGGAAATGAGCACACGAACAAAATAGATGCTTTAAGAGGGAAGTCCCTATAAAGGGTAAAATGGAAGGAGAAGAATGAAAAGAAGAGTATGGATCATCCTCTTCCGGAACAAATATGCAATTTAGAATGGCATACAATGAAAAATGGAAGGAGTAGATGCGAGAAGACCCGAACTTAGCCATTTGGAAGGTATCTCCCAAAGGTATAGAAAATTATTGACCTTGATTCAAAGGACTACACTAAAAAGAAATAGAAATTTTATGGGTCTTCAAACATGAAGCATAAGAATCTTAATCAAAGAAAAGTCATAAATAGCTAGGAAGTTAATTGGATAATCAGAGGGGATGAACTGAAAAACAGACCAGCCTTGAATTCATGGAGTCATCTCAAAAACAAATTCCTTAAATCTGTTTGCATACCTTGGAAGAAATGAAGATTGGAACTATTGATTTCCTAAGTGCTGATTGTGGTTTCCAACAGCAAAAAGAAAATGAACAACCACACATCCATATAGTATGTGATAGGTTATAAATGCTCAGAACACATGCCTTAAAGTGTTTGAAATGATCGCAAAAACATTCTTCATGGAAAAGCAAACCTCTTACTCTAAGGTGGTAAAGGAAACTTCCTGCAGAAAAACTTAGGGAGAAGTAGCTTCCTTTCTTTTCAAATCCTAATCATCTATTCATATGGAGATTTGGTAGTTTCCCATGAGAAGAAAAAAACTTCAACCCAAGAGCTTTCCAAAATTCCTCTCTTTCCATGTGTTTGCTTTATGAAGACCTAAGGTTTCAATCAAAACTGGGTAAATAACAATTATGGGCTCCATGGTTTTTTTCGGTCTTTTGCCCATTGTTTTGAACCCACATATTTTTGCCCCTTGGTTTTGATACCCACGAGGCAAGTTTTGTATCAAACTGCTTAGCGGGTTGTCTATTTATATGGTCTTATGCATATGATAGATGACAAGCAAATGTATTGCAGATGTGTTTTGAATTCGGTGTGAATTCAGTAGAGTTTGTTGAGCATAGCTCCAAACGGATCTGGTATTGTATTGAGAGAGTGGAGGCTTGTAATAAAATCTCAAGTGATTCTTGGTGGGCGTAGCCCAAATTGGGTGAACCACGTTAAATATTGTCTCTCACCATGTTGTGTTATTTTATTACTGCACATTTTATTTGAGATCTGTAATAATTTACGCATATTAGTTTCTCTGGATTGCGATTAAAAGTGAGGGATTATTCCGCATATTTTATCTCTTATTTCCTAACAATTGGTATCGAGCACTTTGGTTTGGTTTCTTTGAAGTGTTGAATCGCGAGGAAAGTTTTTAGCTTGAGTGGGAGCTATGGCGAGATGAAAAAGAAGATCTAGGGTTGATAAATTCAATTCTAGGGCATAATTTCGAGTCTTTGGAAGATGCGGATGGAAGATTACCTTTATCAAAAGGATCTTTATACTCCGTTGTCTGAGAAGGTGAACAAACCCTCGAGTATGACAGATGCGGAATGGGATTTGTTGGATCGGAAGGCACTTGGAACGATCCGGTTGATGTCTTGCATCTTCGGTATTATTTAATGTTTGAAGGAAAAGACTACAAAATCTAATGGATGCATTAGGGAAGTTGTATGAAAAACCCTCTGCCTCTAATAAGATATTTTTAATGAAAAAGTTGTTTAATATGAAGATGTCTGAGAATAGTTCAGTAGCAGATCATTTAAATGATTTCAATACGGTTGTGAATATGCTAGCTTGATTCTGATAGAATTTGATGAAGAAGTTAGGGCTTTATTAATTTGTGCTCTTTACGAGAGTTGGAATAGCACTAATGGCGGTAAGTAACTTCGGTTCAATTCTAACTTCGAAGTTGAAGTTTGAGGATGTTGTAGGGGTGATTCTAAGCGAGGAAATGTGAAGAAAAAGCTCAGGGAATCTTCTACTTGAGGAATGCTTTGTGAGTGACTAGAGGAGACAGAAGAATAGAGGAAACCGTGGAAAATCAAAAGATCGGGCAGGTCAAAATCCAAGAACAAGATTGTATCTTTGGAATTGTGGAAAGCTTTGGGCATGCGAAAAGGATTTTTGGGAGCTTCGGGATAAGAAGAAACAACGGGAAGAAAACAAGGAGGCAAATGTGGCATCGGGTAATGTATGTCGGGATGCTTTGATTCTTTCTTTGCATAATATTCTTGAATCTTGGGTTTTAGATTCGGGGCTTCTTTCATGCTTTACTCCACATAGGCATTATTTTGTTGATTATGTTGAGGATTTTGGGCATGTTTTCTTGGTGATGATGAGCCTTGCGGCATATAGTTGAAAAGGTTACATTCGGGTTAAGATGCGAGATGGGAATACATTTTTATATGCTATTATTGAAGGATGTCGGACATGTGCCTACATTAAGGAGAAATTTGATATCGGCGGGGCGGTTGGGAAGTGATGGTTGTCTTTGTGATATTTACAGAACTCTTGAAGGTTACCAAGGGTGCTCTTGTGGTGGCAGAGGTAAGAAGGTTGGAACCTTGTATTTAACCACTTGATAATACTAATGATTGTAATCTTGTGGCTTGAGATGCGGATCTGACATTATGGCACTATAGGCTCGGTCATATGAGCCATAAGGGCATGAACATCATAAAGAAGAATTTTCTGGATATACGAAAATTTTGGATTTACTGTGAAAGCTGCATATATGGGAAACAGAAAGCGAGTAAGGTTTCTCAAGGTTGGACCTACGAAAAAGAGAGTAAGTTAGAGCTGGTACATTCGATGTGTGGGGGCGGCTCGGGTATCATCTCTTGGGGTTTGAAGTTATTATGTTACTTTTATTGATGATCTGACAAGGAAAGTTTGGGTTTATTGTATTAGACACAAATCGATGTATTTGACACTTTTGTTAAATGGAAAGCCTTGGTAGAGAATGAAACAGGTCTTAAGCTAAAATGTCTCGGGTCGAGATAATGGAGATTGCATGATAATGAATTTAATGATTCTTGTTCTAAGAATGGAATCCATGAGGCAAAAAAAGATAGGTTCAGAACTCCACGTAGAATGGGGTATCGAAAGGATGAACACAAACAATAATGGAACGTCTTGGAGCATGAGGTTACATGCGGGGGACTGCCTCTTTCTTTTTGGGAGTTGAGCGGTGAGCACTATACCCAATTTTTGTACTTGATAAGCAGAGGACCCTCAAGTGCCTTGGATGGAGGCATACGAGGAGGCATGGTATGGTAAGAAAGTTGATTATTCATTTCTTAGAGTCTTTGGATGTGAAGTGTTTGTTCATATAGACAAGGATGATAGGACCAAGCTAGAGGCTAAATCGAGAAAAATGTACTTTCATTGGTTATGGTGGTGATGACTTTGGATTTAAATGTTGGAGTATTAAGGACAAAAAATCATTCGATCTAGGGATGTGGTCTTTAATGAGAAAGTCATGTATAAGCAACATTGATTGCGGGGAAAACAAGGAAGAAGAAGAAAGAATATGCGGTGGTAGAGGATCTTCCGGATGGGAAAGTGACCCATGAATCGGTTCGGGAACCTACTCAGCGGGAACCCCAAACTCCTACGGTGAGGAGGTCTTCTAGGGTAAGAAAAGAACACGAGCGTTTTCTCCTTCTCTTTATTATTTATTACTCATAACTATAGTGGAGAGCCAGAGAGCTTTGATGAAGCAATGCAGGTAGATGCCAGTAAGAAGTGGGAGCAAGCCATGGATGAGGAGCATAAGTCTCTCATGGAGAACCAGACTTGGGATTTGGTGAAGCTACCGGAAGGCAAAAGAGCATTGCAAAACAAGTGGGTGTCTAGAGTTAAAGATGAAGAAGGAGGAAAGAAAAGATATAAGGCCCGGTTGGTGGTCAAGGGGTTTGCACAGAAACAAGGTATAGATTTTGATGAGATTTTTCTCTGTAGTAAAAATGACTTCTATTAGAAGCTGTTCTTGGAATAGTGGCGTGAAAGACTTGCACTTAGACAGTTAGATGTAAAGACTACATTTCTCCATGGTGATTTGGAGGAGGAGCTATATATGCATGCAACCGAGAGGGATATGAGGTCAAAGGTAAAGAGGAGATGGTGTGTAAAATGAAGAAGAGCTTGTATGGCTTGAAACAAGCTCCACGTCAATGGTATAAGAAGTTTGATAGCTTCATGATGGAGCGAGGTTATATTAGATGTCATTCGACCATTGCGTGTATCTGAAAAGAAATTTGAGGATGGAAGTTATATTATCCTGTGTTTGTATGTTGATGACATGTTGGTTGCGAGTAAAAACATGCGAAAATAAAAGTACTCAAGAAACACTAAGTGAATCCTTTGATATGAAGGATTTGGGGGCAGCTAGAAAAATCCTTGGTATGAGGATAACTCAGGATAGGAAGGAAAGGAAGTTGACTTTATCTCAGGAAGAGTACATTAAGAAGGTATTGGATAGGTTTAACATGCGGGATGCTAAACAGGTTGGGACTCCTTTGCGAGCCATTTCAAGTTATCAAAGGAGCAAGTGTCCCAGACGAGCAAGAAAGAAACCAGATGTCAAAGGTACCTTACTCATCGAGCGGTTTGCGGTTTGATGTATCTTTATGGTGTGCACTAGGCACGATATTGCCCATGCGGTGGGAGGCTTTCCAGTAGATTTATGAGTGATCCGGGTAAAGAGCATTGTGCTCATAAAGTGGATCCTTCGGTATTTGAGAGGACCATGGGGATTTTTGTGCTACTGATGGATCGAACACCACTTTACGTGGTTATGTAGATTTTCGAACATGGCTGGAGATGTAGAGCAGACATGGAGAGCACTGACGAGTTATATTTACATTGTAGGTGGGACAACGGTGATGGATTTCACGATGACTACACGTGAACTGGTGGCTTTGTCACCACGGAGAAGTGAGTATGTTGCTGCCACGAGCTCTAAAGCAAAGAGATGATTTTGGCTTCAACAATTGCTTGAGGAGTTGGGGCATAAGCGGGAGGAATGTAAGCTATATAGTGATAGTCGAGTCTTATACACCTAGCTAAGAACTCTGCTTTCCACTCTTGAAGCATATACGGTTGAGATATCACTTCATCGGGACAACTTTGGAGGAAGATAAGTTGAAGTTGGAGAAGATTCATACAGTCGAGAATCTGCCGAGACATGATGACCAAGGTGGTCACAAGGATAAACTAAAGCTATGTTCGAGCTTTGGTTGGCCTTCGCGGAAAGACATAGTGAAGGGTTGAGAAGCTTGCTCGGTGGAAATAGTCTCAAGTGGGAGATTGTTATGTTTGTGGAGCCTATTTTCATGTTAGAGTATGGTACACCTTCATGTGTTACACTTTGGTATTTTTACGGGAGGCATAGAAGAATTCGCATGGCACAGGAGGCAAGGTCGGGGTTCGGGGCCTATGAAAAGCCCCAAATGAGAAATTTTCATGGGTGGTTTATTAACCCATGGGTAATGGGTAACCGTTATGGGTTTTTTTGGGCCCATGGTTTTTTTCGAGTTTTTGCCCATTGTTTTGATCCACGGTTTTTGCCCTTGGTTTTGATACCCACGGTTTTGTATCAAAGCTGCTTAAGCGATTGTCATTTATATGGTCTTATGCATATGATAGATGTACAATCAAAATGTATTGCTTGTGTTTTGAATTCGGGTGTGATTGGAACTAGAGTTTGTTGAGCATAGCTCCAAAATGGATCTGGTATTGTATTGAGAGAGTGAAACACTTGTAATAAAATATTATAGTGATTCTTGGTGGAGTGTAGCCCAAATTGGGTGAACCATGTTAAATATTGTCTCTCTACTGTTGTGTTATTTATTAGAATTTGAGATCTCAAATAATTTACGCATATTAGTTTCTCAAAATAGTCATCCATATATATGATTTGGCACTAAATATGGATTTTATTATGAGTGAAAAACTAACAAGAAGTTAATCCTCCACCCAAATCATCAAGGTATCAACTGGAAAGAAGAAAAATATCTCTTTTAGTTTCTCTGCATTTGTATTGAAGATGCATTGAAGCTGATCCTTGGTATTTTGAAACTCATCCTCATGATCAGAAGTAAGCATGACTTGTTGAAACTCCTCTTTTGGCTCTAATGAAGCCAAGTATTTGATTGGGCATGGTATGATCTGATGGACGTACCCATTTCTCTAAAATTCAACTCTAGAAATGGAGTCTTCCTGCGGACCTTCCTGGGTGAATGATGTGGAAGAGATGGTGTCTTTGTGTTCTTTTCCTTCCTCCACTTGAGAAGAATGTGGAAGATTAGGATCCTCTAACCTTGGTTCCAAAGGGCCTCTATGAGATACAGGATTCCGTACTTAGATTCCCTCCTTCGATACAACATGATCATGTGCGTGGAAGGTGGATGAGGGAGGAGAAAATGATGTGATGTCCACGGGCTCCTCACCATCGAACAAATCCTCCAAATCAGATAGATAATCTGCCTCCTTGCTGTCCACTTGCATGTGCTCAACCTCCATAGTGTCCTCCTAATCTACAATTTGTTCACCATGGTTCCCCTCATCCTCAAACATGAAGTTTGAAAGATCAAAATCTTCTTCGACATTAGATCTAGAAGGGGATGAAGTGGGAGGAAGAATTGAAGGTTCTTCTGCAACCTTATCTGTGTTCAAAGCCTTTGAAACTATATGGTTCTCCTCCACAGCCAAAGTACACTCCTCTTTTGGATTTGGAGTAGATGCTTCTTCCCTCGCTTGTGTTGTAACCGAAGCCTTCACCACTTATGGCTTGACCTCATCCTCCTCCGGGGGCTTGACCATCAAGGGAATTTTATTAATTCTGAATCTAAGAGTAAATCTCACCAAGATTCTAATCATTTCTTCTTTTCTTGGCACTTCTTCTTGTTGCTCTACTTGACTATATTTTTGAGTCTCTTCTCGACATGGACTCGAGAGAGTAGGAGGAGTGGTAGGTGGGGTCTCCACTAGTTTTTGCTTTATTTTTGGTGGGGGGGAAGATATTTCTTTTGGATATTGTGGAGGGGACTTGGATTTGGAAGGGAAAATGGAAGAAGTATTGAGGTGAGATGGAAGATTAGGAGATGGAGAAATGGATTCCACATTTGGGGAAGCATGCAAGAAACTTGAGCTATGATACTCGGGCTGAAATGACATAGTTTGGGAAGGAGAAAAAATAAGACTATGAGGTGATTTACCTACCCATTGACAATGTTGTCTAGCACTAAGCTCGTAGGCCTCTATTTCCTCAGTCCATTTTACAAGTTGAGGCAGCATTTTAACCATGAAGTCAAGATTCTCCTGCGGGTTGTAATATCTTGGAAAAGGGTCTTCCGATGGAAAAGGTGCCTTGCAACCAATCCTGAAAGCTTTCATTTGCATTATAGGCCTAGATTTAGCCATGCTTGCCTCCATATTTTGAATCTTCTCCTACAGATCAACATTCTCCATATAATTTTTATCATCATATGCACACCCTTAGTCTTTATAAGCTCCATAGTGTGGTGGATGATCAAAATGATCTGCACCTTACTCATATGGGTAAGCATGATGGTTGTGAATCTTATCATAATTTTTATCTAGAGGAGTTGTGAAATAAATTGGAGGTGGAATGCACCACTTCTGCTGCAAGTGTGAATTCCAAGATGGGAATGAAGTCATGATTGGACAAATTCATGGATGGCAGAAGATGAAAGATGTGGAGAGAAGAATATGTGGAAATGGATGGAAGGAAAGTTTGCAACTCAGAGAATGGGTTGTTGATCAAATGGAGTTTCCAGATGTGTTTTGCAAGTGCCTCCAAAGGCTAAAATATTCACCAAGAGGACATTGGACCTAGTGAAGTGAAGTGTTAAGGTGCTTCAGACCGGTCCCACTGGGCATGCCAAAATTGTTGATGCATCATACAATGGCTTAAGATTTGTTGTTTGATAATGATATAGCTTGGAAAGATGAGAAAAATATAACTCTGGTGTCCTACCGGGCGTGCCAAAAATGTTGATACGGAATCACAACACCCTCCGAATGGCCTGATTTTGAATGGGGCATATGGTGTAATCCGCATAACTTGGGACCATCTCTTAAGTTGTGGGACTTACATGATTTAGATTGTCCTCCAGAGAAAGATGGATTCTTCTTTCTAATCTACCTGTCATAAGATACTCTAATCCAAGTAAACTATATAATCCTAATCAAACCTTCCAAGGGATCAGGGAGAGAGAGAAATGCATAAAAACAAAGCCTACACTAAAACAATGATATACTAGAAAAGGAAGTTGTTGATCAAAAATCCAACTGCCTAAAATGGAGAGAGGTCAGCAATGGAGAGGATGGAAAGATGCATCACAGACCAAAGATAAATTTCACATAGAACACCACTTCAAACCCATTAAACACAACTCTCAAAACCTGCAATAGACATCAAAAATATGCACAATATACCTTGTAATGGTGAGAGGCAAGAAGAGACGATAAAATAAGCAAAGGATGGACAAAATACATCACGAAATAGATTTTATTTCTCCATGAGTTCACACACTACATCATTAGTGGGAAAGAGGTAAGAAAACACCATTTCATAGCAAATAGAGGAGGCTTAAACTCCACATTCAACCCTAGAGAAGAAAGAGGGAGGGGGAAGGAGAGAAAAATGACCAACCACTAGAAAAATACACCTCCTTAGAATATATAGGAAGAATGAGAAAGGGAGATGAGAAGAAACCAGAAATCCATCCTCAACCACCTCCAAAATGCATTCAATTTACCTACAAAATTGATGGGTTCCATGACACAACCCATGCCTCACATATTTTTCCTTGTTGGGAAAGAAAGGAATCCCATACTTGATTATGGTGGTAGGTGACAAGCCTGATAGCCTAAAATTGTGGTAGTTGAGTAGGAGACGTCGAGAGATTTCAAAAAAGTCCTCTCTTGCTCAAATCCGAGCTTCCAGTCGAAAGTTATGATCATCTGAAGGTCAGGGTCAGGCATTCCACGTGAGATTCATGATTCATCTTTCATTGTTGGACCCTAGACATGTGGAGGGCTTGTGCTTATTTAGGGACCTACCTTTGGGTTTTACCTTTGAAGTTGCACTAAGATGACACATGGCACCTTATGTGGTCTTTCCATATTTAGAATTTTCATCGGTTGGTTATCCTTTTTGGGCTTTGACCATGTGGAGAGACCATGCTCATTTGGGTTTCCACTTTTGGATTTTCCCTTTGATGAGACACGTGGAGGCTTCCGTTGGATCTTTCCATGCTTAAAATTTTCAATGGTCGGTTTTACTTTTTGGGCTCTAACCACATGGAGAGCCTACACTCGTTTAGGTCTCCGCTTTTGGATTTTCCCTTTGAATTTATGCTGATGAGACATGTGGAGGCTTCTGCTGGCTCTTTCCATGCTTAGACATTTCAACAGCCAGTTCTACTTTTTCAGGCTCTGATCACATGGAGATCCTACATACGTTTGGGGACATGCCTTTAGATTTTACGTTTGAAGTTGTGTTGAGTGACATGGCACCTCTTATAGTTCTATTACTTTGATTCAAGTCGACTCACTCTGGGATCGATTTTGAACCCTATATTTTTAAGTTTGGGAGTCAGAGGCACAGAAGGGAAGGCAGGAGAGGCACACGTGCAAGAGGGAAGCGTGAAAGGGGAAAATAGAAGGAGAGAAGAATGTGAAAGAAGAGTATGGAAGTAGGGCGTGAATATCCAATTGAGTAAGGGCACGCGACGGTAGAAAGGAAGGAGGGCACGTGACAGGAAGACCCAAAACTTAGCCAATTTGGAAGGCATCTACCGAGGGCGCGCAGAAGAATTGCATGGTGCAGGGAGTGTACAAGAGGACTACATCCTATGAAAAGTGCCAAATGAGCAAGCCTGCAGGTGTGTAACCTCAAATGTGAAGCATCAGAGCCATAATGAAAGTAAAATTCATCCAAATAGCTAGAAGAGTTATTTGGATAACAATAAATAAATATCCTATTAACGAACGAATGAATTAAACAAGTAATTGAAATAATTTGGATGATCCTTATCTAATGAGATACACAATAGGTTAAATGTTAAACAATATAGAGGAAATATAACAAAGAGGAAAAGGAATGTATGATTCACATATTATGTACCTTTTAAGATCATTAAGTTAAAAATTGAAACATGATTTTAATAAATGCGTAATCGTAAAAATATCATTTCGTGGGAAGACCCTCTCTATAAGTTTGTACTATAGCTGAATTGTTATTTTGTGCCTTGTCATTTAAAAAAGGAAAAGAGACCTTGTTGTGCATCAGATGTTTTCATGTTATATATGCGGATTATTGTTTGTGCAAACATACCTTATCTTCTGTGTTGTCGTAAGTGATCTCTTGTAGAGTCGGGTATACTACAATGTAAGTCAGAAAACAATTTATCCCGGTATGTTTAGTGTTGTATTTGTGTGTTTAAAATTTGGGCATTACATATAGTTATTTTATGCTCTAAAATATTTTTGAATTATCTTATTATGACTTAAGCGTCAATTTTTTTAGAAATCTAAGTTGTTTAGGACATTCTTATATCAAGCACAAACCCTTTAGATTTAGAAAATGCTTTAGCCTATTTCATTTAGCTTCACATTGTAAGAGTGTGAAACAAAAATTGAATGGGAATGTTTCTTGGTGGAAGGTTTTTCAACTGAATATGTTCGTTGTGAAAAATGAATCTCTTTATTCTTGGGAGGACTCAGACATTGATGACGGTAAGATTCAAATATTGGTTGAAAAGGTGGAGAGTGATGGACTGATTTCCTCTATGCCTATCTTGGATATGTAGTTACCTTCAGGATTGGACTAAAAAAAGGACTCTTGAAAATGGACCCGAATTTTGAAAAAAAGGAGAGGTTGGAGATTTTTATCCCTACTCATTTAGATGAAAACACTAATCCTAACAAGAGTGAGGGGTGGATAGTTGGGAACCAAAAAAGGAAATGAAATAACCACTCTACTCCTCTTCAGGTGAACTTAAGATCTCATGGTCAGGTGCCCCTTGGGTAATCCTTTCCTTTCCTTTGGTTAGGGTTGTACATTAGGGATTTAAGGCGCTCCTCGACTACAGTCAAACCTGTTTGACTTATTTTCTTTGTAGGCTCTTTGTCATTTTTTGTTCTCTCCTAGCCATGTCAATGGTTTGGGGTTTCTGGAGGTCTCATTTTTATTTTCAAATACCAAGATTCACTTTGTTCCTTGTTGAGACTTGATGCTTATCTTTCAGTTGTACAAGGTTCATAATTCCCTTTAAACACATTTGTATTTCATTTTGGCCTTTTGGCTGCCTAGCTTCAGTTCTTGTAAAGGGTTTTTTGGTCCCTTCAAAAACAAACTATTTTTGCCTTATCCTAAAAAATATCAAGCACAAACCAATATTTTAAATATTATTTTCAAATATAATAGGATAAATAACAAGTATTTATTATCATATAAGTATCTTAGGAATCCCAAAGACACTATTTCTACTCTAATACCCATCTATTTATGTAGATTTGGTGGCTTGTCTTGTGAATCCCGTAAAGTTTTTATATAGAAATCAAAAATTTATCCATTTATTAAATATAGAGATTTGGAAAAATTCTATTCCATGTTAATATTTGATATTTATGTATGTCTCGCTTATATAATATTTGAGACTAAAAACATCCATCTAAGGCTTGAAAGTTTGGATTGAAGTTTATTTTCTATTTTTTAAATCAAATTTAAAAATATGTTATCTTTGTAACTTAGATTAAAATTAAGTTGAAACTCAAGAAAGAAATTAATCTAGAGTAATTTTTAATGTCTATAAGTTTAAAGGATCTAAAAATAAAAATTTAATACTTACAAAAAATATCAATTTCTTGAAATATTATTTTTTCCTAAAGATAGTATGTTTAGTCAACTTTGTGTATATGTCAGTTTCAATTAGTAATATTATATAAGAATTCAAATGAGAGGGAATATACTTTCTAATTTTTAAAAAATAGGAAATAAGGTGAATTCTATTAATTTTATTTAATAATTCTTCTTTTCATATTGTCATCATTTGGTTTTTGCTTAGTCATTCTTATCATTTGGTATCATAGTGTAATTGTATGATAAAATGGAATAGGTCAATAAGGTTACACACATATCCATGAAATTCTACAAACATTTGTAGAGATAAGTAGTGTTAAAAAAAGGAACACTGATAGGGGTGAATTAGTGTCCAATTCAACTTTTTCAAACTAAGTAAATCAATTACTTAAACTGAAAAGAAATTCAAAAAGAAGCATCCATCCACACATACACAGGAGAAAAGTATTTTTAAATGGAAAACTAAATTGGTAGAAAACCCAATAAACCAGTGCACTATAAGGAAAAAGTTTATAATTATTTATTGAGCTACAACTCAAATATTGAGGCTACAACCTCAATATCCACACAAGGTACAACTTGGTGATGGAAGTAACAACTTCCTAAATGATTTAGCCAACTACCTCTTACCTTATGCAAGATACCACCTGCAGGAAGCAAAAATCCCTGGAAAAACTAAGCTACAACCCAACTTGAACAAAAATAAGTGATCACACTTCAACTTGATGCAATGAACATCTGATAGTGACCCTATATTTAATATCTATCTTTGTTTCTCTATCAATCTCTGATTTCTTCAAATCTGGCTTATTCTTCAAACCTAATTCTTCTATTAATCACAATGTGCTTAATATTAACTACCACTTGTCTTTATTGGTTTACTACTTTATTTGTTTCAATTCCTTCACATTTTCACCATAACAGTCCAGGTACAGTCTCTTATATCCACTACCAACTCTCTATCTCAGTTACAACAGTTAAAATACACTTATTCACCTCCCCTAGTCTTCTTATCATTGTATTTTTATCATACCACACTTGGTCTCTCTTTTGAGATCTTATTCACTATATTTATTCTATGTTCATACAACCTTTTTCATCTCCTTAACGCTTTCAAATAATTTCACCAAATTCTCAGGAACTACGTCATTATATCAACTTTTCATATATCCTCTCCATCTAGTTAAATTTTTTCTTCCATATCTCTTTCTTCTAAAATTCTTCATCACTTTTTTTAGTTAGAAAATTTTGAATTCATACCATCTATGCAACTTCTTTTACCATTTCTTCTTACTACTATTTGGTCCCTTTGAATTCTTCTTACAACTAAACTTCTCAAAATGCTTTTTACAAATTGAATTTTCAATTGGAAGATCAACAAAAAAACATTTCATTTCCCATTCAAGCTAGGAAGGATATCAACAAGTTGTAACTATTTTTGATATTTTAGAGTTGCAATGTATATGTAAAACTTAGAGTCAATAGGGCCTTAGAGTTGTATAACTTCATAAGATAACAACAATTGTTAAACCTATGTTCTTCTAATAGGAATTGAGACACCATTCAATCAAAAACACTGCTGATAGGTTGATGAAGCATGGTAGAGCAAGTTTACAAGTCTTCAAGACACACCAAAATTTTTGCACTAATCATTGAACCATTTCATACAAACAATGTTTCCTATTATACTAACTTCATGCTCAAGAACTAACATAGACAGATGCAAGTGATTTTCTTGAATTTTGAAGAACATGGGATTATCCAAACACTAAAGAAGATAATCAAGCCTTATATCAACATGGTGTAATACATTTTAATAGGATATATAACTTTTCTTGTAATAATTTTTCTTATAGAACAAAAAAAACTTTACATTCTTGTCAAAGAGTACATTGTGCACACATTTGGGTACCTAAACATTTAAAACAATGCATTTTGAGCTAATTCAAAGTTTAAGAGTTTTTATCCAACCATTTATGAATGTAATCAAACCTTTTTCATTTATCTACTCAGAGATATCTTCTTTCAATTCAAATAAGTTGAAGAGAGGTGGACAATTAATAGTCAAGAACAATTTTTGAAAAATTCTGTAATGCAATTTTTCCTCCACACTCCATTAAACAACCCAAATATTTTTGCAATAGGTTAGGATTGTTCTCATAGAGATGTTTCATAACTTTTCAATTGTGGAATCTCTCAAAAAGACTAATAGTCCTTCATAAAAACCATAGATCAAGGTATATCTATGGTCAGAGTCTCGAGAGGGCATTAACTGTAATGTCTTTAACAAAAGTGATAAAAAATTCAAAATTCAAGGTTTTTTGTATTTATGTAACATCTCTACATCACTTAAAAAATATTTTCAAACATAATAAAATTCCTATCGAGTATGATTCACATAAAATGTAGTGAAATAAGACAAAGTCTGACCTTGACAGATCTTTATGGACAATGAGAAAAGGACTTCAAGTTTGAAGCAAGCATTGGTTAACTTGGAGAGAATCATTATGAGGTTAAAAAATTAATTTTATGAACACCACTTTATTTGAGAGAAATATATAACTTCAATGACTTTATTTCATCCCAAGAGCTTAAAAACATCTCATAGTCACCTCAACAATACTGAGCATATTTAGTAAACTTAGATGATTCATATGCCACACACTTTACATCAAGACAACTCTTCATCCTCGTGAGAACACTATCATATTATTTTCTCAAGAATATTCTTCAAACTAAATAATTAAACACACTCTTGAAGGTTGTTCCAAGCTTGACACAAGCCAGACTTAATGGTTGTATTAGTACATGCTCTCAAAGATACAAGAAACACTCCTTTACAAGAATTTTGATTGAAAAGTTTCATTCTTCGGTTTGAACACCATTTAATAGGAGATATCAAACATGGAACAAGTTTCCAGAAAGCTCCAGATTCTTGTATAAACTTGAAGATTCCTTTTGAAGAGAAAAACTGACAAACTCATGGAAGCTATCCCTTGAGAAGAGAAGACATTAGAAGCACTGGTTGGGATTAGAGACTTGAACATAAAATATAACCAAATAAGTATGAAAAACAATCAGAAAATCTCCAATAAATATTTCCAAGGCTCAAACTAGTCATTTGAGATCAAGATTTACCTTTTTCTCTTTTCTATTCACAACACAGTCTAGGAGAGAGAAACATTACTCAACTAAAATGCTCATATCTTTTCAACGACAAGTCCAAATGAATTGAATTTTTTTTTAGTATTTCATGCTTGGAATCCTTTTTAAAAATCCAGTATATTATTTATATGAAGCATACATTATATTTTTTCATGATTGCTAAGAAATGAGGAAGCTCAAAATGAGCTTTTCAATAGACCACTTTTGCAAAAACTTACAAAAATTACCCAATTGACCTATTGACGACCTAAAATTTTAAATGAAATACAAGGGAACCTTCCTCCATCATCTAACATGATCTTTTTGACTTGAATAGCTCTGAAATTTTCCATACCATCTCATTTGCATATAATAACATTACCTATTCTCAAGACCAAATTATTTGCAATATAGAAACATGACTCCTGGAGTTGAGCTGCACCTAACATGTTATAAAACATGTTATAAAAAATCTACCAAATATTCTCCCATGATTTATCTGACCTTCTCATTCCTATCACACCTCATTAGACACCTGAAACCAACCTGAAAGGGCACTAATAATCAACCTTCAAGTCCCTACCTTCATAAAACTAGATGAAATCATATTGAACCTTTAATAACAACCTGATATACCTCTTCTTACACTCTACCTTTTCCATGAATTCCTTGTACATCAATGACAACCACCACCAATGCAATAGGGTGCAACAAGTATAGGAGTTATTCAGAGTTATTATGGAACTGTTGGGTTTTAAAATGGTACTTTAATCAAATCCATAGTCAAGGGATAGAAATTCCCTCCTCTTTATGGGGGAGGTTCCTTTCTTGAAAGTAGTCAGCAAAGCTTATATACAAATGTTCAACTTTCATCTTAAGGATGGACTTCTGACATCTTGAAATGCTTTTTTACCAAAGGAGCTTATCAATACAAACAAATGGAAGAAATTGAAGAAAGGAAAGAGCATAATATAACAGTACTTTCAAGAAATATAGATAACAGATTATAACTGTAAACGTACTGAGAAAAGGTGATACAAAACATAATCATTCACATTCACAACATAAGATTATATTCCATAGACACAAATTTCTAGAAATCATATCAATAAGAACAAAAAGTTTCTTATTATAGAAGATAAATGATCCAAAGATTTCACGTAAGCAAGAAGAGAAAATAGATGAAGATAGAGAGAAAGGGGAAATTCTTTTGTATTGATTGCTTTCGATTCTATTTACACTTCAAAAGTATCAGATTCCAACATTTGTAATGAGTGAAGCTCTTACATTTATATATGAAGCGAAAGAGAGGAGAAGAAGAGAAGGAAAAAAATATGATTTGGAAGCTCAACCACCAACCATCAATGCCCCTGAAAATCCACCTACAATCTGTCAAATCTAGTTATGCATGTCTTTAGTGTGCTGAAGAAGGAAGGATGGAAGATCATATCAAATTTTATCTACTTGAAGCAGTCTGATCACACATTAATGGAAGAAAGATATTTTCCATATTTTTACCCAAATCAAGATATCTGGTAAGTTCTTTATGTCTATTTGGCATGTTGGGGAAGGAAGTATGGAAGATCGGATTAGATCTGGGTAGTTGAAGCAATCGGATTCCATATTAATTACTTGACAGACATTTTCCATAGATTTCCAACATAAAACCCTGCTGAAAACATTATTTTATGCTTTCATGGGATAGAGGAGACTAAGATCTTTCCAACAGTATTAAATTTTTTGAATTTCAAGCATTGTAGTGAAATTTATGCTCATTTTAATATTTGAATCGAATCCGTACAAAAATGGTGAAAATGCAATTTTCCCAAAATGGATCCGTGGGCCCAAAATTGAAATTGCACCTTTTGCACAAAAATTACAAAAGTGTAAAAGTTCCTTGCAGCCCTACAAGCCCGCAACTTCACATTTGATATAGGTCTGACACGTGGCTTTACCTGAGTGGTAACGGAGTCGTGACTTACTTTATAATTTTACTTCTTTTGGAAACAATTCTCAAAATATCAAAGTTCTCCATCGACCCGCTTCCCCACTTTGACTTTGGATGTGGGCTCAAGGTTTAAATTTTTTCCATGGCATGAGCAGGGCCACATCTCACTTTATCACTTTACGCCTTTTATGAAAACAAGGCTCAAAATCTCAAAGTGTCCCAACAACTTGCCTGTCTTCTTTGATTTTTGATGTGGGATCAACATTTGACCTTTTTCCATACGCCAACGGGGTCGCACTTTTCTTTTATGATTTATTCCTTTTATGAAATAAATTTAAAAAATCCAAAGTGCTCTGGCGATCCGCCTTCCGCTATGACCTGAAACATGGCCACGTGTCCCTTTGTGGGTCTATTCGTATTTTTGTGTTTTGACTAAGTCCCTCTGTTTGGTGGGGCCATATGTCTTACCTTGGACACGTGGAGGCTCAATGCACATTTGGGACCAGCCTTTGGATTATCGCCTTTGAAGTTGTGTTGAGATGAAATGTGGAGGCTTCCACAAACCCTTATATACTTAGCCAATTCAACAATCAGCTTTGCCCCTTCTTTGAATCGAGACACGTGGAAAACTGGCACTCATTTCGGGGATTGCATTTGGCTTCAACCCTTGAAGGTGCACTATTGAGACACTTGGATACTTCCGCCAATTATTTTATACTTAGCCAATTTGGGCCTGCTACCCATTTGACTTCTGTTGACCCTAGACATGTGGAGGGATGATGGTAGTTCATGGTCTCTCTTTGGGCTGCACCTTTCAAGTTGTGCCAATGAGGCACATAGAGAGTTCAAGCATGTTTGGGGTCTATCTTTTCAGTCTCACATCTGAAGTTGCACTGATAAGGCACGTGGAGGCTTCTGTTGGCCCTCTTATACTTAATCGATTAAATGGACGGGTCTTGTCCCTTTTTCATACCTTGGACACATGGAACGTCGGCACTAGTTCAGGGTCTCACTTTGGGCCGCACCTTTGAAGTTGCACCAACAAGACACGTGGTGAGTCTGTGCTCACTTAGGATCCTGTTTTGAACTTGGCCTTTAGAGGTGCGCCATTGGGACATGTGGAGGCTTTTGCTGGCTCTTTATACTTAGCTGATTCAGGCCAATCAGGTTCCTTTAGGGCCACGAAGCCAATTTGACACTTTTACAAAAATTAAAAAAATGATAAGTTCGCAAAATAATCCGCCACACCGCATCCAATTAAATATGCCCATGTAATTATGGATTCCAGAAAATAAATTCACAGGGAAGAAACGCCCGTCATTCACGACTGTAGAAAAAATACAGAGAGGAAAACTCCACCATTTATGCCTGAATAACAAATTGATCCTCGTGGAAAGAATATATTTAAACAATACCAGGCTTTATGTGATCCACGACCATAGAGAAAGGATTACAAAATTGTATTCGAATGAAGGAAACAATTTTTTAAGCATCCAGATGGGAAGATAGAAATTTTATCAAACCATGCGGAGTACAAGATTTTAAGAGGGTGAGATTGCAAATGAGCAACAATTTCTTCAAAGCATGAATTTTTTCTATCTCTCTAGACTTCTCACTCTTCCCAAACATCTCTCAAAGGTGCCAACTCAAATTTTTTTAAAGCTTGACTTAAAAAAATGAGCGAGATTTTGAGGGTGACAATAGCTAGCTCTTTCTGGGGATGACTTGGCTTGGACAGAGGAATGAGGAAAGATCAAGAACTCAAGAAAAACTTTGGGAAAGTAGACCAGTGCCTTATCCATTGGGAAAATAGAGTCAAAGGTAAAACCAATATAGAAGACAACACACGTGGAAGGGAAACAAACCAAAAAGGAAAAAAAAAACACCGCACACAATATATACAAAAAGACTGCCTAATCACCTAGGACTTGAACAACTTCAAATACTACCCACTATAAGGAAGTGGGAGAGAGGATACATCCATATAATCCAAGTAGAAATAATTTTCTCCAGCAAAGTGTCTGATTTTGAAAGGAACAAGCCAAAGAGAATCAAACTTACCATGACTTCCTTGAGGTTCATGTCTTTTTCCCATAGCAAAACAATGTCTCCCACTTGAAAATCTCTGGGCCTAGCCTTCTTATCAAAAAAATATTTCACCTTCAGTTGATGAGCTGAGATCCTATAAAAAACCTACATCTTGTCTTCATCTAGCTTCTGAAGATACATGATCCTCTTATCTAAGGAACTGATGAAACTTGAATCCTTAATAGCCTTCATTAAGTGCAAGGCTGGTAATTCCACTATTACTAGCAGGTAAGCTTCAACACCATACACCACCTGAAATGGAGGAATCCCAATTGCTATTTTGGGTGTAATTCTATCTTCTCAAAGAGCATCATAAAGATTCTTGTGCCAATTCCTTTGAGATTCATTGAAAAGCTTCCAAACGATGGTTACCAAATTCTTATTTGTTGATTCTGCTTGTCCATTTCCTTGAGGATAATAATATGAATAATGAACAAGGGAAATTCCATAGCCATAGAAGAAATCCATCATCTTAAAAGAATAAAAATTGGAAGAATTATCAGTCACAATCTTTTTTGGTACCCCAAACCTTATCAAGATGTTCTCTTTGATAAAATTACACACCACCTCAGAAGTAGTGCTTTTGAATGGGATATCCTCTACCCACTTTGTGAAGTAATCTGTAGTAGTTAGTACGTGAGTATGTCTAGCACTGGAAGGTGGGTTAAGAGTTCCAATGAAATCCAATCCCAACTGTTGAAAAGGATCATCAATCACTAATGGTTTGAGTGGTAAAACAACCAACTTAGGTTTCCCAACAAAACTCTGATAGGCTTCACACTTACCTACCCATTTTGACGCATCCATGAACAATGTAGACCAATAGTACCCTACACGAAGGATCTTATGGGTAGTGACAGAAAAAGAGAAATGACCTATACAAGCTTGATCATGAAAATCTGAAAAAAAAATCTTATGTTGCTCTTTGTCCACACATTTAAGTAATCTTTCATCAATGCCTTGCTTGAACAAATCATTTTCCGATAATACATATAGTTCAAACCTTAGCTTAATAGATATCTTTTCCTTGACACTCAAATGGGATGGAAACTCTCCATAAGTAAGAAAATGTGCAATATCAGCATACCACTCATTTTTTGAACTGTGGAAGAGAATAATAGGAACATCAACTACTTTTTTGGACAATTTTTCATCAGCCCCTTTAACGATAAGATCACACAATCTTATACCCCGAACTAGCTTAGTTGGCTTGATATCAAGGTCATATTATTGGACCTTTACTACCTAATTTCCTCTCTCAGTTCCAAAATCCTATTGTGTAAGAATAGACTTGATGGTTATATCAGGTACAAGCATAATAGAGTGAGAATTACGAATATAAAAATGAAACTTCTTGACAACTTTGACCACTAGAAAAGCATGTTTCTTCATCAAAGTATATTTTGATTAACGATCTTTCAAAACATAGCTCATGAAGGAAATTGGAAGTTCATGATTCTTATAATTTTCTTGAGTTAGCACAGCAGCCAAGGTATTCTCTGTAGCATAGCAATAGATAGTAAAATCCTTGCTGAAATCAGGACATGGTAAGATGGGAGTTTTAGTAATGGATTTCTTGATATCTTCAAATGCTTCCTTACCTTCAGAAGACCAAACAAAGGTTTTATTTCCTTTCATCATTTGAACAATTATCATATTCAGTTCTGTAAAATCTAGAATGAATCTCCTCAAGAAATTTATCTTTCCAAAGAAAGAGTGAACACCCTTTTTGCTTGTGGGAAGAGGAATCTATTGGAATGCTTGAAATCTGATTGGATATATCTTGATACCTTCTTTGGAAACAATATTCCCAATCAACTTGCCTTCAATAACACAAAATAAAGACTTCTTAGGATTGAGATAAACTCCATGTTCTCTGCATTTTTGAATAACTGTTTCTAGATGCTGAAGATGATCTGCCCTTGTTTTGGAAAAATAGGTCAAATCATCAAGGTACACAACAACTTTCCCTTTAGGATTCCAAAAGCTAAATCCATTTCCCTCTGAAAAGTTGCACCATCATTGATAAGACAAAATGACATTCTCTTGTAGGAAAAGGTGCCCCAAGGGGTAGTAAAAGTAGTCTTTTGTTGATCTGGGGTACTGACTTCCACTTGATTATATCCAGATAATCCATATAGCATTGACAACATCTCAGAGCCTGAGACATCTTGAAAAACATGATCCATCATGGGGATTAGATATTTGTCTTTTAGAGAGGCCTCATTCAAATTCTTAAATCCACACAGATGTGAATCTCACTATTCTTCTTTCTGACAGGCATAATGTTGGCAATCCAAGTTGAATGATTTATAGGGAAAATAATCTTAGCTTTTAGTAACTTCTGGATCTCTTGAAAATAGTATTATCAACCTTAGGATTATATTTCCTTTGCTTCTACTTGAAAGGTTTGATCCCAGGTCTCAGAGGGATATAATGCTACATTTCCTTTGGTTGAAAATCCTTAAGATCTTCATATGAATAGGCAAGAACATTGAAATACATTTTTCATAGGCTTATTGCTTTATTTTTCTATTCTTGAGTGGAGAATTTTCCAATATTCACCACCCTGGGTTCATCATTGCTTCCAATATTGACCTTCTCATACTCAGAGACTGTCAAGTCCCTTGAGAAGCTTCAGATTTGAGGAAGCTATCATAATTTTCAAACAGATCTTCTAGGATCACCAGTCCTTTGGGAATCTTGTTACCCTTCAACTTAATACAACCATCTGGATCCAACTCTTCCTTTATATCTTTCTCATAGGAGGGAACATATTCTCTAGGTAGAGTTTCACTTCATTCTAAATATAATTGATTGAAGTTATCTTTAAGCTCCAAGAAAGAGAGAAAGTGTTGATAATCATTGAAAACCTACCAGTTGCTTGCATTATCTGGCACACTAGGCCTATGAATCATTTCAATGGTAAAGTTCTCTTGAGATAAATATGGATGAGGAATCAACAAAGATCCCGAGACAACTAGAGAATCAACTCTAGTATTCTTTTCTCTTGGCATAACTTCAATTGAGAAAGCATCAAGGAATTCAATGGAATCCCAAACAAAATTTCTATAATGTTTCAATCTCATATTCTTGACTTGGTAAAGATCCCTTACTTGTTTCACAATCAACTCTACATCTCCATGAGCACAAAGATTCTTTACTCCTATTTATTTTTCCATTTTGAACCCAAGGATGAGAGCCTCATACTCGGTTGTATTATTTGTATTTTAAAAATGAAGCTTGAAAGAAAATGCATGAATCTTCCCTTCTAGAGAGATTAACACCACAACAGCTCCAGAACTAGCTGAAGAGCAACTTCCATCAAAATCCAAAGACCAAATGCCATCAGATCATGAATCACTCCCTTAGGAAGACTTTCCTCATCCTATGACATGATCATATAGTTTCCATGCTCTATATCTTCATAGAGTATTTGTGCTTTTGGATCATCAATATTTTGCACAATATACTCAATTTTCTTTTCTGGTAACAAATTTCTTATTTTTCCATTGACCGGAATCAAATCATGTGACCAATCCATCTAAATTTCACCTCCTACCTTTTTACAGAGATTCCTATGCAACAACATACCATATGAGGGAGGAATATCAACTACCAAAATAGTGTCTAAGACCCTTTTCTCTGAAAAGTAGCGAAGGCTACTTGTACATCTTTAATTCTTCCAACCAAAGGCACTTCTCTACTCTCCATAGAATAGGAGGAACCAAAGGCATGTGTTAGAGTCAAGACCATAACATGAGCTACTTTTGCAGACATTACATTTTCTGATACTCCTAATTCTATAAAACAATTACTGAGTTTATGGCCATCTATGAGGAGAGTCACATAGAATGGTTCAATTTTTTCATTAGGGAAAGTGACTACAACCACAAATCTTGGATGAGGTGAGGAAGAGGGAGTGGAAAAAAGACTGTTAGAAGTATTGGATTTGGCTTTGGGTTTGGAATTGAAATTTTTTACCATTTTAGAAAGGATTTTGGATGGGTTTGGTAAAAATCTGCCTCTGAAATTTTGATTTTGTTCTTTTCAAGGTGATCGATGATATCAAAAGACCCAGAGGTAGATGGGGCATCACTACTAGGAATAGGAGAAACTTTTGATTTATCAAATTTAGGAATTGAAGGATAAGAAGTTTTGGAAATAGAGGTAGAAGGAGGAGGATTAGCATTACTCACCTTTTGCATGGAGGCAGTGGGAATAGGAGCTCCTATTCTTGCAACCATTGGAATAGTTATGGGAAACTACTTGGATTTCTTAGCAGGATGCACCACTTTTTCTTTTTTGTTCATTTTTTCCCGAGTCATAACAACATATGAATCACTATTCATCTCTGCCACTCTTTCATCATATTCATCTTCATCATCCATACCTTCAGTGGTGAGGAAATAAACTTGATATCCACCAAGCTCTTCCAGTTCTTCATCAACCTCTTCTTATGGGTATTCAAAGTATTCATTAAACTCCTCATCATCAAGGTCTTGAACTTCACAAGTTGCATTGACTGGAACCTTGATAGGTTGGCCTTCAATAACTAATTTATTCTGAGAAGGAGGTAACCGGTTCCTAGGATGAAAATTCCTTCTTGGAATATCTTTATAAGGAGTATGTTGAGCCAAATTATTTTTGATGGCACTGAGATCATTTGCCAACTTCTACACTAACTGATCTAAATTGGCTCTAGGAGAGGAAGAGGAGGATGCTTTAGACTTGGAGGGTTCTCTTTTCAATTTACCAGACATGATTAAATCATCCTCAACCTCAATAGCCAAATGCTTGATCAACATTCAGAGTTGCAAGGTTACCTCTCCTTGGTGCATAGCTTACTTCAGGTAACTGAGCATTGAGGAAGAAACATTTTTGATTTGATCTACAGGATGAGTGTTCTATGGAATTTTATGAATGAGCTTGTTGAATTTGGCCAGAAATTCTGTCATGGGCTCATGTGGTTCCTTCTTGATATGAGAAAGTTTTGCCAAGAGAGCATGGAAATATTCAACAGGTTTGAAACATTGTTCAAACTAAGTTATCAAGGTGGTCCAACAAGTAATTGACCCATCAAGAAGATGATAGAACCCATCAGCAGTATTATCATGCAATGTTTCTACAAAGATCCTGACAAAAACATCTTCATGCTCAATCCCAAGAATCCCACATGCAATGCTGAAGGTTGCAATGTGTTCATCTGGGTGTACCTTCCCATCACCTCAGAATTTAGGAAAAAAATTTCTACTACTCCTGGTAACTCATGCAATGGTTGAGGAATAGCAACATGCCCAATCCGTTGTCCCCAAGGTAGAGGTGTTACCATCTATGGGAAGATTGTCTAAAGGAGAACTAAAATACTAGCAAATATCAGAGCAAGAAGATTAGTGCTGAGTTATTATGGAGGAATGCTATTCTTGGGATTTCTATATTTGATAGGAGGTGTGCTTGCATAACGAGTTCCTCTGTTCCTTCTTGCTGGAAGAAGAGAGAAGTTTTTTTGCTCCAGAAGTTGAAAATGAGAATCTTTAACCCTGAGAGCTTTCTTCCCACGTGTATATCATAGAGTCGCTAGATCAAAAATGATCTCAAGTTGTTCTTTTCTAAAGGCATATGTTTGAAACGAAATCCCCAATAGAGTTTCCCCAACGGAGTCACCAAAAATTGTTAGGTTTTAAAATGGTACTTTAATCAAAACCACATTCAGGGGACAACAAGTCTCTCCTCTTTATGGGAGAGGTTCCCTTATTGAAAGAAGGCAGCAAATCTTATATACAAATGTGCAACTTTCATCTTATGCTAGAATTCTGACATCTTGAAATGACTTTTTACTAAAGGAGCTTATCATTACAAACAAATGGAAGAAACTAAAGAAAGGAAAGAGTAGAATATAATAGTACTTTTAGGAAATATAGATAGTAAAGTATAACCTTATACATACTGAGAAAAGGTGATACAGAACATAATCATTCACATTCACAACATAAGATATCATTCCATAGACACAAAGTTCTAGAAATCATATCAATAAGAACACAAATTTTCTTATTACAGAAGATAAATGATCCACATATTTCAGGTAAGCAAGAAGAGACAATAGATGAAGATAGAGAGAAAGGGAAATTCTTCTATATTGATTACTTTCGATTCTATTTACACTTCAAAAGTATCAGAGTCCAACATTTGCAATGAGCCAAGCTCTTACATTTATAGATGAAGCGAAGAGAGGAGAAGAAGAGAAGGAAAGAAATCTGATTTGGAAGCTCAACCACCAACCATCAATGCCCCTGCAAATCCACCTACAATCTATCAAATCTGGTTCTGCATGTCTTTGGCGTGCTGAAGAAAGAAGGATGGAAGATCAGATCAAATTTGATATAGTTGAAGCAGTTTGATCACACATTAATGGCACAAAATACATTTTCTATATTTTCACCCAAATCAAGATATCTAGTTAGTTCTCCATGTCTATTTGGCGTGTTGGAGAATGAAGTATAGAATATTGGATCATATCTGGGTAGTTGAAGCAATCGAATCCCGTATTAATGGCCTAAAAGAATTTTTCCAAATTTCCAACAATCAAAGCCTACTGAAAACAATATTTTATGCTTCCATGGTGTAGAGGAGACCAAGATCTTTCTAACAATATAAAATTTGTCAAATTTCAAGCATTGGACCAAAATTTATTCTCATTTGAATATTTGAATCGAATTCGTATAAAAATGGAGAAAATGAAATTTTCACAAAATGGATCCACAGTCCCAAAAATGAAATTGTGCCTTTTGCAAAGAAATTAAAAAAGTGTAAAAGTTCCCCGCAGCCCCACAAGCCTACAACTTTGCATTTGATATAGGTCTAACATGTGGCTTTACTTGAGTGGTAACGAAGTAGCGGCTTACTTTATAATTTTACTTCTTTTGGAAATAAGGCTCAAAACCTCAAAGTTCTCCACCGACCCGCTTCCCCACTTTGATTTTTGATGCAAACCCAAGCTTTGAATTTTTCCCGTGGCATGAGCGGGGCCGCGGTTCACTTTATCACTTTATGCCTTTTATGGAAACAAGGCTCAAAATCTCAAAGTGTCCCGATAACTTGCATGTCTGCTTTGATTTTTGATGTGGGCTCAACATTTGACCTTTTTCCATGCGCCGACAGGGTCGCACTTTTCTTTTATGCTTTATTCCTTTTACAAAATAAATTGAAAAACTCCAAATTTCTCTGCGATCTGCCTTCCCCATGTGACTTGAAACATGGCCACATGTCCCTTTGCGGGCCTATTCTATATTTTTGTGTTTTGACTAAGTCCCTCTATTTTGTGGGGCCATATGTCTAACCTTTGACATGTGGAGGCTCAACACACATTTGGGACCAGCCTTTGGATTATTGCCTTTGAAGTTGCGCTAAGCAGAAATGTGGAGGCTTCCACAAACCCTTCTATACTTAGCCAATTCAACGGTCAGATCTCCCCCTTCTTTGAATCTGAGACACGTGGAAAGATGACATTCATTTGGGGGACCGCATTTGGCTTTGACCCTTGAAGGTGCGTTGTTGAGACATGTGGATACTTCCACTGGTTCTTTTATACTTAGCCGATTCGGGCCTACTTCCCATTTGACTTCTGTTAGACCCTAGACACGTGGAGGGTTAGCGCTAGTTCAAGGTATCTATTTGGGCCACGCCTTTGAATTTGCACCGATGAGGCACATGGAGAGATGGCACATGTTTGGGGTCTATCTTTTGGGTCTCACTTCTAAAGTTATGCTGATGAGGCACGTGGAGGATTCTACTCCGGCCCTCTTATACTTAGTCGATTAAATGGCCGGCTTTGTCCCTTTTTCAGACCTTGGACACGTGGAGGGCCGGTGCTAGTTCAGGGTCTCTATTTGGGCTGTGCATTTGAAGTTGCAGCGACGAGACACGTGGTGAGTCTGCACTCACTTAGGATCCTTCTTTGAGCTTTGCCTTTGGAGTTGCATCATTGGGACGTGTGGAGGCTTCCACCGGCTCTTTATACTCAACTGATTCAGGCCAATAAGGATCCTTCGGGGGAACGAAGCCAATTTGACACTTTTGCAAAAATAAAAAAAATGATAAGTTCACAAAATAATCTGCCACACTGTGTCGAATTAATGATTTCCACGTACTCATGGATGCCGAAAAATAAATTTATAGGGAAGATACGCCCATCATTCACGACCGTGGAAAAAAATAGAGAGGGAAAACTCCACCATTTACATCTGAATAAAAAAATTCTCCTCGTTGAAGGAAGAACTGATAAACAATACCAGGCTCGATGCGATCCATGACCATAGAGAAAGGATTTGACAATTTTATTCGAATGAAGGAAACAAATTTTTAAGCATCTAGACGGGATGATAGAAATTTCATCAAACCAAGCGTACTGCAAGATTTTAACAGGGTGAGATTGTAAATGAGCACCAATTTATTCAAAGCACAAATTTTTTCTATCTCTCCAGACTTCTCACTCTACCCAAACATCTCTCAAAGGCACCAACTCAAAATTTTTGAAAGCTTGACTTAAAAAAAATGAGGGGGATTTTGATGGTGAAAACAACAACCAAGGAGAAGGTGTGGATGAGATGATAAAGAAGAATAGTTGGATAAAGTATAAGAAACACATAATTATCATGGAGAAGAGATGTCTCGAACCATTAAAGAAAGGTAGATTAATTATCTCTAAATAAGGAATGATGGAATTAAGGTAGATATTTCTTAATATGGTATGATTTTAAAACTAGAGGAGTTGACAAACTAGTCAAATAGCATGAAAATGCTACTCGAGTGGAAGCCCATGAAAAAAGAGTAGATGGTAAAATTTACATGCACATAGTTGAAGCTCCACGGAATGATAGGATGGGATCTCTTATTGAAGAAGTGGACACTATAAGAAAAAATAAGATCAAGGGTTAAATAAGTATAGAGAATAAGATAAAGAATAAATTTTTACATGTAGACTATGCTTAGGCATTGTAAAAATCATTTCAAAATCCCGAGGAAAAATGATTAAAGTTTCTAATATTATACTAATCAATTTTAAAAGATGTCAATTTGAGTATAACATGATTAGAGGAAAGATAAAATATCTTCAAGGTAAATAAATGGTTTGAAATTTCTATTCAATGTCAACTAGTAGTGCATAATAATATTAACTTGGAAGAAGATAACCAATTATCCTTAAAGGAAGAATAAAATAAGACAAGACAAACATTTAGGAGATTTAATGGACCAAAGAAAGGACAATCATCTCAAATAAGAGGATGGGTTGGTATAATATTACAAAAGGAGAACTATCTCATGAATTTTAAGTGGATAACATGGAAAGTTTTAAAAAAAAAAATGCAAAGATACATTAAGAGAGAGAGGGATGAAGGAAATAACAATTGTGATTGTGGAAGATAATGGAATTTCCCACATAGACATTATGTTTGTTATAGGTGTGGTGAAAATTTTATAGGGCATTTGGATGTCCATAATCACATGTACAAGAGAGGAGATTAGAGGATATTAGAGAAAATTTGATCAAGGACGAGGTTTAAGAACAAGAAAAATAAGTTTCACCAAATGTCAATGATATTCTCATGATGAGAAGAACAATTATTTCCCAAAGAAAGAACACTCTCAAGGTGGAGAATCATGGTTATGGACAAATATTGTTCTTAACAAGGTATGAATCAGGAGGAAATGTATGTAATGTTATCATTTATGGAAAAAGCTACAAAAATATGGTTTCCAAAGAAAAAGAAAATAAGTAAAGGGTTGCATAGCGGAAAACATACTTTTCTTTATTAGGTCTCATGTTTTAAGAAAGGGAATGAAGTTACACAAGATAATGGGTGTATGATTAAATTTCTATTGGAAATAATTATAATTATGATATTTTATGTGACATCGGTCAAATGGATGCATGTCATTTTTTTTGGGATACCATCTTAATTTTATAGAAAGGAAATTCATGATCTGGAAAATAATACCCATTAGTTTTGGAAATATGGAGTAAAGGTAGTTATTTTTCCACGTAGTGAACAAAAAAAAAGAGATAATGTTGTCCACAAAATAGTTTATCACAAAGATAGATATGATAGGGTATTTCTATGCATTAATGGTGAAAAAGAAGATGAAGAGGTGACATCCATACCAGCTAAAGCAATAAAGGTACTACAAGGATTACTAGATGTAATACTAGAAGAGTTACTAGATGGATTACAACTGAAGAGGGATATTTAACATCATATTGATTTGATTATAAGATCATCCATACTAAATAATGCTTCATCTAATATCACCCCAATATTACATGCAAAATTAACTATACACGTATCATAATTGCTGAAAAAAGGATCTATAATAAATATTATAAACCCATGTGCAACTCAAATGATATTTATTCTCAAGAAATGTGGGATATAGAGGATGTATATAGATAAAAGATTTATCACTAAAATTACAATCAAATAAAGGTTTATGATACCCTTTTTGAATGACATGATGGTTGTACTTGTAGGAGCTAATTTTTTTCCAAAAGGTTTTTTAATGAGTGGATAGTATAAAAATATGGATCAAGGAATGGGATTAATGCAACATAAAATTCAAAACCGAGTATGGTCTATATGAGTGGTTGGTAGTTTCATTCCAATTATCCAATGCACTGAGTAAATTAATTAGGATGATTGCATTAGTAATTTAATGCTAGTCTA
Source organism: Taxus wallichiana var. yunnanensis (assembly GCA_018340775.1). Lineage (NCBI taxonomy): Eukaryota > Viridiplantae > Streptophyta > Pinopsida > Cupressales > Taxaceae > Taxus > Taxus wallichiana. The sequence goes on from CM031240.1 coordinate 779,067,358, forward strand.
TTTTGATGAGATATTTATATTTAGTACTTAAAAAGGGATCACTTTTTACATTCGAGGATGGTTTTGTAAGTATGAAGGAAACAAAAGATATAAGTAACTGTGAAGAAATGGAATTTTATGCATAGAAGATTTGTATTTTTGGGGTTTTGGGTTCAAAATATGGTGTGTAGTTACATGTAAAAATAGAAAATGTACATTTTGAATGGACTATCCCATGAAGCTTAATAGAGATAATACCTTTCTATAAATTGTATAATTTTTACTGAATGTTTTTAAGGAATTACAGTAGTATTGTGACAAAATAACATAATGCATGAAAGAAAATAAGTTTCTATGGATAAAGGCATCATGTGAATGATTTTAATTATTAAAGAAGGTGACAAATTTCGTATTTTTTCCATACTTGATTTTAACCATGTTGTTTGTGATGCCTCACATGTGGCAATTAATGTTGTTGTATGTCAACAAGGAAGGCATAAATCATATTATATTAAGAAGATAAATGAGGTATGTGAAAAGTATTTTTCTTATGATATTTCTTTTCATGCCATTCTACAAACACTAAATAATTGCATTCATTACTTGGTTCTTAAGCAACTCATTTAGTATAAATATTATCATGACTTGAAATTAGTAAATACAAAAGGGAATTTAAATATTATGCATGCAAAGAGGGTTACATTCTTTTAGTGTTAGAAAATTACCTTGTAACATAATTTAGGAAACTAGATCTAGGTATATAATTCTTTGAAGAGTATCGAAATATTAACTACTATGGTGCAAGCTAAATGTTTAGCTTTGAACTTATCATAGAATTGTGTGATTATAATATTGAATTTGTGAGTATTTTTAAGTAATAAAGGATTCAAAAACATGATGGGATGGGTAATATTTACAAATATAATTTTATGTAAAATTGTTATATGTTTAAGGGAAAAGAGTTATATATTCCATTTTGATCAATGAAGGATAATATTTTAGATAATTTCATAGTGGTAGATTGTGTGATCATTTTGGAAATAATAATAAAATACAATTAGTGGAAGAAAATTATTTATGGAAACAATTGGAGAGATATGTTTCTAGATGAAATATATGTGAAGTTTATAAGGGATATGCGTAAAATATTGGTTTTTACATGTCATTACTAGTGCCAATAGGGCCATAGATGGACTTGAGCATGTATTTTGTATTTTGGATACCCAACACACAAAGAGGTAATGATAATTTACTTTATGTTTTGGATATATATTTTAATTTGGTGCACTCTTTTGAATGTTATAAGACAAATTCTACTATAAGAATAAAATTTATATAGAAGTTGTTAGGGTACATGCTATGCACAATCTATGAATTTAGATAGAGATAGCAATTTTTTGAGCCATATGTGGAGGAAGTTATGGAAAAGGTTAGCAACTATGTTATAATTAAGTATTACATATCATAGTCATATTGAAGGGTAAAAAAATTAATTTAACTTGATCTTACAAAATTTATTGATGTGTATTGTTGGTGAGAGACCTAGACAGATGGGCTTGACATTACCATAAGAAGAATTTTCCTACAATAGATCAACGAATAGATCAATGGATGAGTCACCATTTCAAATTATTAATGGAACATATCCTTACAGTGTTTTGAATAATGTAGCTACCAATTTTAGAAATGGTGAGTGATGATGTAGAATATTTTTCTCAATACATTTAAAATTTGTAGGAAATGATAAGGTAGAAGTTACATGATAGTAAATAAGAATAAACGGTGGTAGAAAATGTAACTAATATATAGAAGCTATTAAAAAAAGGAGATATGGTGATTATTTTAAGGGATATATTTTCCAAAGTAACATATAAAAATATTAAATATAAGAAGATTTTTCTTTACAAGATTGTGGGGAAGATCAATGAAAATGCATATGAGCTAAATGTAACACACCATTTTTTTATAACCCCATTATTTAGTGTTTGAGATATTTATTAATTTCATTAGGAGGAGGGTATAGATTAAGATATTTAAGGATGGGATTGGAATGAAAATATTCCAAGGAATAAGAGGGAGAAGTTCATGAAAGGTCTTGAAATAAAACAGTTAACACACTAAAAGTTAATTTCAAGAAATATTGTTTACAATGGCAAGATTTGTATCAAGAGGAAAATGCATGGATTCTAGAATGAGAGTTGAAGAAAAATTATACACATAAGCTAAAAGAATGTAATCATAGGAATTGGAAACCCATCTAAGCTCTTTTCAAACAAAGGAGAATGATGTGGATTTGGTGGTATTTCTTTTTGAGGCCATTACAATTTTTATGCTAACCAAAATGGATCCATATTTTTTATGGTATGCTATTTCAAATTTCTACCCCATGTTTAGTCATCCTAGTTACTTATGTGTTGTCTTGAATATTTTTAAAGGTGGAAATCATTCAAGGCTCTTAAATTGGGTTTTAATTTTACTTTATTTTTTTATTTCAAAAGATCGTATATTTATAACTCGAGTCAACGTGAGTTGGAATTACAAAAAAAATTAGTTTAAGCATGTAGTTAATGCAATGACATTCATAGGATCCTGAAATATAAATTTAAAACTTACTAAAATAGCTATTATTATGAAAAGTAAGTTTTTGTAAAGATTCTAAGTATATTCAAATTTTAATTAGAAGTCATGTTTAATTAGGAGTCATTTAGAATTAAAATAAGAGGACATTTAATACAATTCAAATAGAAGAAGAATTATTGGTGTTCTATTTGAGAATTTGGTTTTTCCTATTATAATTTTGTGTGTGTGTGTGTGTGTGTGTGTGTGTGTGTGTGTGTGTGTGTGTGAATAAATACATAAAGGGAGGAATAGAAATAACACGTGAATTATTTGTTAAATATCAACAACATATTTAATAAAACAAAATTCAATATATTTTTCTAGACTGTATAACTTATATACATTTTCTAATATCAATTCTATTTCAAATAATTAACAATGTTAAATACATTTATCATGTTTTTGATAATATAATACCCTATTGGTAGTGTATTTAATGTCATATACATTAACCTATTCTAGTTAACAAGAAAAATGTGTGTTAATGAAAATGAGTGTTATAACCATTTAAAAGCATAAAATGTTCCTAACAATCCCATTATCACAATTCAACGTCCTCTATTTAAATATTAACATTGATGATTATCAATAGTAACTAAAATATCAATATTGAACATCATTTTTTTGACATCACTACTATATTTTTGGAGTGCCCACCCCTCTTTGACACTATTTCATTGTGAAGTTAGTACTGTTGGATTGATAGTTAGACATTTGAGTATTATATTTTGATCAGTAGAAGGACTATGCGGATATTTGAACTATTGACATGTTGTGATTTACATTTTTATTATGATGCACTAGATGACGATGATAGACAATTATAAATGTTGATTTGCAATATTCTTATTTTATACTAACATGTCATATTTTGGATGCATAGCCTATGTTGGATGTTTTGAGTAGAATTATGATTTTATGGATGCCAAAATCGAATTAATTGTATAATGTTAGATGATAGAATTGCTAATTTTGGATGATTATTTTTAATTTTTGTATGCATATTAGTCTCGATGTTGTTGATACGGCCGTAAGGCCTGAGAAGTATTTTATTTGTGTTGTAATACATTTTATCACATACATCGAAAGGGGATGGGGGGCCAACCACAAAAAGATTTTGGGTGTTGTGCAACATGGCCAAAATTTGAAACCTTGTGTAATTTTATGATGTGTTGTTTTTACATGCCTATTTAGGAGGTTTCCCATAGGGGGTTACGTCACAAGTGAGGCCATGGGGGTAATATTTCTCTTCTTTTAATTTTGTGTGTGTTTTACTTTGTGTTATGTTTTTAATTATTGGAAATTGTAGTCACTTTATTAGAAATTATAAATGTGTCTTAATTAACTAATCCAACTTAATTTATTAGCTAAATGTTGTTGATGTACATTAGATTTTGTTGGGTTTTGTGTTATGTACTCTTACCCAACTTCAAAATTCATATTTTGACTTGGGAGGCCTTTTTGGAGGCTTGTGGGACAAGATAAGCTTGTCCCATGCCTCTTAAATTTACCCAACAACCCTACCTATGGTATGGGGAGTTAATTTTAGACTTATTTATGCATTTTGGAGTGTAAAAGAGTGAAAATAATTGCACTTTCCTACTTACCACAATAAATTTGTCCTTGGAAGACTTGGTGTGCAAGTTTGAGTGTCATGTGGGCTTTTCATAAGTCTTACATGTTCATTTATTGTCTTGGGCATGGTGTTTGAATTGTGTGTTAGAATGGAGGAATGGTGAAGTGGAATCCTACATGGAGCCACCTCATCATCCTCACATCTCATTTCTATTTATTGATGGAATTTGATGAATTTGGGGTTACTTGTTCATTTTCTTCTTCTGCACTTTTGGAATTAGGATCTTGTTGGAGTTTCTTTTGGAGTGTGCTTGGCTTGAATGTGTCAAAAAAAAAAAGCTTGTGGAGTGACGTCTCTTAGAAGTTTGTATGGAGAGGCAGGCTCTCCACCTTTGTTGTTTTTTTTTATACTTGTGAATGTGAAAATTGTGCTTGTTAGTATTGCATGAGTTTTGTGAATATGTTGTTTTTGTGTGGTTGGGTACGTGCCTTAATTTTGGTGTGGGATATGGATTTATGGGACAATTGGGGAGGGAAAATTGAGATGTGTGGAATTCATTTTGGAGGGAGTGTGATTGGGGGTTTCACCTATGGGGAGTGAAAAGGAAAACATGGACATATTTTAGCATGCTTGCAAGGGAGAGATAAGGATGTTTTGCTGTTGTATTATGCACTTGGAGGATTTGGGTGAAACTCCTACTTCACTTGGGAGACAAAAGGAGGTGGTACCCATATTTCATTGCTCCTTGTTGAACTGTTGTACTCAAGCCTTTGTGCTTGTTGGGAAGTTTTGTTTGTTGGAATGGATTGTTTATATGTGTTATTTGTTGTGTTATTTTGTGGATTGTAGTTGTTTGTGGAAGACATTCTTGTAAAAAGTTGTCAAATGTTGCTCAAGATCCCTCATGATTCTTTGGTTGGGGCTCAAAGGCCAGTAAGGAGATGGATTCTCCCCATATTGGATTATAGGTTGGGCGGAGAGTGTTTCCTATACCCCTTTTTATTTTTATTGTGATCCAAGTTTGAAAGATTGAAGAGTGCAATAGTGAAAGTCCCTATGTTGTAATTTTTTCATTTCATTATTCCCACATTGAGTGGAAGATTATAAATTTGTATGCTTGAAAGAAAGTTGTATTATTACCTAGAAATCCCTATAACTTGTAAAATCTCCTAAAAGTGTTTTAATGAGAAATTTGCATTTAAAATGTGTTAATTTTTTGAAAGGAAACTACAAAAATTTACATTGTTTTGGTGAAGTAGAAAGTTTGAAATGGGTTGAAATGGAAATGCAATTTTTTTAAAATTTAAGTTGTTTCACTATCTCCAAAATGTGATACGTTTCATTTTTAAAGTATTGAGAATCTTGTTAAAATTTATTGTTGTTAGAAATGGTTATCACTTATATATTACGAAATAAATGGAATCGATAGTCTTGTTTTATTGAATGAAAGTAATATTGAAGTAATTAAATTATAGTTACTTTTCGTAGCATGTTACAGAAAAGATACTAATTGGTGAAAATTATTAAAATGTAGAATAATATCATCCTTACTAGTTATAGTATGTTGAATGAAATATTTTATTAGTTTTCCCCAAATTTACTTTTAAATGAATAGGAAGAAATTTTTAAAACTTCTTGACTTGTATCTTACGTACCTTATAAATCATTGATCCTTTTAAATAAACAAAAAAACATATATATCTATCTTTCAAATTTTATATTATATGTAATTGAATACATTTATTTTGTATATGTATTAAATATGTGACAATTATAAAGCCATTGATTTTAGAAAAAAAAGATCATATTTGTTAATGTTAATATTATCATTAAAATAGATTCGATTATATTTAAAATATATATACAATATGTAATAAGTATTAATAATCTTAACTTTATATATAGCACAAAATAATTGTAATGTATGGTTGAAAGGCCAATGCGGCCACGCCGTTTCTATGTTGGAGTGGAGAATGGGGGGGAAGGGGTCGCTAACCCCACTCCCACCCCCACCCCATAGGTATATGGGATGGGGGGTGGGGTCGGCGACCCCCCCTCCTTTTATTATATATACAAACCGGTGGGTGGGAGGGCCAAGCACCCCCACAAAACACTTTATACCTTGCAGTGTTACAGGCATAAGAGCTTTTTTTAAACACATAGTCTCTATATTTTTGGGTAACCGTGACTTTTAAAATATAAAACATACACACACACACACATATTTGTATATCTATCCTTTTTAATAAATAAAAATTTAAGTTCTTTTAATCTATAATAAATTTGTATATATATATATATATATATATATCTGGGGATATATATACATATGTATATATACCCAAAAATGAGTGTATATATTATTTTAAAACCAGATTTTTAAAAGAGACAAATTTCCATATGCCTAAGTAGGGTGAATGTAACGAATAGCCTGACAACAAATGAATTTACAATCAAACCCTAGGAGAGGGTAAAATGGAAATAGCACATAACAAAAAATAAAATAAAATGGGAGCAACCATCCTAAGCTCGATTATACTTCCATGGCTTCCTTCTCCTTCTCCTCCCATAAACTTGCAAAAAAAAAAAAGAAAATAAGTCAAATGTATGAATATAATCTTTCTAAAGAGAGGATTAGGGTTAGTGTGAATCCTAGATCTAAGGGCTTAGATTTAGTCCATCCAATGGCCAAAAATCATCCCTACAAAAGTTAGGTGAGGGTTAGGTGAGAATTTCTTCAAATGAAATGCATGGGTCAACTTTGAATGGGGCCACTTAAGTGGTGTAGAAGTTAAATTTACTTTATAAACTAATTGATTAGTTGATGAATTTGTAATAAAAGACATCGAACCTTGTCATTAATTAAGTCAAATTTACCCCTGAGTAGTTAGACAATATTTATAATCAGGATTAAATCAAATTATATTTGATTCAATGGGAGGGCCAATTTAGACGTAGCCCTAGAATAATAAAACTATTTTATGACTTTTGAGCTATGTTACTAAATCAAATAAGGATTGTATCAAGGGGATTTTATACCCTAACTAGAGATTTAATAATATTAATTAAATGATAATTAAATTGATAGGTTGCTAACCGATAAATAAACTAAACTTTGCAACTAGTTTTGTTTATAAAAAATAATAAATTATTCAGTAATGTTTCCTATTTAACTTGTAGTTTGTCTTGGGTTTTGTGTGGATGTTTTGTGGGAGTTATAATTTTATTTCTTTCTTATCATGTATTTGTTTGCACCTTCTATCTTTGGTGATGATCTTCTATAAAAAGATGAGAATGACTAGAATGGGAATGAGTAGGAGATATTGGTGATGATATTTTTTTTTTATATTTAATTTGCAAACCACGGAGATGTTATTATACAATTCAAATTAAGAAAATTTATTTGTCTTATTGATTAGTTTTGAGGCTTTGTTTTTTATTTATTTATGAGATTGTGATATGTTCACTATAAGAATCTAGGTTTTTTGCGACAATTGTTCAACAATATTCTTGTGGTTATAAGGCATTGCAAAAATATAAAAATGTGGCATTGGAGTAGTAGTTGATTCACATTTTTACACATTTTATTAGAAATTTTACAATTTGTTAAATCATGGAAAGTTTACAATTTATGAAATTTATAGTTTAACTACAATTTTTTCATTGTATATTATCCACAAATTTTCATCTTTGTAAAATTCCTGTAATATTTAGTTTTTGTCAATTTTCCACAATTTTAAAAAATTGTAGCTTTTCTAGATATTTCATGTTTCTAAGCATTGCAAAATTTATAATTTTGTATTCCTAATCAATGTAATATATGCTGCAATTTCAATTTTTTTTAAGAATTAAGGTTTTCCCCAAAAACTTGGAGGTGGAAGCTACTATTTCATTACCACAATAATGAATAGTAAAATATATTTTAAAACAATTTAGAAATGTAACAATTACAATCCTTCACAATATTCAACTATTGGTGCGTAATCACAGCACCCCTGACTATTTGCAATTCAAATAATTGAGACCGTAAGTGTGATTGCATAACATGGAGATTTTCCCAAACTGTTGGACTTCACGATCGGAAATATCTCCTGATGAAGGTCTATTCCTATTCCTCTATTCTGATACACACATCAAATTGTAGAGGATCTACTTTAACTTGCCAAGGAGACATGGGTAAGAAGACTGCAAGAAATTAAACCTAATCTACAGAGGTTATGCACTAAAAGGAATGTTGAATACCTCCTTTCCATGGAGATGGAAACCATAGTCAGATTAAGAAGAGTGAAAATACACCACAGATCAATCTAATGATGAGAATCCACTAACCATTAAACAAAAACCATTAAACATGTAATACAATAACCATGCACAGATAACCAAGATTGTAATGAGATATCAAGAGAAAACAATGAACACAAGAGAGGGTTGAAATTCATCCACAGACATGTATTATTGCTCCACATATTTGATACAATGCATTACAATGGCCAAGAGGCACAAACTTGCATTACAGCTTGAATGGGAGGTTTGAACTCCACAAATTCACTTATAAACAAGAGAAGAAGGGAGGGTGCAAAGAAAAATTATCCAACATTAGAAAAATGCCCCTCCTTACAATATATAGGAAGAATGAGAGAGAGAAGATAAAATAATTTAAAATCTTGCTCCAAACACCCTAAAATGCATTAAAATATCTTACAACAATGATGGGCTATGTGTGCAATGAAAAGTTGCAAAAGCTATGGAACAAGGCTAAAGAACCTCAAAGCTTTGCTAACTCAACTATGCACCATGAGATAAGAGCTAAACAAGAGTTAATCCTATATATGCATCATAAATTTGACAAAAACATCAAAACCTACCTTATATACTACTTTGTACTCTTTTGAAAGCTATAAAACACTGAACCTATGAAGATCCTAGCAATCAAATATGATGTTTGATATGAAACTCAATCTTTCAAGAATGGATTCTCACCATCAATGGCTTCAAGTCCAATGGTTTTCTCCATATTACTCAAAACTTGGTTTAAGGATGCAAATGGAAGTGTAAGCTCAAAAATGGAGGAAGGAAAGCTTTAGATCAAATGTCTAATTAGTTTGAAGATAATATCAATGAGATCAAAGATTTTTAGGCTTGTTTTGGTTTTGTGTTATGTAATGTTATAAGTTTTAATGGGTATGCTTAGCCTTGTATTTATATTTTCTAGTTTGGAAGAGTTTGAAATTTGGGTACATGTGGGAATAAATCTCAAAAATCACTTTTGGATTAGATTACGATAAACATGCTTTAGGATTAGTTAAGCTTGCTTTAGGCTATTTAACTAGGATTTATGCTAGTTAAACTTGATTAGAAAGTGATTAGAGACTCATTGAGAGTTGGGAGGGTTACTGGTTAATCAATTGTGACTGCTAGATAGCCTATAAAGCCAACAAAAGTGGTATAGAGAGAACTAGGGAGGTTATGAATGGTTGAAAGGAGGAATGTTTAGCTAATAAGAGAGATATTAGCCTAATAAGTTGAATATGGAAAGAATACGACCAAAAGAGGGTGTTGTAAATGGGCATCCGACAATGGAGCAAATAAGGGTTGATCAACAAAGTGTCATCAATTGGTTGAATTGGAGGAAATGCTAAGTGTAAGAATATTTTAGGTGTCTACAGGATCCACTGAAAAATCCATACTTCACTGTACTTCACCTTGTTGGGTAAGAAATAAAGCCCATACCTCATCATTATGGTAGGTGAGAAACCTGAAAATGCCCTCTAAATTGGTAAACTATATTTCTTCATTTTCAATAACTTATTCTCACTTAACTTAGCTATATTTGTGTAACAAAGAATAAGATCTTTCCAAAAAGTCCTTTCTTGTGTAACTCTGAGCTCCCAATAAAATTTTTTAGCCGAATGAACATTGGGGTGCCATACCGCATTAATGGTGAGTGGTTGGCCTTCTCCTTTCATATTTTGAAATACCTTGTAACCTCTGAAATATGAAATTTTGGACATTCAGAATTCGGGAATTTGGACATCTTGATTTGGGATTTTAGGTTACTATTCATCCACTTAGGCATGCGAAACCTCTGAAACTCTGAAGTCCAAAATTCAAACTTTAGGTTTCAGACTTTCGAGTCGTGGTTTTTGTTTTTGGGGCTACAATGTTCCGATACTCTATAACACTAAAGTCAGAAATTAGGAATTCAGGTTTCAGACCTCGAGCCTTTTGGAATCGTGAAACTTTTCATCCTACCAACCAGTTGATACCTTTGAACCCCGAACCTCCGAAATCCCGATGTATGAAATTCAGACTTCAGGTTTTGGGATTTGAAATCTCCAAAAGTCAGAAACTCCTTCCGTGTTGACCCTAAAATCTTAACCCTTTCGGACTTCAAATTTTGATATTTTGGGAACTTGGTTTCTTTGTTCCATTTGTTTGGCGAAGACTCCGAACCTCCGAAGTCTGAAATGCCGAACCTCCAAAGTCTTAAATTTGAACTTCGGACCCTTTTGTTCCCAAAATTTCTAGTGTCATTGACCTTGAAAGGGGAGTTCACCTCTGAAATTTTGAGCTTTCTTGAACTTCAGTCTTTCCATGTTTCAGACATTTTTTGCATCCCATTTCGGGCTTCTCACCACTTCAACCCCGAAAAAAAACCCCGAAATGGTCCTAGCGCTGACCCCTAAAAATGGTATTGACCTTCAAAATGCCGAATGCCCAAAGACTGAAAATTTGGGCGTGGGCCTCCATTTTTTTCACTCAAAATCTGATCTCCTTCGGTGTTTGTTTGGCCATTCCCTTACCGACCTTGCATTACCATTGCTAAGCCCTCCTACAACTTAATTTTCAGAATCAAAATGTGAGCTCTCATGACTGAATCAACCTTTTCATTTAATCTTCATGTGAGGTCATGTTTATCGAACTTCATCTGAGGGGAAAATTGGATAACATCAACCTTTTTGAAATTTTATTTTCCATAGAGGAGATAATCTTACAATTAATCATATGACATAATATATTGATATAATTATTATTTCTACTATATGATTATATTTTAACCTTATTAGTGTCACAAGATGTAGTGCCCACTCCTCTTTGACACTGATTATATTATGATTCTAATTTAAGTTGATTAGAGAGATGGACCTGATTGTTAGATCTTAGAATGTTGTTAATATACGATGGATATCATGATTACTATTGTGTTCTGATTGTACTTTGGACTGAATGGATATATTGTGGAACTTGATGGACATTTAAGGAGATGATGATGCCCTAGAATGGTTACTTTGTTATATACTGACATTTAGATTCTTGATGTATTGAGTATATTTAGAGTGTTTGACTAACCATGTGGTCTCATTGATTTTGTGAATTGCTAACAATATGATGGTATTAGGGATCGGTAATATGTTGTTTAGCATATCTAGTAGTTAGGATTTACAGTAGATATAGAGAATTTCATGATTATTGAAGAATGTGAATTGGATTATTGATGATTGTAAATTATTTATAGGGGCAGAATTGAAATTTTAAGTGATTTTAAATAACTGATAAAAAAATCATAAATTTGATGATGATATATATGTGTGTGTTGTATTTCTTGATGAATACTGAGGTTGTATGATAGATTTTTTATATGCATTGATTCCCATGACATATTAATATGGCCTTGAGGATAGAAAGGTATTATTGTTTGTGGTTGCAAGAAAATTATATCATTATACACAGAAAGGGGATACGGGACCAACCACAGAAAAATGTTGGGTGTTTTGAAACATGGCTAAATTTGACATCTTGTGTCTAATGTATATGTTGTGTTATTGCATGCTTATTAGGAGGTTTCCCCATGGGGGTGACCTCACATGTGTGGCCATTGGGTGTAATGTGTTTCCTTTCATTTAATTTTGTTTGTTTTAATTTGTTGTGCATGTGTTTAATTATTGGGAAAATACTGTTACTTTATTAACACTTGCTAATGTATCTTAATTAAATAATTTAACTTAAGTTTAAACTAAAAGGGAAGATACGAGATGTGGCTAATAAATTGGGTACATAGTCCTTGTTTTACTGGCTTGATGCAAATTGAATTAAATGCATTTAGGTAGTTTGTACTCAACCATCCTTCCCAAATTCGATTTTGGCCTTGTTGGCCACTTTTAGAGACTTGAGGGACAAGTTAACCTTGTTCCTCACATCTCAAACTCTTCTACCAACCCTACTTATGAAGTATGGGGGATATTTTGACCATTTTAATGTATTATTGAGTGTAAAAGGATAAATAATTTCAGTTGTTTACTTACCACATTTAAATATGTCCTTGATAATCATGTAGTGCTTGTTTGAGTGTAAGGAAGGCATGTCATAAGTATTACATGTGCATTTAAATTGATTTGGATTTGGTATTTGAATTGTGTGTTGGAATTGATGGATGATGAAGTGACATCCTGCTTGGAGCCACCTCATCATCCTCACATCCTTCTTCTATTTATTGGATGAATTTTAAGGATTTTGGGTAACTTGTATTATTTTTGTTTCTCATGCATTTTTTTGAAAATTAGTCTTAGTTTTCATACTTGGAGTTTCTTTTGGAGTTTCATCTTGTATTGAGTTTGGTTGAAGGATTCAAAGCTTGCTGAGTAAAGAAATTAAAATCTTGATGGAGAGGTAGGCTTTCCTCTTGATGTCACCTTTTTATTAATGTATTTTAATGTAGAAATTGTGCTTGTTTGAATATTGTATGAGTGTTGTGGATATGTTTGATTGTGATTGGGTAGATTGCCTTAATTTGGGTGTGGGAGATGGATTTATGGGACCATTGGGGAGGGAAAAGGGAGATGTGAGGAATTCATTGTGGAGGGAGTGTGAGTTTGAGTTCCACCTATGGGGAGTGAAAAGGATAAGATGGATATATTTTGTATACTTGCAAGTGTAGAAATGAAGATTTGATTATGTTTTGAGTTGTGCACATGGTGGCTTTGGCTTGAAATCCTACAACACTTGGGAGAAAAAATGAGGTGGTGTGCATATCCCATTTATCCTTTTTGGCTTGTGTGTCAAGCCTTTGTGCTTGTTGGAAAAGTTATAATATTGTTTGGGTATATTGTTCGAATAAATTTATTTGAATGTGTTATTTTTTGGAATGCATGTTGTGGAAGACTTTTGTGAAAGTTTTTAAATGTTGTATTATACACTAAATTATTCTTTGGTTGGGGCTCAAGTTCCAATAAGGAGGAATGTTTCTCCTCTTATTGGATTAAAGGTTGGAAGGAGAGAGTAACCTACCCACTTTCTTTGCATGGTGATTTAAGTATTGAAAAGTTGAAGAAGTACAAAATGAAAGCTATGAAGTTGGGAGATGACTTGGAAAGAAGACTTATACTTTGACCTTATTGGAAGAATCCTCTAGGTTTTAGTTTGATTATTATTCCCACTTAGAGTAGAATATTGTAAATTTTGTATGTTTGAAATAAATCCTTATATTTCATTTATTTAAAATTTGTAGTGATATATGAAAGGAACGATAAGAAGATTGTTCCAAGCCACGTGATATCAGATGATAATAGCACACCACATTAGATTTGCAAAAATAGAAGAGCTAAAATACCATATACAGAAATCAATCATAATCCATAATGCTTAATACATTATAATAGAATGACTTGAATTATTCAATAAGAAAGATGTACATATATGAGGGAAGTGCAACTACTACCTAAATCACTGGTGAAGAACTCCCACTAACTGATACCGGTAGTTAAGTTAACTCCAAAAGACTAGTAAGCTAACTCCACATAACTGAGAAGCTAAATCAACACAACTAGTAAGCTAACTCCACACAACTAATACACCTAAGAAAGCTAACCCAACAAGTGTAGGGCTAACACAAGTGTAATAATTATCCTAATAAATAAATAAAAGGATAAATGATAACCTCCACTAACACCCTCCCGTAAGCATAGCTTAGGTGGGTGAAAAAAAGGTGGGTCCCACAAAAAGCCCTGATGAGGTACCCATGTACAACAACTGGTAAAATTAGACACCGCAAGGTACCCAAAACCAATAATAACAAAGTAGAGAGGGATAAATTCTGTAGCAAGATATCCTTAGAAGCTCGGCTCCAAAAACTCAGACAATGCTGAAGAAGTGTGGTGCGTGTGGTCTGAATCCACTGCTTGATCATAGAACTCAAAAATAACTGACACTTGGTTTCACCATAATAGCTCCATGCAAAGATACTGTCAATGGAGTGATGTTGAAAGTGAAAAAAAAACACCAAACATAATTTAATCAACTCCTACAAATAGGTGTGCCACGATCCAAGAATAACCAAGGAAACAAGGCGGACATGAGATCCAAATAAATAGGAGTGCCACGATCCAAGAAAAACCATGATAACAAGGAAAGGAAATGAAAGCCGAAGAAGAAGTATCAACACCACACCCTCCTATACTATAGAATGGGTAGAGTGACACCACAATTCTGTATGAGTCGTTAAAATCAACTACTCAAAAACTGACAAACTAACACTCGGCTCCACCAGAATAGCTCCCCCACAAGAGAGACTATCAACATGCCAAAAAAAGTGTCAAAAATATAAATCCAAAATATCTCAACAAACAAGAGAGATATAAATGTATACACCCATAGATATAAGAATGCAATACCTAAAAGTGTAGGACGTCAAGCTCAACTGAAATTACATTCACAAGTGATCACAACACCCTCCCAAATTTGGTACTTTATAATTGAGTGCATGTAAATATTATAATGAATAACAATACCTTTTACATTTTAAATATGTGTATAAAAATTTCACCAATGTGTAGATATCGAAAAAATACACAATTTCAAAACAAATATCACCTTAATCCGAGCTACAGATCAAAAGTTATGAGCTCTAGAAGGTTTTGCTATTAAAATAATATTTTAATGCTGATCTTTTTTTAAAAGGTACACGTGACACCCAAATGTCCAAAGGGTAAAAGAGTGCATCCACACGATACATGCTTGTGACCAAAGGATAAAATCCTGCGCCCAAAACCTAAAATGTCTAGAGGGTAAATCATTGCGTCCAGAGGGTACACGCCAATATCCAATGGATAAAAGAATGCACCCAGAGGGTATAGATTTGCATCCAGAGATAAAAGACTGCATCCCAAACAGAAATATCTAGAGGGTAAAAGAATGCATCCAATAGGTACTGTCGACATTAAAATTTTCCTCCGTAATTTCTATTTTAATAATGTATGTATTAGAATAGGATGTTGTTAAGTATAATTAGTAGTGGCGTCCAATAGAAGATAACGGCGCCATCATTAGATGCGGTGCCTTGATAAAGTAGAGTACGGTAATAGTCAAATTACAAAAGGAATGTTGTGGTAAAAAGTAAATATTTGTCGTAAGTGGTCCGGTAATGTTAAAATGTCAAAGTTGGGGTAAGTAGAGAAGTAGGGTCTACATGATTAGGAATTAGAAATATTATATTTGTAATAAGGACAAATAATGATGTCATAAATATTTTGTGTATTTTATTTGTGGAAAAGTCTAAAAAGGTGGAACCCATGTGAGATGATAAGGTTTATCTTATCTTAGAAGATAAGCCTACATGTAAAGGCAAGAGTTTAGGCATGGAATATGATTGGCCAAAAGAGATTTTCTATCCTATCTTAGAGATAGGGTGGATAACCCTGAATTCCTATAAATAAAGAGGCCACCTCCCTCATTTAGCATAGAAGGAAGTAGTGAGAAATATTGTATGAGTAAGTGTGTAAAGGAAGCCATCATTTTGAAGGTGTGTTAAAGAAGCCATTAAGAGGTGTAATTGTGAATTTTCTCCCATAGTTATTATTGGAAGGTAAGTGAAGTCAGTAACACTTGAAGTAACTCATGGGTGAGATTGTAATAATTTCAGGTTGATATTAGAATTTACACTGATATTTCAAATTTATCATCATTCCTTCTTATCATAGTTTATGGTATTCTTGTGTTATGTTTGTTGTTGTGTTTCTAGATTGCATCGACCAAACTAAAAGTTGTGTATTAGTAAATAATCATAGCATGAGGAGTTCCCGATGAAGAATTATCATAGTGCTAGATTGGTGATGACATTTTGGTTCCGTTTAGGACCATTCCTCGTTGGTGGATTTTCTGGAGAGATATTCCCACTTAGTCAGAAATCATTTGGAGGGTAACCTTGTTTTTACTGTGCATAGGAGTTACCATGGTAAAGTCATTTTTACCGTGAATAGTATTTACCACAGTAATTTCATTTTTTACCATAAATACTGTTTACCCCAGTAACTTCATTTTTACCGTGAATAGTGTTTACCCTAGTAACTTCATTTTTTATCGTGAATAGTGTTTACCCCAGTAACTTCATTTTTACCGTAAATAGTGTTTACCACAGTAAAGTCAGTTTTTACCGCAGTAAGTCAAGTTTTACCATAGTTTACCATGGTCATTTCTATTTTACTATAGAAAGGTGTAAAGTCACTTTCTATTATAGTGAGTCTAATTATTTGTGCACATAAGTCTTACTGATTGTACTTGTGAGTTGGTATTTCACTGTGGTTACATTTAAAAATGGGGAAGATTCCTATTTTTTCAGCCCAATCTAATGAAGATGCTTCCTCTTTCATTCAAGAGTTTAAATGATCTTGTATTTGTAATGGCCTCATAAGAAGGGAACAATGGACTAAATTTTTTCCTACCTTTTTGGATGGTTCAACACTTAGGTGGTTTGAAACACTAGGTGATAATGTGAAAAATTCATGGGATTTATTAACTGAAAATTTTCTTGAAGAATTTGGTGAACAACAGAAATATGTAGATCTCATGATCGAGATCACAAAGTTAGCCCAAGGAGAGAAGGAGAAGATAAGAGATTATCATGCTCGTGTTCTAGAGCTAAGGAGGAAGCTCGATGCCCAGATCCGGAAGGAAAGATTAGTGGATGGGTTGATGAATGACGTAGATAATATCCTCTGTAAGCACTTCATTCTTGGGATGAAGCCAAAGATCAGACAATGAGTGAAGTATGACTGCCCAACTACCATTGAACAAGCAAAGGAGATTGCAAAAAGGCAAGAAGAAAGCATGGAAGAGGAGCCCAAAGAAATTGTTGCTAAAGTAGAGCCTACACCAACACCTTTGGTCCAGAATCCATAACCACTCTCGGTGAGCACAAATCTTTCTCCTAGTACATCTACTGAGTATGAAGATCTGCTCAGGAAGATGAGCCAGTTAACTATTAATCTTCTTCAAGGAAAGGAATTTAGTTCTCAGGGAGGAGATAGAGGTCCAAAAAGAAATATTTATGAAGTCGTATGTTATGGTTGTTATAAAAAGGGTCATTATAAGTATAATTGTCCAGATAGAGCTTCTACATCTTGTACAAGAGATAATGATAAAAGAAAAGTACCTGTGAATTCTTTTGATGTAGTAGATAAGAGCATAAATAATGAAGTAGATGTGTTTGTAACAAAAAGAAAGAAAGAAAAAGATAACCAAGATGGAAATGATCCTAAGAAGATGAAAGGAGAAACTAGTAAGAAACATAGGAGAAGAAAGTTGGGTGTGTAGGATTTTTGATTTCACAGGACAAGGACCATACTCCATCTTAGAAGATCTGTCCAAAAGGCCTACAAATATTACATATGGTCAACTCTTGGCTATGTCTTCTGAGAAGAGGCGGGAGCTGCGAAGTGGACTCAATGCTCATGAAGGAAGGAGGTTGAGGTCCCTGTTTTGGAGGTAGAGCCGATCCCTACGCTCCACAAGCTAAGGTATTATGTAATGGTATTTCAATTCATGATGTCTTAGTTGATGGAGGTGCTAGTTAATGTAATGACCAAGTCTGTAATGAATATGTTGGGTTTAAAAATTGATCACCCCTCAACACTTATGTTAAGGTCATTAAATAAGGGAAAAACTAAACCAGAAGGTGTAGTTTCAAATGTGGCAATATCTATTATGGGTGTTGTATGTGTGGTAGACTTTCAGGTGATGAAAAATGGTATTTTGTACCCAATGTTGTTGGGAAGACCATGGCTAAGGAGATTTCATGCAAGAAACTATTGGAATGAAGGCTTCATGACACTTGGACGTGGTAGAGAGAGGGTGAAGATAAACGTGATCCCTCGACATCATAAGGTAGAACCTGTGGATTCAAGTGATGAAAATGATGATTGGACATCCTCTGATTACTCTAGTACCAGTGAAGTGGATGTCGAAGATGAAGAGAGTGAGGTTGATGTTTCGGTTATGGATATCCTTCCAGTCACACTAACTCATGACCCCATAAAATTATCTGAAGAATAAATTGATGATCGTCTCAAACAAATAAAGATTGGTGATGTTGTGATGGAGAGTGAAAAGGAATCCTACCTCCAGCTCTTTCGAAGGTACATACACATATTCACTTTTGATTACAACGAACTCCATCAAGTAAGTCAGACATTCTATTGAGCTGGTAGATGGTGCTAAGCCCATAAAGTAAATGCCATATAAAATGAATCCTAATTTTTCCAAGACCGTAAAAGAAGAAATAGATAAGTTGTTGATGCAGATTCATATTTGATGTGGAGAATTCAGAATGGGTTTCTCCCATTGTGATCTCAATAAAAAAGAATGGGAAGCTACACATTTGTGTTGATTATAGGAAGCTCAATAAGGCAACAAAGAAGGATCATTACCCTCTTCCATTCTCAGATCAGATCTTGGATGAAGTAGCTGGCCAGGAGTGCTATAGTTTTGCTAATGGATATAGTGGATACAACCAAGTTTGTATAGCGGAGAAAGATCAGCTGAAGACCATGTTCACCACTCCTTGGGGAACGTTTGCTTATAGATTTATGCCTTTTGGGTTGTGTAATGCTCCGGAAATGTTCCAACGCTTGATGAATAGGGTGTTTGAACCCTACATTGGGAACTTCATCAGAGTATTTCTAGATGATTTTTACATCTATGGGAGCAAGATGGACCACCTGCACCAGATGGAGACAACATTTCAAAGGTTAGATGAAGCAAAAGCCTCACTAAACCCTAAAAAGTGTGTCTTTGGATGTTCTAAAGGTGTTTTGTTAGGGCATGTTGTATCCAGAGATGGTATTGGTACTGATCCTGATAAAGTTTCAAAAATCAAAGAGTTACCATTTCCTATGAATAGAAGTAAGTTGAGATCATTTTTAGGCCATGTGGGTTACTATAGAAGGTTCATCAAGAATTTCTCAAAGATTGCATAGCCACTAACCCAGTTCTTGAAGAAGGATGTTACTTATGAACCAGAAATAAGGTGCATGAAGCTTTTGAACAACTGAAGGAAGCCCTGGTGTCTTCACCTATTTTAAAGAATCCAGATTGGAGCAATCCATTCATTGTGTATACTGATGCTTCAGATGCAACACTAAGAAGTACTCTGAGCCAAAATGATGAAAATGGGAATGATCATCCAGTTTACTTTGGGAGCAGACAAATGAGTAGTGTTGAGGTAAATTATACTATAACTGAAAAAGAGGCTCTAGCTATCATTTTTGTTGTAAAGAAGTTTAGAAATTACTTGCTAGGGAAGAAATTTATAGTTGTAACAGATCATCAGGCTCTAAAATATATTGTAAATAAGCCTAACCCATCATGGAGGATAGCAAGATGGATAATTTTACTACAAGAATTTGAATTTGATATAATATATAGGCTAGAAATAAGCATGTCAATGCAGATGCACTCTCTCGAGCCTATGATGGTTTAGGTTCATCTTGTGATGATGATGATTTCCCAGATGCAACATTGTTATCCCTTGACACAATCCCTAGTGAATACATAGATATTTGGAATTATCTGAATGAATTCAAGTTTCCTGATGGTGCCAATGCAAAGACTAAGAGGAAGATTACTCAAGCCAGTCGTCCATATTCTATTCTGCATGGAGTATTATTTTGAATAGGACCTGATGGACAATACAAGAGGGCAGTTGGACATGATCAAGGGAAGGAGCTGATAGAAGAATTCCACAATGGTACATGTGGAGGAAACTTCTCTGACAACTTATAGCAAGAAGGATCTTGGATGCAGGTTATCACTGGCCCACTCTTTTTAGAGATTGTTATAATTATTGTAAGACATGTGATATTTTTCAAACACATGGTAATCGTAAGACTTCATCAGCTCCATTATGCCCTATTCTTCCACTTGGTCCCTTTGAAAAGTGGGGAATAGACATTGTAGTTCGACTTCCAACTACCCCACGCCAAAATAAGTATATTGTAGTTGCCACAGATTATTTAACCAAGTGGGTTAAAGCTAGGCCATTGAAAACAACTTCCATAGATGAAGTGGGAAGGTTCATATATGAACGCATTGTCACTAGATTTGGTTACCATTAGAAATTGTAATAGATCAAGGAAGCCACTTCATTAATGAGGTGGTAGAAGCCCTAGTCAACAAGTTTTCTATTAAGCACAGGAAGGAAACAACATACAAGCCAATAAAAATGGATAGGTGGAATGAACAAATTTTGTGTTGTGTCAAATTCTAGCAAAAGATGCAGCCTTGCAAGTACATAAGTGGGATAAAAGGATTCATGCAACATTGTGGGCATATAGGGCAACATCAAAGTCAGCAACATGATACTCCCCATTTCAGTTGGCTTATGACATTGATCTGATTCTTCCTATTGAGTTTGATATTCCCACTGTGAGAGTTATGACAAAGGTAAGGATGGATGAAAGTGATTCAGTAAAAGAAAGGTTGGTGCATCTTCATTTACTAGAGGAAATGAGGGAAATAGCGAATGATACAAGTTCTAAGAAGAAAATGAAGAAGAAGGAATACTTTGATCAAAAGATCTATTGGTCTCCATTTCATGTAAATGACTTGGTTCTAGTATATGATTCTAGATACAAAAAAAAAGACAGAAAATTTCTTCCAAAATGGATGGGGCCCTACCAAATAGCAGTTGTGCATGAAAATGGTACATATCGACTGGAGGAATTGGATGGCACTCCCATTATGAAATGGGTCAACCATGACAAGTTAAAGATTTTCCAGGCACGAGCTTTAGAATGTCCATAAGAGTCTACTTCAGGACGGAGTAGAAGCTAGGAAGGGGGAAAATGTTGACATTAAAATTTTCCTTCGTAATTTCTATTTTATTAATGTATGTATTAGGAATAGGATGTTGTTAAGTATAATTAGTAGTGGCGTCCAATAGAAGATAATGTGCCATCAGTATGGTGCCGCCAATAAAGTAGAGTACGGTAATAGTCAAAGTACAAAAGGAATGTTGTGGTAAAAAGTAAATATTTGTCATAAGTGGTCCGGTAATGTTAAAATGTCAAAGTTGGGGTAAGTAGAGAAGTAGGGTCTACATGATTAGGAATTAGAAATATTATATTTGTAATAAAGACAAAGAGTGATGTCATAAATATTTTGTGTATTTTATTTGTGGAAAAGTCTAAAAAGGTGGAACCCATGTGAGATGATAAGGTTTATCTTATCTTAGAAGATAATCCTACATGTAAAGGCAAGAGTTTAGGCATGGAATATGATTGGCGGAAGAGATTTCCTATCCTATCTTAGAGATAGGGTGGATAAACCTGAATTCCTATAAATAAAGAGGCCACCTCCCTCATTTAGCATAGAAGGAAGTAGTGAGAAATATTGTATGAGTAAGTGTGTAAAGGAAGCCATCATTTTGAAGGTGTGTTAAAGAAGCCATTAAGAGGTGTAATTGTGAATTTTCTCCCATAGTTATTGTTGGAAGGCAAGTGAAGTTAGTGACACTTGAAGTACCTCATGGGTGAGATTGTAATAATTTCATGTTGATATTATAATTTACACTGATATTTCAAATTTATCATCATTCCTTCTTATCATAGTCTATGGTATTCTTGTGTTATGTTTGTTGTTGTGTTTCCAAATTACATCCACCAAACTAAAAGTTGTGCATTAGTAAATAATCATATCACGAGGAGTTCCCGGTGAAGAATTATCATAGTGTCGGATTGGTGATGACAGTACACGCTTATATCTAATGGATAAAAGAATTCACCCAGAGGGTATAGATCTGCGTCTAGTGGATAAAAGACTGCATCCAAAACTGAAATATCCATAGGGTAAAAGAATGCATTCGGAAGGTACATGCTTATATCCAATGGATAAAAGAATGCACCCAGAGGGTACAGATCTGTATTCAGTGGATAAAAGAATGCATCCAAAACTGAAATATTCAGTGGATAAAAGAATGCACTCGAAAGGTACATGTTTATATCCAATGGATAAAAGAATGCACCCGGAGGGTATAGATCTGCATCCAATGGATAAAAGACTTCATCCAAAACTAAAATATCCAAAGGGTAAAAGAATGCATCTGGAAGGTGCGTGCTTATATCCAATGGATAAAAGAATGCATCGAGAGGGTATAGATTTGCGTCATGTGGATTAAATACTACATCCAAAATTGAAATATCCAAAGGGTAAAAGAATGCATCCGAAAGGTGCACACTTATATCCAATGGATAAAAGAATGCACCCATAGGGTACAAATTTGCATCTAGATTTGACTGTCTCAAAACATGGTCGAGTTTATAGTTGATTCTAGGGTTTTGGCATCTTCCAAATCCAATGCCGCACTCTGTTTTACATAAAAATTCATGCTACAGAAAATTTCTAACAAATTCCAAATACATGAAAAAATAAACCCTTGTTTACAAAGAAACACTTATAGATGGATGTCTACATCATCTATCACTCTGATACCATGAAAGGAATGATAATAAGATTGTTCCAAGCCGCGATCTCAGATGATAATAGCACACCACATCAAATTTACAAAAACAGAAGAGCTAAAATACCATATATGGAAATCCATCATAATCCATAATGCTCAATACACTATAATACAATGACCTGAATTATTCAATAAGAAAGATGCACATATAGAAGGAGAGAAGTGCAACTACTACCTAAATCAGTGGTGAAAAACTCCCACTAACTGATATTGTAGTTAAGTTAACTCCAAAAGACTATTAAGCTAATTCCACACAACTAGTACACCTAAGCAAGCTAACCCAACAAGTGTAGGGCTAACACAAGTGTAAGAATTATTCTAATAAATAAATAAAAGGATAAATAATAACCTACACTAACAATATAGATGAATGGAGAAAATTTGAAGTTGTATATTGGTTGAAAGAAGCTCTCGTAAATTTTTATGCCCTTCAAAGTTGAAACATGTGTATTCTGATTTAAAAAAGAAAGTTTTTATTGTAAAGAAAGAGTTTGTTAAGATCCTTGGTGTATTGTTGGTAGCTTAAAATTGAAAAGGAGCTTTATTTAAGTGTGTGATATCTTATTTTCTCTCCAAGTTGCATATATGTGAAAGGAATGGTATGAGTAGACGTTATAATCAAATTTTACATTTTGTGACAATGATATTGGTCTAATTATATCCCTCATTACAATATAATTAGTTTGTATAAATCTCAAATACCCTTAAAAATGGTTTAAACTTATAAACTTGATTAGTGAATTGCCGAAATTAAAAAAACAACAAATCATATTACTATAAATACATATAGTTATATAAATTTAATTTAATCATATACATTTAATGGAACATATATATAATGTATATAGTAATATGTTATAAATATATAAATATATATATATATATATATATTATTAACAATATTATTATATTATAATATATATATATATATATATATAAGGTAAAGTGTATAAAGTAAAGTTTATTTATAAAAAGGTAAATGTATTATTTGTTGGCTGAATTAAATGGAGTGTATGAAATATTAAGTTTATTAAATGTAAAGAGAGAGAGATTTGGGTGGGCCGAACCTGCCCCACCCACTATACAATACACAGTGGAAAGGATGGGGCCACGACCCCATTAATTTTTGCATAGCCATAACCCCAACAATACATCCACTCTATCTCATTACGACATTGTGTATCCGACCAGGACCACTTCTATTAGCAGTAATTTAATATTATAAAATATTATATATATATATATGGATTTTTATTAAAACAAAATATGAATATATACATTTTATATTTATCTAACATGCAAAAGAATAACATAGAAAAGAGAATAAATAAATAAATAAAATAAAAAGGGTAAACAAAACCCATAATAGGAAATGGGAAGATCTCTAATTTTAACCAAAGAAAAATAGAAAATGTGTTGGAATTGAGCAAACCTTCCATTGCTCCTCTCCTCCTCTTTCTCTAAACCTCTAAAAAAATCATGTGGTATTAGGGCAAAATTAGGATAAGAGTTCAACATAAGCACTTTTAGGGCATTTTAGAAACCTAAGATCCAACAATCAATATCAATATAATTTAATTGTGGAAGATGTATCCTACAAATTTTAAGTTGTGGAATTTGATGGGAATGGAATATAAATAAAATGCATGGGTTAATTGGTGAATGGGGCCACTTCGTGGATTGGACAAATGGTGACCCTATTTGTGGTAGGAATTAATTTAACATGGTGTCTGGTACTAAAATAATGAACTAAAAAAGGGGTTTTTTACAAGAATAATACTAAGGGTATAATTAAATAGAATAATTAGAACATGGTTATTAATCGAGTGGAAAATAATCTAATAAAACAATGCAATTTAATGGAAGGGTTTTAAACTATAAAATATTTTAGGAAATAAGTTAATAATATTTAATTATGAATTTGAATGTGACTACATTATGAAGTTTTGGAATTGATTCACGAGAATTTAATCGATCGCTAGTAATGTTTTAAGCCCTTTGAAAGAAAAATGTCGTAATTTTTCCTTAATAAATTGATAGACTTTGGTGTGGTTTGGACGTCAAAATTGTGGGCGTTAAACATGGTATCAGATTCATGGGTTCAACGCTTGGACCTTGGGAAAACATGGGAACATGACCACTAGGTATCGAAACTTAAACCTCTAGGATTAAAATAACAATAACAATAATAAAAAATTTAAGTGTTGTATTTTCCTAAGCGAGTGTTTTGTTGAACCCAGTTAATGGGAAATGCTGCTCAATTTTATATTCTTGTGGACTTCTTGAACTTGGATCCTTGCGAAGATGTTGTTATTGGGTTCCTAGCTCTTGTTTATAGACGTGTGGTTTGTTGATCCCGTAAATACCCTCCCTTTTTTTGAGTACGAATTTGTGTGGTGCAAATCTTGTGGATTAGTGATAGAGGTAGAATTTAGTGGTCAATTGGGAGGAAAACTAGAGGTTGATTTTTTGTTAGAGCTTCCCCTTCTTCTCTAATGGCTAGGTGAGTTGGTTTGGTTTTCTCTTGAGAACTTAATCATTGTATGAGAGAGTAGATATCAAGACATGGTGTCACATTTGACCCAATTTTGTATCTGTTTTCCTAGATGTGAACTCAATGTATGGTACCCCTTCTGGTGGACTATGAAGGGTTGTGAAGTGAATGTGATGTGGACATTTCATGTGTGTTATATTCGTAAACTCACGTTCTTTTATCAAGGACTAATATTTTATTTTTTGATTTGATTCAGAAGCTCTAAGACTCTTCTTGTTATTATTAGCGTAGCAGCTGATTAACAATGAGATCCCTCTCCACCATAAGTTTGAGCTTTTGGTGTGACGGAAAGTCATGCAGCTCTAATACAAGGCAGTTAAGTGTGCCATCCCCAGAGTAGTGTTGGGATGGGCCATCCCAGCACTACTCTGGGACTGACGCGCTTAACTTCCTGGTATCAAAGTCTGCACGACTCACCATCACACCAAAAGCTTAAACTTATGTTGGAGAGGGATCTCATCGTGTTAATCAGTTGCTATGCCAATATTTATTTTCATTTTATTGAAATATTTTCAAGGATTGCAATACGGCTACTTAGCCATTTTATTTAATAGCTAATATTTCTTGGATTTTACCTTTGATTAGTGACTCAAAGCTCGTTTATCTCATTGGCCACTTGGCTAAATGTTGTCAAGAATGTTACATGACCCTTTTCTTATCTATTGATGAAGTGGTTCTACATTGGTTGTATTGTGATCTTTCATCGTATGGGGTTACACCCTAGGTGCCTTGATGATCTTCTTAGGTGCTTCAAGTCATGCCTTTGGTTGTGGAATGACAGAACTTTGGGTGTCTAGAATCTTGGAGTCACCCTTTTTATACTCATCCTTTCTAGGGAGAGGGTCATCCATGTCATGTGGTATAGTTAGCAGTTTCGATAGTGGTTGTGTGTCTCTTACCACTGGTAGGATTTTTGTTCATCGTCATAATAGGTGTGATTTTTTCTTTGGAACTATGGATTTTGTTTAGGACAGATTAACTCTCGGATGTTTTAGGTCATTAGTGGATAGTGTATTGTTTGGATGTGATGGTCCACCGATGGACATAGTGAGTTCTAATGTGGTTCCCTTGCTTTCTTTTAGAAAATATTGACTTTTAAACCGTATGTACCTTGGGTAAATATGCTTATATATAGGCCCTTTGTGAATTGTACTTAAATAAGTGTGCTTTTTTTGTCTCTTGATGAGTCATAAAGAAACCTACCATTGTTTTAACCTCTTAAACTGTTTAAGTATACCACACTATAATCCATCATTATTGAGTTATGTTGAGATATAAATGGATGCCTTGTGGTCCTTTTTGGACCATGTTCTTAGAGATTTTAGTTTAATAGGTCTTAATTTCCGATCCTAGTTGTGTTTATGTCATGTTCTTTCCTTCCAAGGCTATAAACCTTGGCCGTAGAGGCCATGTTTGAGTAATTAACCTAACTGTCCTCCTTGTATTTGATGTCCTCTTGATGAGGAAGTTTGATTTCTATGGGGTAACTTCCCATTTGTCACCTTTATTGTTTTGTTGATGAAATCTTGTGGGGACTCACCCGGAATGCATTGGTGATGCATGTAACTTTTGGGAGAACTATTTTAAAATTTGTGTGTTCCTTTTTGGTTAATCACCTCTTGTTTATATGAAATTAATAATGTGATATGCTTGGCTCTTCCTACTCATTTAAAATTCAATTAGTAATGTGATAACCTGAACCTAATAAAACTCTAATTAAGGGGCTTGGACTTCAAAACTTAATAAGTAAACTAGAATATTAGGAGAATGGTCCCTTACTATAACCTGGTGGTTTAATAGAAGAAATAAAGGTATAAGAAATATAGAAAAGAATCCTTTTACCCTACATAAATTAAAATTAATAATTTTGACGCGTATATAGAATGGTGAGATACCATGCCAACATTGCGATGTTCCTTAATGACACAAGATGTGTGATATCATAATAAAAAGGATGTATTAATTAAGAAAACTTATAATAAATAAGCTTAGTGAATGTAACTACAACTTGTTTCGTATAGTTTGGATTATGGAATGGATAGTTTTATGAGATTGAGCTCAATGTATAAATGAACAACCTTGATTCTATACATAATTATTGCATGACCTAAATTTATAAAGGACATAATCTAAAAAGTTTGAACTTATTGAAAGGTTTCCTTTAGCTACTATAGGAGTATCTAATCTCCTTTGTGGCCTACAATGTTAAGGTTGTGATATGGTTGATTAATTTCCATACCCCTTGTTATATCAAATAATAAGAATATGTAAAATGGTTATAACACAAGTACATGCCAAGTCATTTTTGGATCTCTCTTTGGGTATGAAAGAGGGTTTCGCGAGAACCGATGTCGAAAAGTGATGCACCACAACGAAGTTGCACTCCGATGGTAACGTCAAGCCAACGCAATACAAAAGATTCAAAACAATGGAAAGAAGATTGCAAGTAAGAAGAATGGGTCTGCTCATACTCATAGATCAAAAAATAGGAAGTACAAATAGGGGTGTTGTGTAACCCCCATGCCTAAACATGGAAAGAACTCAATGACGCCACTGACGCATATGATGTTGACTGATGCATATGATGCCACTAGAAGAGGAGTTACAATTCCAAATAAGGAATATAACTCCTATGACATTGCATTGACGCAAATGACAATGTGAATGTCGATTCTTTGACGAGAATCGACACTTTCATTTGACTTCCTAAGACCTATGACTCTCAAGGTGAGATGACTCACCTAGGTGATGTGGATGATGACTGGACAGTCACACACACCAACACCCCCCCTTCATCAAAGCCGAGGAAGAGGTCAAGGTAAGCCAGAACAGAAAAAGAAGACTCCCCTAGACAACTAAGAAAGATGTGTCAATGGGCCCCGACAACTAAAGGCCTGATAAGGTGCCCATGTACAAACAACATCTTTTTAGAAAGAAGAAGAGGAGAAGAAGGAGGACTATATAGCCCGAAGAAGATGGGTGGTTGCAGCAGACCTCACCCCAAGAAGAGACCGCAAGTGAAGAAACTTCACCTCAGTGAAGGGCTTGGTGAAAATGTCTGCAACCTGATCAGCTGTCTAAACATACTGTATGTCGATGATGTTTTCATGTATCAGCTCCCATATGAAGTGCATATGAATCTCAATGTGCTTCATCCGCTGATGCTGAAAATAGATTTCTACAAATCGAGATAGTGCTCATGTTGTCACAGTAGATAATGGTAGGCCACCAAAAGTGGATGCCAAACTCTGTCATAATACCCTGTAACCAAACAACTTCTGTGGCAGCGTTAACTACTCCTCTGTATTTTGCTTCTGTCGATGATATGGCAATGGCATTTTGTTTCTTGTTGGACCAACTGATAGGACCTGAACCAAGAGTGAAACTGTAGCCTGAGGTAGACTTCCAATGATCTAGATCACCGGCCCAATCTGAGTCTATAAATCCAACCAAGTCAATCTCAGTCCCTCCTAAGTAATGAATACCATCTGTGTGAGTGCCACGAACATAGTGAAGGATCTACTTTGCTGCTTTTAAGTGCAACTCATGAGGCTCCTGCATAAATCTGGACATGATCCCGATGGCATACGATAGATCTGGCCGAGTGTGAGTAAGGTAGATCAAGCTTCCCACCAACTGTTGATAAAGGGTACCGTCAACCAAGGGGGAAGAGCAATCAGAAACCAACTTAATCCCGAGAAATAAAAGGAGTAGGTGAGGACTTGCAGTCGGACATGTGAAACCGAGCAAGCAAATCAAGAGAGTACTTAGGCTATGAGATCATAATTCCTAAGTCAGATTGTGAAATCTGGATCCCAAGAAAGTAATGAAGCAATAATAAGTCAGACATGGAGAACTTATTGGCCAAAGAGATCTTCACAGAATCAATGATAGAGGAAGAGCTACCGGTGATCAACAAGTCATCAACATAGAGAACAAGAATAAGCATGGAGTCATCCTATCGTATAGAATATACACATTTGGGTCAGAGTGACACCAAGTGAACCCTGATGCAAGTAAAAAGGAGTCCATCTTGGCATACCAAGCCCGAGGGGCTTGTTTAAGGCCGTAGAGAGACTTCTTTAATTTGCAAACGAGGGATGGATCATGGACATAACCCGGAGGTTGTTCCATATAGATCTCCTCCTCTAGGTCCCCATGAAGGAAGGCACTCTTAACGTCCATCTGGTGGACTTCCCATCTGTTAGTGGCAGCGATGGCAAGGGTCAGTCGAATGGAAGTCATCTTCGTAACCGGAGAAAAGGTTTCTGAGTAATCAACCCCAGCTACCTGGGAGAAACCCTTAGCTACAAGTCACGCTTTATACTTCTCGACTTCTCCATTAGCTCCATACTTTGTTCGATATACCCACCTACACCGAACATTTTTCTTCCTTTCGGAAGAAGGGTAAGATCCCAAGTGTCATTCTTTATGAGTGAGGAATACTCCTCATCCATGGTAGAATCCCACTCAGGAATCCCAGAAGCTTCCTGGAAAGATGGTGGATCAGAAGTAGAGGTGAAGAAGGAGTGAGGTCCAGTGAAGTCTGAGCGAGTACGTCTCTCATCCAAAGGATCTCCAACTAATTCTCTAGCACTCTGTAAATTTTTCTTGACCCAAAGAGGTCCCGACGGCTCAGGCTCTGATTCGGAAGATTCTTCACTTGAGTGAGAAGGGACATAGTCCTCATCATCACTACTATCAAAATCAGAAGAATCAAAGTTTGAGGATCGGGAGGAGCAGGGAGAGGTGGAACTCACTCAACAACATCATCATCTGAAGAGTCAAAATCTGAATCAGTGGGCAAAAGGACCTCAGTGGAAGTTGAAGTCAAGGATGACTCATCAAACTTCACACTCCTCTCAATATAAAGCTCATGGGTGGTAGGGTTCAACAATCAATATCCCTTCATGCCATCAGGATACCCAACAAAGATACAAGGTTTGGATTGTGGATCCAATGCCTTGCGTTTCTTTTTGGGAATCCGAGCCATAGCCTTGGATCCGAAGACTCGAAAGTGCTCGACATCAGGCTTGTGTCCAAACCAGGCTTCAAAGGGTGTCATCCCTCTTACTGCCTTGTGTGGGACACAATTCTGAATATAACAAGCACAATTCACTGCTTCAGCCCAATACTGTGGAGGAAGAGATTTCGAGTGAACCATACAAGTAGCCATCTCCTTTAAAGTTCAGTTCTTTCTTTCTGCAACTCCATTTTGGGAAGGGTCTGTAAGCAACTATACACTGCAAAGAAATCCCCTCAGAAGTGTAGAAATCCTCAAACTTGTTGCTCACATACTCACCTCCATTGTCGGTTCGAAGAACCTTGATAGACCATTCCACTTGTTTCTCAGCAAGAGCCTTAAAGTTTTGAAAATGCTCAAAAACTTCAGACTTAAGCTTAAGAAAATATACCCAAGTATAACGCGAAAATTCATCAATGAAGGTTAGTATATATAGAGCTCTAGTAAAAGAAGGAGATGGAAAAGGGCCAAAAACATCACTATGAACAAGATCCAAGGGATGAGTAGCTCTCCAGGATTTTCCCTTGTCAAATATTTTTTTAGGGTGCTTTCCAAGGGTACAACCCTCACAAAGACCCTTAGAAAACTTAACTCGGGGTAGCCCATTGACCATTTCGTTTTGGCTCAATTGTTCAAGGTAACGATAATTTAGATGCCCAAAACACTCATGCCATAACTTTCTAACCTCATTTGCATGAGTGAGCAAGGCATTGGGCATCGAATCAGAAGAGAAGTGAGAAAATTTATACAACCGTGAATGGTGATCTACCTTTCCCTTAGACACAGTGCAATCAGAGTTAAGCTCACGAATAATCACCGAGTTAGGACCAAATTCCACTCGCATTCCTTCACCAAGGTGGGTGATTTGGTAAACTGATAGGAGATTGGTAGAGAGATTGGGAACACTCAACACTTGGTTAAATGTTCCACCTTCAATCTCTACCGATCCACTACCGGAAACCGACACATGAGTGTCATCACCCAACGTGATTTGGGACATGCCACATGGTTCAATGCTAGAGAATTCAACCTCTGAAGAAGCCATGTGGTGCGAGGCACCGGAATCGATAATCCAAGTTGATGATGGAGCTGATCTAGCTACGAGGGCCTTACCTTTCTTCTTTTCATTTTTAGTCTCCTTTGCATTAGAAGACTCACCTTTCTGAGCATTTTGTTTAACGGATTCAGGAACACTTATTTTATTCTTCTCAAGTAAATGAGTTAAGTGATCAATTTGTTTCCGAAAACAATGTTGCTCATCATGGCCAATATTCTTACAATAGGAGCATTTATACTTTTCCTTCTTTGCTTTAGGCTCAGAAGTCGAAGTATGAGTGACGGGCTTAACTGGGGGTTGGTTGGTATTGGTTTCTTTCTTAGGTTAGTCCTTAGTTTATTTCTTCTTTTCATTTTTCTTGCCCTTATTCGCCATAAGGGCATGTGACTTGGATTTTAGAGTCCCCATTTGAATGAGTTTGTCCTGTTCTCGAATGAGTTGGGACAAAAAACTGTCAAAGGAGGGCATAGTCCAAGTACTACCCAAGGCGGCTTTCATGGCATGAAAAGTTGAAATGAAAACAGAGTATTCAGGACCTAACTTAGAAAGAATCGACAAGATCAATTGAGAGTCTTTCTTATCCACTTTACATTCCTTTAGAAGCATTCTAGTGCAGACAAATTTTGAGAAGAAGGCCTATAGGTTTTCAAAGTCACTAGGATTTAACCCTAGTAGTTCATTCTCCAACTCATGCGCTCTCATGTCATCTTGCTTCCCAAACATATCATCGAGCGTTTTCCACGCTTGATCGGGTGTTGAGGAAGTTTCGATGTGGAAGAGCAAGTCGGGAGAGATGGACATACAGATAAGACCTAAGGCTTCATCACAACGGTTGAACCATTTAGATTTTTCGGGTTCATCAGTAGGTTTGGTCTCTAACCCCATGGTAACTCGGTATAACCCTTTACTTCACAAAACCAATATAATTTTAGATTTCCATTCGAAGAAATTAAAAGGTGTGAGCACTGGTACTTTAGAGATATCCATAATGAAGAGATAGAACCAAGGAATGTAGAAGGAAGGAGAGAGAAAGGAAACAACCACCCCAGAACAAAATTACACCCCCAAGTTTGGCACTTTATAATTCAGTGCGTTGATTACAACCAGATGCGACTATGTTCCAAGAACTAGTTTGTCACTCACCTTGCAATTAGCGTAATAACGCGCAATGGTGGAGACAACAATCAAGGTTCGTAGGGCGCAACAGATCGACACTGCAAGCAAGCACAAAAAGAGAGAAGCAAGAGGGGGAAGAAAGAGATTTGTGAGAAATAGCATCTCACATCACATGAAAGAATCCCTTTGTCGTAAGACTGTGGCGGACACTCACAAGTCCACAAAAAGGAATAAAACAAAGCTCAAGAAAAATGAGCTGAATTAAGCAATACAAAGACACCCCCCCAGAATGTGGCACTTTATAAAATTAGTGTGTTTACAAAAATAATGATCCCATCATCTAGAGTGTGAAAAAACATGTAACTTTGACTAAAGAAGTGCTCAAAACCGAACAACGAGTCAAAAGTTATAGCAAAAACTAATTCCCGCAACTGATGAGAAAAAAGCCAATAATCCTGCAAATGGATTAAAAATGTGCTCTAATAGCATGCAAAATGTGTCGTATGTATGCTCATTGAAATGGCATGGAATTTGAGATAGGGTTTGTTTGTATTGCGAGGGGGGATTAGCCACCTGCCAATCCCGGACCTCACCCTTCGTCTTCGGCACTCGACGGAAGGTTAATAAAACAAGCCAAAAAACTTACAATGCCAATAAAATGTAATGTTTTTACCTTATACCTTTTAAAAATAATGAAACAACACGTTTTTTAGAAGAGTGATAAGATAAAAAGAATGCAAACACGTTTTTTTAAGAAAAGTGAATAAAAAAACATATTTTTAGAGAGATATTACCTGGCAGAAGAATGTAACTGTCCACATGTGCTGGGAAAACACCCAGAACAGGCCAAAAAATGCCTGAATGTAGAGAAAAATGCCAAGTTTGCAGTTGTGAGATGTTACAGGCACGACCAGGGTAAAAAACACTTGGAATAACCCAAAAATAATGCCTGCCAGAGGAGAAAACGCAGCCAGGGGAGAGAAAAACGCCTTAGAATAGTTCAAAACGCCTGGAATAGTTGAAAAAGTAGCCAGGGGATAGAAAAACGCCTGGAACAGGTTTAAACGCCTGGAACAAAGGAAAAAACACAGCCAGGGGAGAAAAATGCCTGAGGACAGGCAAAAAAACACCTGGAAGGGAGAAAACACTCAGAAAGGCCCAAAAAATGTCTGGAACAGTTGAAAATGCTCAGAACAGAGGAAAAATGTGAGTATTTGTGCAAAAAACGTGAGAGACCAGGTAAAAACGTGAGAGGTTTTGCAAAAAAAGTGAAGAACTAAAAATGTGAGTAGTTTTGCAAAAAAAGTGAGAGACCAAGCAAAAACGTGAGTATTTTGCAAAAAACGTGAGGGGTTTTCAGCAGGCTCACAAAACGTTTTGAGACCAGGCAGAGGTAACTTCGAGACAACAAGGAACCACAGTGATGAGGAAAAAGATCGAATAGTCTAAGTATACACCGGTGAAGAAAAAACAACGATCCCAACCAGTAATCATAGGTCCACGCCAAAAATGAGCTCTTCTTTTACCCTGCAGGCGCTGAATCTGAACACAACCAACAAGAAACACACAAACAACCCAAAAACAACAACCACAAAGATCTAGAAATATCCAAATATGAACTCAACTGATAAGCAAACCAACCAAATACCTTAACTTGCAACTGCTGAAACCTCAATACGAGGTGAGCAATAATTCCAAAATGATAATAAAAAAACTTGCACACAAGGAAATGAGAAGAAACCAGAAGTAATAAACAACTAAGAAACAAAGAGTGCACATTTACCAAAACTAGCTCTGATACCATGAAAGAGGGATTCACAAGAACCGATGTCGAAAAGCGATGCACCACAACGAAGTTGCACTCCGATGGTAACGTCAAGCCAACGCAATACGCAAGATTCAAACAATGGAAAGAAGATTGCAAGTAAGAAGAATGGGTCTGCTCATACTCATAGATCAAAAAATAGGAAGTACAAATAGGGGTGTTGTGTAACCCCCATGCCTAAACATGGAAAGAACTCAATGACGCCACTGACGCATATGACGTTGACTGACGCATATGACGCCACTAGAAGAGGAGTTACAATTCCAAATAAGGAATGTAACTCCTATGACGCATTGACACAAATGACAATGTCAGATTCTATGACAGAATCTGACACTTGTCATTTGACTTCCTAAGACCTATGACTCTTGCAAGGCGAGATGACTCACCTAGGTGATGTGGACGATGACTGGACAGT
Source organism: Taxus wallichiana var. yunnanensis (assembly GCA_018340775.1). Taxonomy (NCBI): domain Eukaryota; kingdom Viridiplantae; phylum Streptophyta; class Pinopsida; order Cupressales; family Taxaceae; genus Taxus; species Taxus wallichiana. The sequence goes on from CM031240.1 coordinate 779,102,312, forward strand.
CACACACACCAACAGGGTAGTGCAAATTTTTATAAGTGTATAAATATTTTATCCCTTTTTTAGTGTGGATTAATTGATATGTTTATATTTATGGACCCTACATCCCATCAAGCCAAAGGTGGAAACTATTTGAAACTTTAGTTTTGTCTATCTACCCTGATTAATGAAACACCCTAGTTTATAGTGATATGTTCTAGCTATGTTTTACTCCCTTGAACTTAAATGTGTGATTTCCCATTGTTGGATTATTTCGGGTCATCGTACCCTTGTTTCCTTGTTATCTCGATGAGTGTATGTTTTTGGTCTTCTAAAAGAGGGTCTAAATCTCTAGTTTGAAGAAAGGCACCCTCATTGTGTGTGGAATAGGTCATTGGTGACCTAGGCTTATTGGAAAGCTTAGGCAACATATGTTAAGGATATGGAGAAATTTTGGAATCTTCTTTCCTTTTGCGGAACTGTGATCCTTTAAGGAAGAGAATGGTGCAAGTTTGTCTTCATAAATTTCTACAAGAATGTCTTGTGTGTTGCTCTCATAAATTGTAGTTGGACCTCTCGTATTGCATAGTTCTCCTAGCTCCCTTGAGTGTTATTATAGATTATAATATTATGCTTGTCAAATTTTTAATATTATTTTGAGCTAGGGTAGTACTTAAAATAAATAATTTTTGTTTTGTTATATAAAGTGACTAGTATTTCTTATGTTTATATATTATTTGGGCAAGGATTACTAATTAGTGAAGTGAAAATGTTGTTTAAGTGTTTAGGGTATCTAAATCTTGATTCATGTTTGTGTGTTCGATATTTAAGTACAAATTTAAGTTATAAAAACCTTCTAGCCAAGATTATTCTTAGTATACCATGAAAATCTAATTGAATCCTTTCGAGTTGTAAAAGTGCTTCCAATGAATAGTCTGCATCCTTGTAAACTCTTTTGCTTTCCTTGTTATTAAACCTCATCTTGTGTGGTCTTGATGTTGTTAGACCTATGAGTAGGTGTGTTTTCTCGTTCAAAATTGAGGGTCACGATTGGTAGTTATTAACCTTGTCTAAAAAAGTGAACATTGAAGAGTAAATCAACTTAAGTGGAAATCTTATCCTTTCTTGTTGCTATGTGTTGTATCCACAAGTGGCTATGTGGACATCCTGTGTACATGAATTTTCTTCCTAATCTTCTTGCACCTTGGTTTTCATTCTTTATGTTCCATCGGTAATTTCCTATTTTTATGCTTTGTGTTGTAACTTGGTTCACCTCGTGGAGTTTAGTTTGTAGAATTGAATGCTAGTAACCTTGTTTGGAGAAGGTTTAGTATTTGTGCCTAACCATCTCCTTACACCTTGTTAAATAGTGTTGGAACAAACTTGGGTTCCAGAACCCAATTTTGTTTGAAATAAATAAATCCCACGAAGGGCATAACTTCTATTCATATGCTTTGTTTCCATGACATCCAAGAGGAATTCAAATCTAAAGGGAGGGGTATGTAATGTCCACTTCTCTTCGACACTGATTATATTATGATTCTAATTTCAGTTGTTTAGATATATGGACCTGACTGTTAGATCTTAATTAGTATGTTGTTAAGATACGAGGACATCATGATTACTATTGTATCCTGATTAGTTTTTGGACTAAATGGATTTATTGTAGACCTTGATGGACATTTAAGGATATGATGATGACCTATACTGGTTTCTTTTTTATATATTGACATTTAGATTCTTAACGTATTGATTATATTCAGATTTTTGGAATAACCATGTGGTCTCATTGATTTTGTGAATTGCTAACAATATGATGGTATTAGGGATCAGTATTATGTTGTTTAGCGTATCTAGTAGTTAGGAGTTACAATAGATATAGAGAATTTCATGATTATTGTAGAATGTGAATTGGATTATTTATTATTGTAAATTATTTACTAGATTAGAATTGAAATGTTAAGTGATTTCAAATAACTAATAAAAAAATTCATAAATTTGGTGATGATATATATATGTGTGTTGTATTGCTTGATTTATGTTGAGGTTGTATGATTGATTTTTTATATACATTGATTCCCATGACATATTTATAAGGCCTTGAGGCTAGAAAGGTATTATTAGTTGTGGTTGTAGGAAATTTATATCATTATACACCAAAAGAGGATACGAGACCAACCACAGAAGAATGTTGGGTTTTTGCAACATGGAAAAATTTGACAACTTGTATCTAATATATATGTTGTATTTTTAATTACTTAATAGGAGGTTTCCCCATGGGGGGTGACTTCACATGTGTGTCCATTGGGTGTAATGTGTTTCCTTTCCTTTAAATTTTTTTTCTCTAATTTGTTGTGCATGTGTCTAATTATTGGGAAAATATTGTTACTTTATTAACACTTGAAAATGTATCTTAATTAAATAATTTAGCTTAAATTTAAATTAAAAGGAAAGATATGACATGTGGGAAATAAATTAGGAACATAGTCCTTGTTTTGGTGTATGATGTAAATTGAATTAAATTCATTTAGGTGGTGTGTACTCTACCATCCTTCTGAAATTCAAATTTTTCCTTGTTGGCCAGTTTTAGAGACTTGAAGGACAAGTTAACCTTGTCCCTCACATCTCAAACTCTTCGACAAACCCTACTTATCAATTATCGGGCATATTTTTACCATTTTAATGCATTATTGATTATAAAAGGGTAAATAATTGGACTTATTTACTTCCACATTTAAGTTTGACCTAGATAAGCTTGGAGTGCTTGTTTTAGTGTAGGGTTGGCATGTCATAAGTCTTACATGTGCATTTAAATTTCTTTTTATTTGTTGTTTTACTTATGTGTTGGAATGGAGGGATGATGAAATGGCATCCTACTTAGAGCCACCTCATCATATTCACATCCTATTTCTATTTATTGGATGAATTTGATGGATTTTGGGTTACTTGCATTATTTTTGTTTCTCTTGCATTTTTAAAAAATTGTCTTGGTTTTCATACTTGGAGTTTATTTTGGAGTTGCATCTTGGATTGAGCTTGGTGTGAAGGATTCAAATATTGTTTATTAAATAAACATGAATCTTGATGGAGAGGTAGGATCTCCTCTAGTTTTCATTTTTCTATTAATGTATTTTGATGTAGAAATTGTTCTTATTTGAATATTGTATGAGTGTTGTGGATATGTTTGATTGTGGTTCTGTAGCTTTCCTTACGTTAGGTGTGGGAGATGGATTTATGGGACCATTGGGGAGGGTAAAGGGAGATGTGAGGCATGCATTTTGAAGGGAGTGTGAGTTTGAGTTCCAACTATGGGGAGTGAAAAGGATAACATGGATATATTTTGGATACTTGCAAGTGTAGAAGTAAGGATTTGATTATGCTTTGATTTGTACACATGGTGGCTTTCGGTGGAACTCCTACATCACTTGGGAGACAAAAGGAGGTGGTGCCCATATTCCATTTCTCCTATTTTTCTTGTTGGTTAAGCCTTTGTGCTTGTTGAGAAAGTTATAATATTGTTTGAATGTGTTATTTTGTGGAATGCATGTTGTGGAATCCTTTTGTGAAAGTTGTTAAATGTTGAATTATAGCGCACATTATTAATTGGTTTGGGATCGAGGGCTAATAAGGAGGAATTATTCACTTTTTATTGGATTAAAGGTTGGGTGGAGAGCGTATCCTACCCCAATTTCTTTGTACGGTGATTCAGGTTTTGAAGAGTTGAAGAAGTGAAAAATGAAAGTGATGAAATTGGGAGATGACTTGGAAAGAATATTTGTGTTTATACCTTGTTGGAAGAATCATCTATGTTGTATGTTTGATTATTATTACCACTTAGAATGGAAGATTGTAACATTTTAATGTTCGAATGAAAGCTCTGTATATTTCATTTATTCCAAATTTGTAGTGATATAGTTGAATGGAGAAAATTTTAAGTTGTATATTGATTGAAAGAAGATCTCCACAATTTATATGCCCTTTAAAGTTTAAATGTGTGTATTTTGAAAAAAAAACATTGTTATTGTAAAGAAAGAGTTTGTTGAGTTCCTTATTGTATTGTTGGCAGCTAAAAATTTAAAAGGAGTTCTATTTAAGTGTGTGATATCTTAGTTTCTCTCCAAGTTGCATATATGTGAAAGGAATGATATGAGTAGACGTTATAATAAAATTTTACATTTTGTGCAAAGGATATTAGTCCAACTATCTCCCGATTACAATATAAGTAGTTTGTATAAAGCTCAAATGCCCTTACAAATGGTTTATACTTATAAACTTGATTATTCGATTGCCTAAATTAAAAAAAAAACAAATCATATCATTATAATTACATATAGTTATATAAATTTATATATTTACACATATTTTAATCATATACATTTAATGGAACATTGATATAATATAATATATCATTATATATATATATATATATAAATATATATATATATATATATATATATATATATATATATATATATATATATACTTTATAAATATATAGCCGTATGGATTTAGAAGTTGGATATTTATTATTATATATATATATATATATAAGGTAAAGTGTATAAAGTAAAGTTTATTTATAAAAAAAGGATAAATGTATTATGGATGGCCCAACCAAATGGAGTGTATGAAATATTTTGTTTATGAAAAAAAAAAATATTTGGGGTGGGGACGAACCCCACCCCACCCACTATACAATAAAAAGTGGGAAGGATGGGGTCATAACCCCAACAATGCAGCCACTCTATCTCATTACGACACTATGTATCTGACTGCACCACTTCTATCACCAATAAATTAATATTATAAAATAGTATATATATATATATATATATATATATATTAAAGAATTTTTTTTTTTTTTTGAATAAGAAGTCAACATAAGCACTTTTACGGAATTTTAGAAACCTAAGATCTAAGGGTCAATATCAATCTAATCTAATGGTGGAGGATGTATCCTACAAATTTTAAGTTGTGGCATTTGATGGGAATGAAATTAAAATAAAATGCATGGATTAATTGGTGAATGGGGCCACTTAGTGGATTGGACAAGTGGTGACCCTCTTTGTGGTAGGAATTAATTTAACATGGTGCTTGGTATTTAAATAATGAACTAAAAAAGGTGTTTTTAGATGATTAGTAGTAAGGGTATAATTAAATAAAATAATTGGACCATGGTTATTAATCGGGGAAAATATACTCTAATAAAGAAATGAGATTTAATGGAATGGTTTTAAAATATAAAATATTTCAGAAAATAAATTAATAATATTTAATTATTAATTTGAATGCGACTACATTATGAAGTTGTGGAATTCATTCATGAGAATTTAATTGACCGCTACTAATGTTTTTAGCCATTTGAAAAAAAAATTGCGATAATTTTCCCCTAATAAATTGATAGACTTTGGTGTGGTATGGACATTGAAATTGTGGGCATTACAAAAAATATCTTCGAAACCCTTGATATTCAAAAAATAAATAAATGAAGGATCTCATCTAGAGATGTAGGGAAATGGTTATTTTGATGGTGTTTATGCTTAACATCAGCTTTGAGGGAGACATTGAATACATGTGCGATCATCTACAATGCTTCTAAATTTGATTAAAGGACAAAAATATCTTCCTATTTCTAATGCACCATACACAAGCCCTAAAATATCATACACGAGACCTACCATGATACCTAATATGAGCCTCATTTAACAAATCCTTTGCATATGTGTTGATGCTATAGACGGGACTGGTACCAACTTAAAAATTGGTAGTCGGAGTCCTCACATGTAGGTCGAAGGAGGGAGAGGGGTAGCGAAAACCCAAATTTTGATGCATCTTGGAATGGATGAATTAGTGGTAATAAGGGACAAATAGGGAAGGAAGTTGAGTATATTGAGTTAGAAACATTGGGCATCATTAGTAAATCATTTGTTGCTTCTATTACTAGAACTGTTAAGGGAGTTCAAACGGTGAGGAATCCCCTCAAACTAGATCTCAATATTCATGTTCCCAAGCTTGAGGAGGATCTTCAAAAAAAAAAAAAAAAAGGTCTTGAAGAGTACTATGGAAAACTTGGCCTTTTTTTTTCTTTTCAGCCACCTCTAGCAAAAACTCTCTCAGTTACATGAATGGATCATAGAAAGCTTGAGCACTTAAATCAATGATAAGGTTGAGCTTTACCCCTTCTCTAAAAAATATTTCATTGTTGTTTTGGAATGTTTTCAAGATCATGATGTTGTGCATAATTTATATTGGGTCTAGGGGGATCATGGAGTCATGACTAAACCCTGTTATCCCTCATTCAACCCAATAAAAGAATCTTTTGATATGCTACCTATCTAGGTTAGATTTCTCGGTCTTCCCTTGTAACTATGGAATGAAACCTGACTTGAACCCATTGGTAAATGTTCAAAAAATTTGCACTCATGAAAAAATGGGAAACTCAAAACTTTTTTTTCGATTGAAGTCATTGATGAAATGGACCTAATTAGGGGAAGTCATACAATTTTATTGTGATTTTCATTTGCAGTAATTGATTGACTACATGCAATCTATAGCTATGTGTGATGTTAAAGAATGTAACACCTCACATAGACTTCCTTTCCATGTTCGTCTTCAACAAGAAAATACAAAACCCCCAAAGGACTAATGCATTATCTTTATGAAGGCAAGAATCATAGTTTAGGTGAAATGTTAAATTTAGGAGAAGAAAACAAAGTTACATTTTACATGAAGGAGATTTCAGTATTAAAGTTACAGGTACATCAAAATTAGTTAATTCTTCAAGTTAAATACATTTGATTATGATATTGAGTTTTTCATTTCATTATATAATCAATATACATCGTAAAATTTGAATGTAGAAAGAAGTATAAAACTCAGTTACAAAAATTAATGTTATTTATTCATGAAGAAATTCAATGTTTCCCACACAAGCCGTGGGATGTAACTCATAACTACTGAAGAAGGAAGTACATGTGTATAAACCTATAAGTAAAAGAGTATAGAAGAAACCCATCATTACCTTGGGTTTTCTTATGGTCTTCTGGTTTCCAGTTCTAACTCCATGTTTCATCTGTGTTACCCAGTAGCTACAGTGTACCTAAAAAATAAAAGAAAAGTCATCAATAAAAAGCTCAAGGTTTAATTTATACTCATGTATTTTCTAACTTCATGTAGATGAATCTCCTGACATCATCAGGCATAAGGTACATCAAAGTAATAGATACATAATTGAGAAAGCATTATATACAATAGCACATATGGCTCCCATAATCATGGTAGAAAAGAAAATAGAAAAGAAAATACCATGGAACATAAGAGAGGCCAAAATTCCTAATTAGTTTTGACTATTTTCTTAAGTGTGTAGGTACAAGTTGCAGCAAAAGAGATCAATGCATGTTTTTATCAATTTTTACTATCAAGAATAGATTGTAATTAATGCACATAACTCAAACAATAACAGCTACCGAAGAAAGAGTTTGAAGATAAAACATAAACAAATTGCAGTTTTTCATAGGAAAGCATCACTTAGACTAGAGAAAGAAGGTACAAACAACATATGAAGAAAAAAATTGAATAGTGTAATAAAAGTACTTGTAAAAATTAATATTCAACTAAGAACAAGTTTGTTTGAAGCTTTTACATGTTGTTAAGAAAAGGAGAAGCAACTTGGAATAGATTGAAGAGTACATAACAGTATTGCAAGCATGTTTTCAGATGTACAAATGTTGAATGACACCCTCAAAAGCTGCTCAAGATTGAGATTATTAATTACAAAATGCTATCATCATTCAAATAAGGAAGTTACATGGTTTTGAGTAGTTCATCAAATGAAAAAGAGTAAAGAATATAGCTGATAAAAGCATATTTGAGTTACAAGCTGCCTTAAAAGAAATCAAGCACAATCAGTATTAAGGCTCAAATACTAGTATAAGAGAATGAAAAGATACAAATGGAAGCACATATTTAAAATTTTAAATCAATGCACTTATGCATATTCAAGAACATCAAAGTTTAAGTCCATCAGTGTGTAAGTTTCATATTATGATACAACTAGAAAAGTAATTTCTTCTTTCTTGATGCAAAGAAAATAATGATCACTCAGGATCAGGTTTCAACTCCAAAAATGAACCAAAAGGAAAGATACAAATAGAACACATTTTCAGTTGTAAAATCCAAAATATTTTCCATCATAAAAGCATCTCTAGCAGATACAGATAATGTAAAGGTGTGCTCACATATCTTTCAAATTTAGCAGTATTTCAGATGTCTTGTGAGCTACAAAACGTAAAGATTACCATAAATCCCTGAAAGATGAAATACTAGCAAAGGAAACAGATTGTAAAATAGTATGGATCAAAGAAGAAATTAATTAATGTTGTTATCTTTCAACATGACATATTACATCTATAAAGAATACGTACAAATTCTTATCTTTTCAAGGGATTCATGTTCATCAAAAGAGGTTTTTTTTTACATTAATCAAATAAGACAAAATTTCATCAGGTAAGGAATAGATATGATCAAGTAACATGCTATAGGGCATAAAGAGTGATAACTCAGCTGAAAGAGCATTGCTCATACATTCACAGTGAAAAAGAGAAACATCTCATTCTGAATGCTGGAAAGTTCAAGTTTTCAAGAGTCAAGCATGGTAAACTAAAAACAATCTTTCAGATCTCAATAATCATTTCTTGCATGAAAGGATATGTTTCAGTATCATGATAAAATTGCAACAATAAACTACAGACTAAGAAAATCATATCCATATTCCAGAGCAATGGATAAGTCGGGATCTTTTATTCAAGGTTTAGGTTACAAATTCAAACAGAGAGATACAAGTATCAAGTATCAAAGCATAACATTATATCATGATCACAAAATATGTTTACAAGTTCATAAATTTGATTTGAAATCAAATTTGAAGAAGATGGACTTAATTAGCTTCAAATGAGCTTAACTTTTGTTACATAACATCCATATTTATATCAACCTGATATGGTACAACTGTTCGAAGGAATAGAAATAAATGATCTATCATTACAAAGTCATTTAGGCTCAAATCAGGACACAGATGAATCCAATCCACATAATAATAGATTTTTAAAAAAGTAGCCATACAGATAGAAAAATCTAGAAGCTATAAATGGCTAGCCCCAACTTTCAGACACGAGATATTTTCTAGTCAAGATAGAATAAAATCAATATTCATACAAAACCTCAATCAATGAACAAGGATGGGTTAAGATATAAACTATTGAACAATAGATGAAGCTATAAAAATTCAAGTGATAACATGAAAATTTTATATTTACAAGTTAATATAAGAAATCATAAGATTACATATTTCAAAGATTGCACTCAAAGAGACAACTTCAGAACTTGGAAGTATGAATCCAAGAGAAGCAAGATAGGTTACAAGTACAAACTTTTAGTATGCATTAGAACAGACAAAGAAATGGTACAATAATGCCATAGTACCAATGGGGTACAACTATAACAAGAAAATTAAAGTCAATTTTTTTGAATATAAGTCATCGGTGTATTGATCAAAAGAGAGCAAAACTTGAGCATGATTCTGGTACTTCACCAGAATAAATCAAACCTAGTGCTTAAGTTTTCAAATAGAAAAGTGTTGTTATCAAGAGGAGAATGAAGCTTAAAATTGAATGTTGCTACAAGATATCAAAGCTCAAAATTCTTATATAGGGAAGGATACAAATCTTCAGTAAATTTTTAACCAGAAGGGTCAAATGCATGTATCTCCAAATAAGTAATCAGGAACATAATCAAGAGTCTTCAAGATAAGATATCAGTGCACTATTACAAAGTTTTTGTCTGAGCATGGATCAATAAAATGTGGATGATGTTTTCTTTCACATTAGCATACGAGTATGTATTCTATCAAAATAAAATAATGCATTCATTCGAAGCCTAACATTCACCAAGATCAGCGAAGCTAATGACTCAAGGATAATTTCCATAGATCAAATAGGTTGTAGCAAAAGCATCAAAATCCATCGAAATAAGAAGTAACACAATAAAAAATCATGGTAGATCATGAATGGATACAAATTTCTCACAAATCAAAAACGTTTTCAACAATAACCATCCAAACAGAAGGCTCGAAAACCCATTTGATCAAAGAAAAATCAAAACAAGTTACAATATCAAATTTTGAGCCATAATTTCATCACATAGTTGGGAGGAAGTATTAAAAATAATACAAATATTACAAACCCATTTTGGGTACAAATAAATTCATAGATGAATAATATTCAAGGCATCTACAAATTCCAATGAACATAGATCAAAACCCAAATAGCCATTCAAAACCAGTTCAAAGTAAAACTGATCTACAAATTGAATAAACATTATGAAAATGGATCGCTACATCTTGAAGGTAATGAATGCAACCTCTAAACAACCCAAACCAACTCGAAAAGAAATATCTCCAGGCTCGAAGAACACTAAATGTTGCAGACCCATATCTGGGTAGAGCTCAAGTAACAATATTAATGAAAATAAGAGCTCAAAAAGGGGAAACCGTTGCAGGAGGAATTTGAATAATACAAACCCAATGTTGGGTATGTTGAACATTAAGAAGATGCAATCAACCCAAAAACTGAATCAGAGTTTGAACTTTATCTTCATAGATACTCAAGAAAAAAAGTTGCAGATCAAGAAAGCTTTATTTTTCCAAATGGCTATGTGGAGTTTTGGTTTAAAAAGTCAAAAAATATTGAAGATAGAGGCCTATCTTACCCAATTTTTAGATAAATCTTCAAAATCCCTAGAAATAAGTCAAGAGAAGAGTCAAGAAAGAAGCCAAGGAACTTTCCACAAACAAAAGCGACCAAGAAACACAAGGGAGTTAACGATAGATCAATATGTAAAAATGAAAAGCTCAAAAAAATCAGCTCAAAGTATCTAAAGTTTCGAAGTAGAATCATTTACAGTGCTCAGAACTAGAAAATCACCTTCTTAAGAAAATGACAACTTTCTCAAAAATCACAATTGATACAGATAGCTTGAAATGATCAAAAAATGGTTTTCGTTTCTTTAAAATAAAATCCACAATGAAGCTTTAAACATAGTCATCGACGACATAGAATACAAAATCTATACCCAGAACTCACATGGTTTTCTTTCCTGCATGGTATAGAACTCAAAATGACAGAATAATGATGTCAAATAATTTTTTTCCAGGGCTTCACCCAGAGACAAAAAATGTGAATGGGAAAAATGATTAATGATGAATTGTTTTAACTCAACAACTAAACTTGCATGAAACCTAACTCATCCCAAGATTTAAGCATCAAATGATCAAGAGATGAATGTACCAAGATCGATGGTAAGGATCTAATCCATAGTCCAACTACCTCTCTTACCATGGCTCAGAACATCAACGGTAAAGATCAAGATGTACATGATTGAACGATACACAACGAAAAGGCCAACTTTACTTTAGAGATAACTAACTCTAGCACATTCAAGGTACATGATCCAATGATGTAAATATGGTAAGGACGATGATAAATGATCATCATGAAAACTCACAACTCAACCACCTTAATCTCAAAGTTTCTAGTAGATTGACGATCGTAGATTATCAAAGATAAATATAAAAGGTCCTCATCAAATGAAATTAACACAAACACAGTGTAAAATGCAACTGGAGTTAATTATTGCCACCAAAAAATCTTTGATGGTTTGAGTCATCATTTGAGGGGAAAACCTCAATTAGTTAAAAAAACATTGTGTTTCCTTGATTAAGGTCAAAAATCTTAAGTTCCATAGAAATAAAATGTCGATAACCTTTGTGCATCATATGATTAATCAAAAATATGTCCCAAAACATACATGTAAAGAAATGATTGAACCAAAAGGATGAGAAACATTCTAGTATTTTCCATGTCTAAATCAGAAAGGGGGCCAACCATAGGTTTGACTATCATAAAAAATAATATAATGTCCCATGTTTATATATGGTCAAAGTTCAAAAGGCCAAATGATGTCAAATGATATATCTTAACCTTTCAAAAGGAAATACCTTAACCTTGCAAAAATAACCTCGTACAAAGGAAAGAACATGTTATTTCTAGCTTATGCAGGTGTTCCCCACAGCGGGGTAGGGTTTTTTCTAATACATTGGAGTATGTTTCATGTCACCCACAAATTTCAAGAACAATTTGCAAGAAGAAAAAAATTGAATATGTGCACATCAAAAGTGGTCCCCACAGAAAAAGGAGGAATATTTTGCTAAGTATTGAAGACAAAGGAATTATTTTTGCTTACATAGGGATATTATTTTTTCATGTGCATCCAAGGGGGAAGAATTTTAAAACTCTCAAATTTATCATTGCAAGTAGATCAAATGGAAAGTGGTACAAAAAGAAAAAGATTGCATGCACATTGGGGAGGACTTGCACAACAAGCAAGAGCTATTATTAGATAAATTATTCATCCAAGTTTATTAAAAAGAGATTAGTCAACTAAACTATGAATGGAATTTATTTCAATAATTAAGGATATTAATGCCTCATTACAATCGGCATGTTTATTCTTATTCTTTTATTTATTCATGATAAAGGGGTAAAATTAGCATGCATGGACGAGTACAAATTTTAGCATATTTTTAGGATGGATTGGGTGAATAATTTTGCTATATATTGTGTGCATTCACAAAGCATGAAGGAGGATTTTTTGGACATAGGAGTGCTAAAGCAATTTTCTACCAGTTTTACCTTGAATGAGAACTGATTTTTTCCTTTTCAATTATTTAGAGTGGTGTGTATCTTTTCAATAATTATTGTGAATTTCAATTCCCTGATTAATCATCTTAGCTTGCTGCAAATTCGGTATTTTTTGCATAATCTTAGTGTGCATGTTTATCTTGTTGTGATTTATCTCTCAATAAATAAGTTTTTTGCTTTAATATTCTACTAGAAATCATTGGTTCATGCATCTAAAATTCATCCTCAATTTTAATGTGGAGATACTCAGTCAAAGCCCTCAATAAGTTTTGTGTATCATTGTTTTCAATTTCAATTACAATCATCTTTTTACCCTCAAAACCCAAAAATATTAATTTAGGATACATCAATAAGGAACCAACCTTGATACCAGAGACTCACCTCAACAATAGGTATACCCACATACATGAGGTGTTTCCATTATATCTATGAAAGTGAGAGATCAAAGAAAGCTTAGAACCTCTGTTGTCATCTCTCAACTTGGGTGCACTTTCAAGAGCTAACAGTAACAGTATGGAATTTTTATTAATCAGTTGATGCTACTGCAAAACTATTGCACATGTCCTCTTATGTTTGAATCTTGTTGGATCTGGAGATCTCCCATGATCTCCCTGACAAGATAAACCAATATATTGGAGAAAGGGTATGGATTCAAAGACTAAACTATGAAATACTAGATTTATGTTGTCATAGATGTTTTGAAAATGGACATTTTATTGAGGATTGTAGGTAATCAAAATGCAAAAGAGGGGTTGATTCATCCTGGAAGGATACTATCCCTTCTAACTTTACCATTCAATCCCTTTTATTTCATGTTCTTAATTCATCTCCAAAAAAGTGCACCTCAAATGTTAAATCTAATCCTGTGTTGGTTGCAAATCCTCCTGAGGTTCCACTACACGAATCAAATTCCTTAATGTAAATCCCCCAGGTCTCTTCTAGGTTTTTTAACGAGAGGGAATATCCCTCTTCTGCTTCTAAGTTTTTATTTTGGCCTCTCACTTGTATTGATGTTCTTTTTCTATGTGGCCCTAATTTTGTTGGTGATGTTAGAAAGGAGGATTGAATGGTTGTCAAAAACATGAAAAAACACTTTGCAAAGAGGAAATCAGCTCCAATGCATATGACTCTTAGAACTCATTCTTCCTCTTTGGACTATCTATTTTGTCTCATATTGTTAATGTCAAATAGGTTTTTCCTTTTTCTGCTTCCTTGTCTAAGTCAAAGCATTTTTGCTCTTTGTTGTTTTTTTGTCATTGTGAGCTTAATTTTAAAATATTTCTTGTAATGGCCCTTGGAGCCTTTCAAAATTTTACCAAGAAAAAATAAATAATTTAAACACATGTTTCAAATAAAATATATTTATCAAATATAATAAATAAGATAATTTCAAAATTATTATAGTAAATAAAATAATTTCAATGTTGTTAGATTTTTTAAACTATTGAAAATAATTTAAATATATTAATAAAAATTGACTTGTTTTTATATGATTATTCCAAGACTAAATAACAATGAGTTAACCATGCAAGTGAAATTGAAAGAATAAGACTAAAAAGAATCCAATTATCCATGAGTGAAATGGTGAAATGATAAGAGTAGGTTAATATTGGAAATATGAGACCATGAATATGTTCCTGTGTGGAAAATAATTAAAATTTATTTGGAAAATCCTTAAATATTTTCATATTTTATTTTCCAATTAAAAATATGAATTGTGGGGAATATTAATATAAAGTATTTAATAATAAAGCTAACTACTGATTGCACAAGGAAGGAAACACAACCTAGAAAAATCATATCCCTTTCACTTCTCTGATTCCCCAAAAATACTTCTTTTATTTACCCTAGTTCCTTAACATGTGTCTTAAGATAGGTATGACACTATTCGACCAAGTGCAACCAACATATGTCTCCTTAAATCTCTCCACTTATCTCCGCTTTCCCAATTGGTTGGAAATTCTCTACAAGTTTTTGTTATCCAATTTTAACCCCGAGGAAAAATTGAATAAATACGACCTTGTTGTTAAGTTATGGAACCTATTTTCATATAAGGAAATGTTGAAGAGTGTACACTAATAGTACCGTACACTTTTCATGTACACTAATAGTATTGTACATTTTTTTGGGTGTAAATTGTTTTTGGCCTTGAAAAAAATGCACCCGATATATCGGGAAACGTGCTCTTCTCATATAGGTGAGATTTTGAGCCATAGTTTTGTGGGTTGGTTTTGGCAGATGGTTTTGATACCCATGGTATTGTAAAGATGCTTAAGCGTTTCTATTTATGCGGTTTTGTACATATGATAGGGTAGGAGTGTGCATTGTAGATGTGTGTGAATTCGGGTGTGAATTCTGTAGAGTTTGTTGAGCAGAGCTCCAAACAGATCTATGTTTTGTATTGAGAGAGCAATGGCTTGTAATAAAATTTGAGCAAGTGATTCTTCGTGGACGTAGCACAAATTGGGTGAACCACGTTAAATGTTGTCTCTTGTATTGTTATTTTATTATTCTACATTTTATTTCAGATCTGTAATATTTTCTTCATATTAGTTTCTATTGTTGTGATTTTGTGTGGGATTGTTCTACATATTTATCCCTTATATCCTAACAATTGGTATCGAGAGCTGGTTTGGTTTGCTTTGAAGTGTTAAATCGTAGGGAAATTTTTAGCTTGAGTGGGAGCTATGGCAGATGATGGAAGATCAAGGGTTGATAAATTCAACGGGTAGAATTTTAGTCTTTGGAAGATGCAGATGGAAGATTACCTTTATCAAAAGGATCTTTATACTCCATTGTCTGAGAAGGTGAACAAACCCTTGAGTATGACAGATGCAGAATGGGATCTGTTGGATCGGAAGGTACTTGGAACGATCTGGTTGTGTCTTGCATCTTTAGTATTATTTAATGTTTCAAAGGAAAATACTACAAAAGATCTAATGGATGCATTAGGAAAGTTGTATGAAAAACCCTCTGCCTCTAACAAGATATTTTTAATGAAAAAGTTGTTTAATATGAAGATGTCTGAGAATAGTTCAGTAGTAGATCATTTAAATGATTTCAATATGGTTGTGAATATGCTAGCTTTGGTTACAATAGAATTTGATGAAGAAGTTAGGGCTTTATTAATTTTGTTCTCTTTACCTAAGAGTTGGAATAGCCTGGTAATGGCGGTAAGCAACTTGGTTCCAGCTAACTGAAAGTTGAAGTTTGAGGATGTTTTAGGGGTGATTCTAAGAAAGGAAATGCGAAGAAAAAGCTCCAGGGAATCTTATACTTCAGGGAATGCTTTAACAGTGGAAACTAGAGGGAGACAAGAAGAATAGAGGAAACCGTGGAAAATCAAAAGATTTGGCAAGGTCAAAATCCAAGAGCAAGATTGTATGCTTTGGAATTGTGGAAATTCTAGGCATGCAAAGAAGGATTGTTGGGAGCTTCGGGATAAGAATAAAACAACAGGAAGGAAACAAGGAGGCAAATGTGACATCGGGTAATGTATGCTAGGATGCTTTGATTCTTTCTTTACATAATATTACTGAATCTTGGGTTTTTGATTCAGGGGCTTCTTTTCATGCTACTCCACATAGGCATTATTTTGTTGATTATGTTCAAGGGGATTTTGGGCATGTTTTTCTTGGTGATGATGAGCCTTGCAGTATAGTTGGAAAAGGTTCTGTTCAGGTTAATATGCAGAATGGGAATACATGGATACTAAAGGATGTCATAAATGTGCCTACATTAAGGAGAAACTTGATATCAGTGGGGCAATTGGGAAGTGATGGTTGTACTGTGATATTTACAACTGACTCTTGGAAGGTTACCAAGGGTGCTCTTGTGGTGGCAAGAGGTAAGAAGGTTGGAACCTTGTATTTAACCATTGATAGTACTAATGATTGTAATCTTGTGGCTTCAAATGTAGATACAACATTATGGCACTATAGGCTCAGTCATATGAGCCATAAGGGCATGGACATAATAAAGAAGAATTTTCCTGGATATACAGAAACAAGTTTGGATTTCTATGAGAACTACATATATGGGAAACAAAAGCAAGTAAGGTTTCTCAAGGTTGGACCTACGAAGAAAGATAGTAAGTTAGAGCTGGTACATTCTGATGTGTGGGGGCAACTCAGGTATCATCTCTTGGGGATTCAAGTTATTATGTTACTTTTATTGATGATGCAAGAAGGAAAGTTTGGGTATATTATATTAGAAAAAAATATGATGTATTTGACACTTTTGTTAAATGGAAAGCCTTGGTAGAGAATGAAACAGGTCTTAAGTTAAAATGTCTTAGGTCAGATAATGGAGGGGAGTATTGCAACAACGAATTTGATGATTATTGTTCTAAGAATGGAATCCGTAGGCAAAAAGATAGTTCCAAGAACCCTGCAACGAGAATGGGGTGTCAGAAAGGATGAACAGAACAATAATGGAATGTGCTAGGAGCATGAGGATACATGCAGGAGTGCCTCTTTATTTTTGGTCAGAAGCGGTGAGCACAATTGTGTACTTAATAAACAAAGGACCCTCAAGTGCCTTGGATGGAGGAATACCTAAGGAGGCTTGGTACGGTAAGAAATTTGATTACTCATTTCTTAAAGTCTTTGGATATGTGGTGTTTGTTCATATTGACAAGGATGATAGGACCAAGGTAGAGGCTAAATCAGAAAAATGCACTTTTATTGGTTATGGTGGTGATGACTTTGGTTTTAAATGTTGGAGTATTAAGGAGAAGAAAATCATTTAGTCTAGGGATGTGGTCTTTAATGAGAAAGTCATGTATAAGCAACAGTTGCAGGAAAATAGGGAAGAATCCAAGAAAGAATATGAAGTGGTAGAGGATCTTCCTGATGGGATAGTCACCCATGAATCAGTTCAAGAACCTACTCAACAGGAACCCCAAACTCCTATAGTGAGGAGGTCTTTTAGGGTAAGAAAAGAACATGAACGTTTTTCTCCTTCTCTTTATTATTTATTACTCATTGATAGTGGAGAGCCAGAAATATTTGATGAAGCAATGCAAGTAGATGCTAGTAAGAAGTGGGAGCAAGCCATGGATGAGGAGCATAAGTCTCTCATGAAGAACCAGACTTGGGATTTGGTGAATTTACTAGAAGGAAAAAGAGCATTGCAGAACAAGTGGGTGTACCGAGTTAAAGAGGAAGGAGGAGGAAAGAAAAGATATAAGGCCTGGTTGGTGGTCAAGGGGTTTGCACATAAACAAGGAATAGATTTTGATGAGATTTTTTCTCCTATAGTAAAAATGACTTCTATTAGAACTATTCTTGGAATAGTGGCAACAGAAGACTTGCACTTAGAACAGTTAGATGTAAAGACTGCATTTCTCCATGGTGATTTGGAGGAGGAGCTATATATGCAGCATCCAGAAGGATATGAAGTCAAAGGTAAAGAGGAGATGGTGTGCAAACTAAAGAAGAGCTTATATGGCCTGAAACAAGCTCCATGTCAATGGTATAAGAAATTTGATAGCTTCATGATGGATCAAGGTTATATCAGATGTCATTCTGACCATTGCATGTATACAAAGAAATTTGAGGATGGCAGTACTCAAGAAACAGCTAAGTGAATCCTTTGATATGAAGGATTTGGGGGTAGCCAGACAAATCCTTGGTATGAGGATAACTCGGGATAGGAAGGAATAGAAAGCTAAATTTATCTCGGAAGAGTACATTAAGAAGGTATTGGACAGGTTTAACATGCAACATGCTAAACCAGTTGGGAATCCTTTGGCAGGTCATTTTTAGCTATCAAAGGCGGAGTGTCCAAAGATAGAGCAAGAAAGAAACAAGATGTCCAAGGTACCTTACTCATCAGTGGTTGGTAGTTTGATGTATGCTATGGTGTGCACTAGGCTTGATATTATTCATGCAGTGGGAGATGTGAGTAGATTTATGAGTGATCTAGGTAAAGAGCATTGGCAAGTAGTAAAGTGGATCCTTAAGTATTTGAGAGGGACCATGGGGATAGTTTTGTGCTACAATGGATCAGACACCACTTTACATGGCTATGTAGATTCAGATATGGATGGAGATGTAGACAGTAGGAGGAGCACGAAAGGTTATATTTACATTGTAGGTGGGACAACAGTAACCTAGATTTCATGACTACAGAAGATGGTGGATTTGTCAACCACGAAGGGTGAGTATGTTTCTGCCATAGAGGAAAGCAAAGACATGATTTGGTTACAACAATTGATTGAGGTGTTAGGGCATAAGAAGGAGGAATATAAGTTGCATAGTGATAGTTAGAGTGCTATACACCTCGCTAAGAACTCTTCTTTCCACTCCAGGACGAAGCATATATAGTTAAGGTACCATTTTATTAGGAAAACTTTGGAAGAAGAGAAGTTGAAGCTGGAGAAGATTCATACCAGTCAGAATCCTACATATATGATGACCAAGGTGGTCACAAGGGAAAAACTGAAGCTATGTTCAGCTTTGGTTGGTCTTCACATAAACTAGTGAAGTGTTGAGAAGCTTGCTCAGAGGAAAATCAGTCTCCAAGTGGGAGATTGTTAAGTTATGGAGCCTATTTTCATGTATGGAAATGTTGAAGACTATACACTAATAGTATTGTACATGTTTCATGTACACTAATAGTATTGTACATTTTTTTGTGCGTAAATTGTTTTTTTCTCGAAAAAATGCAAACGATATATCAGGAAACGTGCTCTTCTCATATGGGTGAGATTTTTGACCCATAGTTTTGTGGGTTGGTTTTGGCCCATGGTTTTGATACCCACGGTATTGTAAAACTACTTAAGCAATTTCCTATTTATGCGCTTTTGTGCATATGGTAGGGTAGCAGTGTGTATTGCAGATGTGTGTGAATTCTATAGAGTTTGTTGAGCAAGCTCCAAATAGATCTGTGTTTTGTATTGAGAGAGCAGTGGCTTATAATAAAATCTGAGGTAGTAATTCTTGGTGGATATAGCCCAAATTGGGTGAACCACGTTAAATGTTGTCTCTTGTATTGTTATTTTATTACTCTACATTTTATTTCATATCTATAATATTTTCTTCATATTAGTTTCTATTGTTGCGATTCTCTATGGGATTGTTCCGCATATTTATCCCTTATATCCTGACACTTGGACATAGAGAAAATGGGGGGTTTGATTCAGTACGGGAGCTTGCATTTAAAGATTGGCCAAATAGGTTGCAGGCAGGCTCGACAATGGTGATGATGCCGAAGACAAAAAATTGAAGGAGGCCTGAAATCGAGCTAAGTAAAATTTGAAACTCTGAAGTCTGAATTTTGGACTTCGGAGGTTTTAGATTTTAGAGTATTGGCACCCAAGTAGGGAAAAAACAAGAAAAAAGGCCAGAAAACCTGAAAACCCAAAGTCTGAAATGTTTCAGGGGTTTTTGGGGTCAACTCCCCTTTAGGGGTTAACGGCGTCTTGAAAATGGAATTTTGGAGTTTGAACTCCAAAAGTACGAATTTTGGACTTCAGAATTTTAGAGGTTCGGGATCTTTCCCGAAAAAAATGCAAAAATGAGAGATAATGCCCAAAATCCCGAAATTACGAAGTCTGAAAGGTTTCGTGTTTCATGGTCAAACTTGAATTTAGGGTCAACGTGGTGGGAATTTTCAGACTTTCGAAGATTCGATTTCAGAACTTTGGAGGTCCTAGTTTTGGAGGTTCGAGTTTTGGAGTTTCGTAACTCTCAAGCTGATTTTATAGTGAATACTCCCAGCGACTTCCAAAGCATCAATGCCTAAAGTTCTGAATTCCAAAGGTCTGAATTTTTGGATTTCGAATGTTGCAAGGCATTTTAGAATTTGAAAAAATAGAGCCAACCACACGCAGTTAATGCACTATGACACCCCAATCTGTAAATGGCCATAAATTTTTACTGGTAGCTCAGATTTACACAACAAAGGACTATTTGGAAAGGACTTTTTGGAAATGACTTTAAGTGAGACTAAGTTATTCAAAATGAAGAAATACAATCTGTCATTTTAGAGGATGTTCCAAGTTTCTCACCTACCACAATGATAAAGTATGGGCTTCCTTTCTTTCCCAACAAGGCATAGTACATGGAGGTATGGGTTTTACAGTGGCACCCATAATTTTTGCAGAAGCTTAATGCATTTTAGGATGGTTGAAGCAACATTTCGACTTTATTCCCTCTCTCACTTATCTCATTCTTGATATATATTGTAAGAATGGTCATTTTTCTAAGGTGGGATCATTTTTCTTTGCACCCTCCTATCTTCTCTTGTCTATAAGTGAATTTGTGCAGTTCAAACCTCCAATTCAAGCCGTAATGCATGTTTCTGAGTCTTGGCCATTGTAATGCACTGTATCAAATATTTGGAGTGATAGTACAAGTCTATGGATGATTTTGAACCCTCTCTTGTGTTCATTTATTTCTTTTGATATCTCATTCCAATATTGGTTATCTCTTCATTGATATTGTATTACATGTTTAATGGTTTATGTTTAATGGTTAGTGGATTCTCATCAGTGGATTAATCTATGGTTTATTTTCATCCTCATTAATCTGGTTTTGGTTTATATCTCCATGCAAAGCAGTTGTTTAACATTCCTTATGGTGCATCACCTTTCTTAGTTTAGGTTTAATTTCTTGTAATCTCTTTAACCTTGTCTCCTTGGATAGTTAGAGTAGATTTTAGGATAGATCCTCTACAATCTGGATGTGTGCATCAGAATAGAGGAATACGAACCAGCCTTCATCTGGAGATATTTTTTTTTACGAAGTCCCACACTCTTAGAAAATATCCATGTTATGCAATCAAAATGAAATTTTTAATCTATTGAGTTGTAAACAATCGAGGTATTGTATTGTGACTACTCATCAACAATTTTCTCCTCTCTCTCAAAGTCTCATCTCCATTACCTTGTTAGTTTTGTAAAAAAGTATTAAATCAAATAATTCAAATATCTATCAATTATATGATAAATGTTGACATAAAACCCCAACAGATTTACAATTTTAAGAAATTTGATCTTATTTAAGGATTTACACAAAAATACACCACATCCAATTTAAGAACATAAACACAAAGGAAATCATACAATAGATTTCATCCCAAACTCCACTCTTTATTTAGTTATCAAATAATTACATTTGAAATACATGTATATTCTTCTCATTTTTTCTAAAAATATCTACATTCGTATACAAAATATCTCAAAAGGACACTCACACATATGTCTCTTGTGACGCACCCTTATACAAAAGGTTAATTACAATAAATATATAAAACTCAATACATTCCAAAATTCACTTCCTTTCACTCGTGCCTCTGTCAGCTTATGTCCCGTACTGGTTTGGTTTGTCTGCAATATGTGGCTTATGTCGGCTTCCATGGCTCTTTCAAGTGTAACATGGATTTATCCAGTCTCTCATGACTTCCTCCATATATCACAGCTTTATTGATCTTTTCAAGGCTTTGTCTAGTTAACCATGGCTTCTTCCTTTTCGTGTGGCTTTGTTCTTTATCTCGAGGATTTCCTCTATCCTTCGAGGCTATTTATTAGCTTTGGCGGGTATTTCCTTAACTCTTTCTTATCCAAAACTTGATGAAGAACCTTGTAAACAACATCCCCCCTCTAAAACTTTGTCTTATCCTCGAGATAACTAAAACTTATGAGGAACTCTCTTCTTTTCTCCAAAAAATTTCTTAGAAAAAAACCATCTTATATAGGCATCTACTAGAGGAACTTAGATGTTTAGCGTAAGGAAGGATTCCCTTGCTTGAATCACTTGAATGGATTTATCGGATGCCAAATTATAGAGGCATCAACCTCACTAGAAGTTATACATCTACCGTGAATTTTTGATGATATAGATATATGTATGTATGTATGTATGTATGTATATATATATATATATATATATATATATATATATATATATATATATATATATATATATATTAGATGTGTTTCCACCCATTGCTCTGCCTCCTCTAAATTTTTGGTGCTTCTTGTTCTTGTGGGTGTATTGGTGATGGATTATCGTCTTCTTCTTCTTTTGACCCTAAAATTTCTTCTGTGTTTCGATTTTTGGATCTTCTTCTTTTTCTATGTTTTCCACGACTTGTATTAACTTCCCTTTTTTGTTAAATATTTTTAGCATATGACAGTAGCAGGGGGATCATTTATTTTATATGTATTAGGTACTCTTCGACTTGATTATGGTTTTCATGATTGTACTAAATATTTTTTTGATATTCTTCAAATGTTTCCTCAATAACTTCATTAAAATTTGATGCTAGTAATTATTCTAAGGTATATTCTGAGTGGGTTGTAAGAATATATAATGTAATTTGGGCACTCACACCATGGACACCACTCTCCCTATTAGTACTATAAATTTTCAAACAAATGGCTTTGGCAGCATACCTCAAAGTAGGGTTAGAAATATTAATGATTCAGATGCCTCATTTGTATGTTGTGATGCCCATCACCCTTGTTGTATCCTTCCTTGGGGATTTCTTCTTTGTTAGCCCAGACTATCCTACTGCCCATAGCCAGGTAACCCTAGCCATCACTTCCATATGAATTTGGTATGATTGATCCAAATAGAGCATCTGATTGTGTAGATGGTTAAGGAGAACTTTAATTTCCCTATATGCCCTAGAGAAGTAGAAACTTCAACTCCATGCATCAAGTTTTAATTCCAAAATTAATTTTACATTCTTTTTATACTCATCTTGGTGGGTATCTGAATTCGTAAATATTAATAATTCCCTATCTAATTCAAGTTCGGTGTGGTGATAGATATAAATGGGGGAATGAATGTACTTATCCAAATCCCTTGTATCTCAGTAACTTTGAATGGAATATGTAAAAATGGGACCTTTGGATTGTGCTTATATGCCTTTGTAGAATGCTTGAGGAATTTCACCCTTGGAAGCTCTGTTTGTGTGACTTCGATTGGATTATTCATCTCCTCTTCTAAATTGTCCCTAGTTTTCCCCTAGCTTCTATTTTTTTATCTTTCACTTTATGAACTCCTTGCTTGCTTATTTTTATTTTAGTACCTTAGGTTTTTTTAATCGGTCTTTAATATAGCTTTTATTTCTACCTACAACATTTATTATCTTCTTTGTGGGTCAACTTTTTCTTTATTTCATAGCTTCTTCTTTGTTTCACAAGTTTTCTTGTTATGCGGTTTGTACATGGCTTTTCCTTTCTTCGCTTCACATTTTTATTCCCTTTTCCTTTGTTTCTCGATTGACCCCTCTTATTCCTTCCACATTTGTTTCCCTTTCATTCTTTTCTCTATTCTCCTCTATTTTCTTACTCCACATCTTTCCTCAATTTCTTTGTGCATGGCTTTCTTCACGTTCTTTGTTATGTAGATTTTTTCAATTTCTTTGTGTCGTTTTTTCATTTTTTTTTAACTTTATTCCATGGGTATGCTCCTCAATGGCTCTACCTTATATTTATTACACCATTATTCTTCCTTTGTGGATCATTCCTCTTTTCTTTTTTATTTAGAGTAAGGACACCCTTGTGGGTTTTAATCGTACCCCTCATCTTACCTGCTGAATTGCCATTTTTAAATAAGTCGGTATTATTTTTATTACGTGTGTATTTCTCGTCTTTAGTTTATTATTTCTCCTCATATTTTTTTTCTAAGGGTAGAAATTCCCTTGCAGTTTTTCATCCTACCACTTAACCTACCTACCAAATTGTCGATTTTCAGATAGATCGGGTTTTTTTTTAGCTAAGTCACATATATTTTGAGTCTCACCCCATTCACATATCCAAGGAGTTATTTCAATTGCAAGGTTTGTATATTTTTTTCTCCTAATGAAACATCTCCTTAATAATGTATGGTCCTAGCCATCTTACCTTAAATTTTCCTAGGTGCTTATACTTGCTATCATATAGAGTACTTGATCTCCAACATCAAACTATTTTCTTTTAATCTGGTGGTCATGCCATGCCTTCTATCTTATTTTCTCCTAATTCTGGTTATACATGGCTATCAACCTCTTTTCATGTAGTTTTTCTAGTTCTATTAGCCTCTCATGGAGTGAATCATCATAAGTAATTTTGAATGCCATTCCTATCTTCAAACTTGGATGCATAAACTCTATATGGACCATGGCTTCTATTCCATATACTAATATGAATGGGGAGTATTTTGTGACCCTCTTATAGTTTGTATAGTATGCCCATAGGGTGGCTTGGATTTTAAACCCCAATATGGAGTTTGTAATGAACAAATTTTGGTTAATACCTTCTCCAATACTTTGTTGAATACCTATGTTGTTCCATTCACTTGGGGATGGTATGGAGTGCTTATATTATGGTTGATCATAAAACCACTCAATATTTCTTAGATAGTTGCATTCAAAAAATATTTTCCTTGGTCACTAGTAATGCTCAAGGGACATACAAACCTTGTAATGATGTTCTCATATTATTATGTCCCAGTTATGATAAATATTTCTTGGGAATGTTTTTCGGCTGGTTTGATAGGTCCGATGAAATCAATGGCTCATTTTTCAAATAGAACTAAATCCAAAATAGGTCATAGTGGCATCTCATCCCTTGCATTTGGATTTCCTATTCTCTGACATATGTCACAAGACCTATCATGTTTATGTTCATCTTTAAAAAGTGTAGGCAAACATATATCATCCATCATTACTTTTTTTGTTGTTTTCTCTCCTCCATTGTGACCTCATACCTTCATGTGATTTGATCAAGATATTCTTCCTCTCATGATCTAGAACTACCCTTCTAAGGACATAATCTTGTCCATATTTGTATAACTATCCTTGAATCATTGTAAATGGGAATTCCCTACTTAAAAAATTCTTTTTGTTGATGAGTATAGTTACTTAGAAATTCTCCTATATGAAACAATTGTGCAATTTCATCAAATTATTTGGGCATGGATTCAATATTGAATAAATTAGAATTTGTAAAATCATCATAGATGGGCCCCTCATCTTGTCCTATTTCAATTCTTTATAAATAATCCGGACCATTGTTTAGTTTCCCAAGTTTTACTTCCGTAATGAAATAAAATTCCTAGAAAAGCATGAGCCATCTACATAATCTCCCCTGCAAAACTGGTCTATTCAATAGATATGTTAAAGGCTCATAATAAGTATAAAATATAAAGGAAGTGGCTATTAAGTATTGTCTATATTTTATCAAGGCATAAATCATACTTAGCACTTCCCTTTTTATTGTGGTATAGTTCCTTTCTACCTTAGCCAACTTCCTACTAGAAAATGTTATAGGATGATCCATATTATCTCTAGGCTATGTCAAGACAGGTCCAATTTCTATCCTGGATGCATCCACATGAACATGGAAGGGTACCTTCCCATCAGGGAAAATCAAGATGGGTGCATGTAAAAATTTTCTTTTAAGATTTCAAATGAATCCACACTTTCTTTAGACCAAGGGATTTGTTTGTTTGTTCTTTTATTCAATAGTTATTCTAGTGGGGTAGTTATCTCTTCATAGTTCATGATGAAATTTCTATGATAACCAATTTAACCAAGAATTTTCTACATCTCTTTCTATTTTTTTGGTGGTGGAATATTAACAATCACAAAATGTTATAGGTTATCAATCAATAGAGATTCCTTACAAACTATGTGCCCAGGTAACATGCCAAATGGAGTCAAGAATATGCATTTCTTTAAATTCAATGATATCTAGTAATGTTTTGCATCTTTGAAACATTGTCCTTAATACTTGTATATGGTTCTTCAGCAGTCTATAAATTGTCTAGTCATCAAGATAGATCTCTAGAAATCATGAATGAAATATTTGAACATGTTAATCATGATTCCACTGAACACTTTTGGTGCGTTATTAATCCCAATTGGCATAACCGTATTCATAAATGATCCCCATTCTATGGAAAATTTGGTTTTGGGCTGCTCCTCTGGGGTAATTTTTACCTAGTAGTAACCTGAGAAACCATCTGTAAATGAATATACCTTTCTACCAGCCACATCTTCCAATTCTTCTTATGTAAAAGGGGTGGGGAAAGGATCATGCACACATGATTTATTTAGCTCCCTATAATCTACACATATGAGAATCTCTCCATTCTTCTTGTTTTCAATTACAATGGGACTGATCCATTTTGAATCATTGACGGGTTTATTAATCCCAACATTTAACATTTTTTCAATTTTTTTATTTCACCTTCACCATAAAATTAGGATTCAATCTATATGGTATTTTATTCATTGGCTCAAATCCATCCTTAATTTGAATTTTCATCATTCCTTCCTCCTATTTTATTCCCTTCAGCTCTTTGAATTCTATAGGAAAAATATCCTTCAATTCTTGTCGTAATTCTAATACCTTGGAAACTTCTTCCTCCGACCAATAGTGTCCAAAATTGGAAAAGTCCTCATCTCCATTCATCCCAATTTTTTCATTTCTAATTTTTAAGGGCTGATAATAATATTTGTCCCCTTCTTCTATTTTCTCTACTACTTTTCTTTCATCCTCTATGACCTTATATCTCAAATTCTCTAGTTTATCCTCTATGTCTTGTTTTTCGATAGTAAAAAATCGTGCCATTTTTGGAATCTCAATTGAAATTTCTTATGGCTTAAAAATATTAAGCTCTATTTCCTCCTTTACTTCTTAATATTAATTTGTTGTTTCATCTGGTGTTAAAAATAGGAAAGTTTGAATCTTTTGTAATTCCATCAAGACATTGAAATCCACATAATAAAAATTAAAGGTATGGAAAAATTATTTAACTATCTGATCTAAATCTCTAATCTCAATTGAAATTTCTTGCAGCTTAAAAATATTAGGCTTTGTTTCCTCTACTTCTGAATATTAATTTGTTTCTTCATCCAGTGTTAAAAATAAAAAGTTTGAATATTTTGTAATGCCATCGAGAAATTGAAATCCGCATACTCAAAATTAAAGGTATGGAAAAATTATTTAACTATCTGATCCAAATCTCTAATATCCCATCTAATTTTTTTGTGTATGCCATGATCGCGGTATGAGACCTAGGGTCCATACGAACAATTGAATCTATAGCAAGGGAGTAATCTCCCCGCATAGTCAGTAATGTTGTTTACAAACTTGAATATGCTTCTATGGATCAGTTTCACCTATGTATTCAAGAATTGTGGCATAGTATCCTTCTTTTTTCATATATCTAGATTTTAGCAATGTTGTTACTGAGTTTTTGTGAGATAGATTAGGATTATGTATCACCCACCAACCCGTAGCATTTACAATCAGGGTATCATAAAACACTTACATTCTTGCATTCTTGTTGGGAAATATTCTTTCAATGATTTTAATATAGCCCTCTAGATCCCTAAATCTTGAATACTTTGGATGGTTTTAGAGGGATGTTCCATGGATCATTTTGTACACTCTTTTGATTAGAATTTATTTTAAATATTCTTTCTCCATGGAAAATATATCTTGAGATCTCATAAAGATATCATGTTCTTCTTCTTCTTGTCCAGAATAGTATCCATCTCCTTCTTCAAATGTGTCTTGAGAGGGCACAAAAATGTCATCCATGGTATTATACATGTCTTCTAGTGTGATAAATCTGGGTGGTATTCTTCTCACGTAGTGTAATTTTCAAGTTCTCCACTATGGAAACCCATGTATCCAAGCTTCTACCACATTATCGAAATTTCGGTGGTATCTTCTCATTTAACTGAAATATCACCATCCGAGTTTGGTTTAAACTCTTTGTCAATTTTAGAGAATTTATTCAATGTATATACCTCTTGTATTTCATCATAATCTTAACCTTATGTGTCAAGCCATATTTCCTTTACCCATGTGGCACTAATTCCTGCATGTAAAGGTACATGAAAACATATACCATCCGCATTTAATGTCACTTCTTGTTCCTCAAAATTTAGTGTTCCATCACAGTCTACGAGCTATTCTAGGGTTAGGATGGTGTTGTATGAAGGATTCTTGGCCACATTTTCAACTAATTCAAATTTTACCATGTTCTTTATTCCCATGAATTTTACTACTACATTCTTCAGTACTCCTAGTCATTTTCTTGACGATCCATCTGCTAACCCGATAAAATATCTCATGGGTTCTAATGTAGGTCTCCCAAGCATCTCCCGCGCTGAGATAAAGTAATATTTTTGTAATGGTGGTATCAAAGATATCAAGCTCTAAGTAAATGGTGGACTTGTGCTATGTTCTTTGAGTATGAAGTATGTTTCTTTTCTTTTCACTATGTCCTCCTTCAATTTCGCGGATGTGAAAAATCATTTCTTCTTTGTTCCAATACTTGATGAATTGTTTCAATTTGTCTATAAAACCATGATTGATTGTTAATTTAGCTAGTTCCTTTAAATAAAGGATCTCTTCTTCTAAAAAATAGTTTTTCTCTCTTTCTTCCATGGTTTGTGCTTCCTTTACAACTACTCTACTCTTTTCAATTTCTTCTAAGTGCAAAACTTCCCTAATTTCTTTATCATTGCAATCCTCTTCATCAAAAGAATGGCGTTCTTATGGAATCCTTATATATTTTTTATTTTTAGGTGCCACCTCATTCTTGGCGGCACTTTATGTCGTGTAACAAATACTCCATATTGAGTTTCTTCAGTACCATTTCCTACTTTTTTATGCTATCCTTCTCATATAACTTTATTTCTTTCTTGAAGTAGAGGCCCTTGCTGATTTATCTCTTTCTATGGTCTCTTCATCCAAAGGGATTCTGGTGATGTTTTATAATTTTATCTGAGCATATACTCCTAAATATTCTAACTTCATTTCTTCACTTAATTAGAATTGGGAGGCTTTAGGAAAATAAAATACTTCATGTCCTTTCTCATAGAAAAATTTGCAGGGATCAGGTTCTGTACAGTTTCTTGTAAGGTGCCCATCTTGTCAACATTTATAATAATTCATGGGCCTTCTGTCCATATATATACCTCCTTGGTTATCTCTATAACCCCCATGGTAACCACCATGATTGTAACCTTGATATCCTCTACCTCTATGGTAGTTATCATAACCACATCTGTATCCACGTTGATATCTACCTTTGAAACCTCCTCTACATTTGCATCGGTACCTTGGTAGTTCTTGTTATAGCTATCCCCCTGATATCCTCAATACTAAGGTCTGTCACCTTGATGATTTGAATGCCATGGTGCAGTTATCATTGGTTACAAAGCTCGTGTGTTTACTATAACCATCTCACATCGAGTAGGGGAGGGTTTGGTGTTACATTCTATCTAGCATCCATTACTCTGCTAGTAGCATAGTATTTTAAGTCATCCAATGCATCAAAGGAGAGGAAATTATGATGATAATGATTAGACAATCCACAAGCAATACAATAAATCAATTAATACTTACGAGGTATTACTTCTAGTAAAGGATAAGTGTCTTATGTTTGTTGGTTCTGAATTCTACAAATACCACACCATGTCCTTTCTGATGGTGTTACCTTACTAGAGGATGCTTTTTGTGATGAGTGTAGTCTTACTATAGCTGTTATTTTTGCATTTTAAAAATGTTCACATTTGATTGTACTATGACCTTCGGTACAACATACCATGCACCATATCTTTGGCCTCATATTGATCTTTGGCAGTGAAATATTTCTTATTCCTTCAATCTTTTGAATCTCCTACTATAATTTTAACTTGTTTATTTCTAATTGCACCCTTTCTAGCTCAGTATTTAATGAATTTCCCCTCTCCTCTCCATGGTTGGGCTTCCCATTTAATTTCCATATCAATTAAATATAATAATGCTTTAATTTGTTGTGAATCTAATTCTACTCTATGGTAGGGAAGTACCCCTGAGGTGAACCATTCAATCCTCTACTTATCTATTAGGGGATCTTCAAATTTTATAGTAACATTATTAAATATATGACTAAATTTTTTCATTCATTCCCCCTCTTTTTGTACAAGATCTCTCATCTTTCTTAATCCTTCTGCTTGTGCTTCTAGAAAACGAAAGTTTTTTTAAAAATATTTTTCAATGTCAACCCATGGTTTTGCTCTGAAATATAGTTCATCATCTCTTAATGTGTATACAAAATATTGTAGCTTAGTAGCTTTATTTTTGGTATTATTGTTTTTCTAGTAAGATTCTAATAGAAATAAATGTTCTAGGGCATTGGTGAAGTCCTTGTAAAAAATTGGCAATTTGATTTTCTAAGCCATTGTTGATTGGGTTTTGGCTTCTCTTTCTGGTTATGAACTGTTTCTGAATTATTCTTTCTTCCCTTATCTCTACTCAATTCAATATCAAAATGGAGTTCTCTTAATAGTTCTTGAAATCCTCTTACTATATCTTGTCTTTTCTAACTCTCTTCTCACAATGTTTGATACCTTTACTCCCAACTTGTTCCTTTTCCAACATTCTCAACTGATGTGTTAAGCGGCACATGGAATGGCATCTACTCTAGGGGGATCATTTCCTCTAGGAACGTGTGTTGGTTGGGGGAATATATTTATTTTGTGACTTTTCATAACTAATATTTTCTGTAACTACCTTCCTATCTTTCTTATTTATGAATCTATTACTATCTTCTAATCCCTCATCGCGCTTTCTCTTTGTATTATGTTTTTATTCATTTTTATCTCTTTCCTCATTTTTTTCTTGTATATTTTATCTCTTTTCTTTTTCTTGTTTATATATTTTTCTTCTTCTTTATCCTCCTCATCTACTATTTTTATTTTCTCTCTAAATTGTTTAAGTAATTCCTTCATTATGGTGACTTCTTATTCTTCTTCACCTCTTTCCTTAATCATTAATAGGGTTCTTAAATCCTCTTTGGTCTACCCTTCTACTTCTAATACCTTTTTAAATGTTGGTTCTAAACCTCCTACTAATTGATGTAAATCCCTAATTAAGATTGTTTGTCTCGTTATTTCCTTATCAACTGGAATATCTATAGCATATTGAACCACAGGATTTTGTGGGGTAATAAAACCTTATTGGTATTAGAAAGAAAAAGTTATTATAGCTAGACTTGATGCATCTACCTCCACTTCTGGGTAAGACAATTGTTGGCCTCCACTTCATGTGGGTGAATCTTCTTTCTCTATTTTCTTAACTTTAACCAAATTTTCCTTACTCTCATTCATTTTCTTATCTCGATCTTCTCGTGTTATCCTTTTTTTTTCCAAATATTTCTCTGCTTCTTTCCTTTCCATGGATATCCTCTCTCTCTCTCTCTTTCATCCTCCTCATTCTAGTTACTCTTTTTAATTTAACTTCCCTTAATTTTCTTAATCTCCTCTTTTTCAACTATCTAATTTTGTCTTTTTCTTTTTCCCTACGTCATCCTATTTCTTCCACCCCAATCAACACCACATTAATTTTAATAATTCTTGACTATTGGATCTCCCCTCTTCATGTATGTCATCTCGTGGTGCCTGTCCCCCTAAAGGAACTTTTTCGCATCCATAATTAATACCTTTTCTATCATTAACACTTTAATTTAGAATGGAACTAGCTGAAGATATCGACGACGAGCTTCGATTAGAACTTCTTGTTTCTTTTTATTGAATTTGTTCCAACCTTGAATTTCCCACATGATTATGTAGGAATCTAGAGTATTTTTGTACCAGTAATTGATCACTCTGGTCCAGGTTCATCAATATATTTTACTATTGTTAATTTTTCTATAGTCCACTGAAGCGTTTGTCTTAAATACATCCAAGACCATTATGTCCTTTTTTCATGTGGTAATAAACAGGGCCACAAATTATGTGGGAACTAGGCCATAAATTATTCTCCATACTCTCCAAAAATTCCTACCTCTAATGATTTATAAGTTATCTTCTGCATTTCTTATTCTCCTTTTATGAATATGTTGATCAGTTTCTCCCACAAGACAAATATTTATTATTATGTAGAAAATGTATTGCAAATAAATTGCCAATTGTTTTATTTTATTTTCTAGAGGGAATTATATCCACTCATTGGATTTAAAAAGATTTTTAAATTGAAATAGGGTAGACATATTACTATAGTTTAATTAAATTATAGAACTTTGATATTTAAAAATTATAAAAATGAAACCGCCAAGAGTTACCATGTAAAACCCATGAATACAATAATAAAAATACTAGAATAATTTTTTTTTGAATTATATTGCTAACTACACAACAACCCGAGGGCTTCAAGAAGAGAAACTCAACAACGAACAAGACACTTACATAAGTCATCGACTCACATAGACACACAACAACACTAGATACATGTCAATGCCACACTTTCCCCAATGAACTAATACTAGTAATGACCCCACCACAAGAAAGGGACCCAAGGATTGACAAACCCACAATACATCATTACCATGATTACATATTAGTTACGATTAAAATTGCAATAACATTATTGTAAAAGGATAATTTTATTCTTTTTCCACCTGTAGATTCTTAAATTCATTTCACATTCAACTTATAGTTTAACCATTTAATTTGGCTCTTTATCTCTTACGATAATCTCCATAACTTACATAATTATTTGGCATATTTCAAATTACATACAAAGTTCTTAATTCACTCATTCTTATGCTAAGCTTATTTTTTTCAAACATTTATTCAATGTTTAAATTTTACGCTTACTACAGTAGTGAATCTGACGTGATGTCAAGACAAAAATATGAGGATTTGATGCATATTTAGATTCAAGATACCTTTTCCCAAAACATTTTTCGATCATGGTATTCTTGTTTGCCATTGTAGTTAAAATAGTTTAAAAACTTGTTGAGTCTATTCAAGATTTCAACATCAAGAAATTTTATTTAGATTTATATAAATATGTTTTTGTCTCAAAGTTTGATCACACCAAGGTAATTCATATTCTTTTTAACACAAGTAAATGTCTACTTGTGTTATAAGGACTCCAAGAGTGACATTATTCCTAACCTCGAATCTCATTTTACTCTTAAATTCTTTACTCTAACATTGCACTATGGTCTCATTATAGGTGTCACTTTATAACAAATGAGTTACAAAAGTACTTGTCTAATATCTTAAATAAGTACATGATTAGAAGCATTAGGACCATACACGAACCATAAGTGATTTGTTTTCAAATTGAGATCTCATGTCTCGCATTTCGTAATTCCGCATCATAAATTTCTTTTATTCTTAATGTCATAAATGACATAACAAGGAATTACGGAACCAAGTTTTCATTTTCCTGATCTCTCTTAAGTCAACATCTTTCAAACAAATTTCATTTGCAAAGTGTTACTTATAAATTTCTACCCACTAGTTAACCTCCAAATCAGCTATGGTTTAGTTTAATTTCTATTTACAATCGAGATCTACGCCATATAATAGATCAGATTAAGTGTTAAGAACATATTTACCTTATAAATCCTCTACAAAGAACCAAGATGCTATACTTTAACTAGCCAAGGTAACACATTTAGTTGAGAGGATCAAAGAAATCATTAACAAGAATTTAAGTAATATTACAACTATTTCACTAGCTCCATTGTGTCATCTGGATCCCACAAGAAATTCATTCGATGAAGAAATTTAATTCTAAATCTAACTTCATAAGACAAGGTAGTCCACTAGGATACTAAGGAAGTGTTAGTTCTACTTACTCTAGATAAATTTTTACCATGTCATTCCTAACCATTAGGTTTATGACGATGTTGCTAAACATACAAGCTATGATGAAAACTCAAAAATTTGGGCTCTTATTTACTTAAACTAGAAGGTGTCATAGAGTGCCAAGTTTTAGTTCATTATATGGTTTCAATTTATTTTGAGCTAAGAAATATCATGTGAGAAGTTTAGATATGCACTAGTTTTAAACTAAGGTTGTCTGTTGTGATTAGATTTCTTTATTACATTTTCAAGGTAAAGAATACAACACACCAATTATTTATTACACATTGGAAATGCACTACAAGATATTAAATTCAAATTCATTTAACATATATATATATATATATATATATATATATATATATATATATATAACCTTTTTACCATATGTAAATCTGAATTAAAATGCACATTTCCCAAGGTATCCCTAACACTAACATCTCATACATATCACAAAATTTTAAATATAAACTTTTATGTAACATGGCAATACATTATGCATATATACATTGTACAATGGCCTATATAAATTTTTATAATAACCATTGAATTGCAACACACCCTTTTGCCATCTTCCTTACATCCTATAAAACCAAGTGAGAATGAAATCAATGATAAATCACAAACATGGCATCCACCTAGATCTAGCATAATTAACATTTTTCAGTTTTCAATTTAAATAATATTAACAATTTGGATTCGAAAATGGATTTTAGATACACATATTTACTTCATTTCATTTCAACTTATTTTGTAACCAAGTAGAGAGAAAGAGATAGGGAAGAGAGAGAAACACTATTTTGCCTAAAGTTCAATTTTACACAATAGGTCATATGATAGATTTTCAAATAGTTATTTACAACTATCAACAAGTTTCTAGTGAAGAGACCATTGAAATCAATCCTTGTTGTGTATGCATTTGCACTATTTCCTAGGCACCTGCAACTGCAACCCTTTTCTGAATTCATTTCTCCTCTATACTCGAGTGGATGTCGCTTCATGTTCACAAGCTTCTTCTTTTCCTTGGTTTCCTGTATTCTATCTGGGGCAATCTAAATAGGCCATTTTGTTTTGTTGTTCCCTTTTTGTATTTATCCTTCTATTGTGGTATCCCCTTGAGACCACATCTTCTTGAGGAATTTTTTCAAGTTGTTTACCTACATTGTGTTTACTTGCACTTTTTACATTCATGGCCTCTTGGATCCTGTGACTACGGATGATTAGAAAATGTTTTCCTTTATGCTTCATTGGATGTCCATACCATGCTCCAACCATTCCATTTTGACGCAGGTTAGGAGGATGTTTGCATGGTTGTGGAGCTTGGCTTTAACCCCCATGCCTCACATGTATTTGATGTTCCTATGCCATTTTCAATAAACCAATTGGTGTTTTTACTACTATCATGACAATCCTTGAGCACACATCCCCTTCTTTAGATGTCACTTGAAAAATGGAGCTCCCTACCTGTGCTAAGCATGGATGTTAATGGAGTTCAAGCACCCATCTAGTAGAAGAGAGGTGATTTGATCTTAAGATTGTTGTTGCTGGTCTATGAGGTTTCCATGCTTCTTGTTGAAGTTGTAGAAATAGGAAATATAATCCTACCATTGTTACAATTTCTAAAATTTAAAAATATAATGAAATAGAACTTTCTTTTCCCTAATTTGTTTTTCCTTGCATCCTTTGTTGTGGGTTTGTTCACCTTATGGGAAATATCTCCTTTCCTCTTGAAATCTTCTTGATTTTCCTTTAATCGTTGTTGGTGTTAAAGTGGATAGCATAGATATATTTTCCTCCTACGCTAGCAATTGTGTTTTCATGCTGAAGTAAATGACATCCTACCATCATTAACTGCATTTATGTGATTGAGTAACAAGGTTATTAAGTTGGTTATAGCTAGTAAATGTTGTGGTGAAAGCAAGTGTACCGTATCTTTGAACCTCTTGCTCTTCATATGAGCTTATTTTCTATATTTGATTTTTTCTTCGGGTATGTTGAGCACAATTCCCATGGGTTATGTCAACTTTAATTTAGTGGAAAACCACTCAAATTGAATGTGATCTGGGTTGGGAGAGAGACTATAGTTTTATAGACACTTAATCACCCTTTTGGGTGATTACAATAATTACGTAATGTCCATTGTCTCTTTGATGTGCACAACAGTGAGTGGTGAATATGTCAAGGGCCATTGCACCTCCATGTCCTCTTTTCTCAGACTAGGTAATGGCGCCTTCGATATTCAATCAATACCATAGGTTTACAATACTTATGTGTGATTGAATTCAGTAGTTTAGTTTATAATTGGAGGGAGTATCTTGGCTAAGGTTCCTGGATTCTAGTTGTTTTGCACCCTAAGTATTCCTGCATAATTTTTTATGATGCTAGATGTATACCCTATTTTCCTTCTATTCATAGGTGTAGGCTCCTAAACGTTTAACGTTTCCCTTAAGGGGAACTTGACTATTCCTTATGAATCTTGAACCATAATGACATATTTTGTCACCGATATTTGAAGTCACATCGGTGTGTTTATGGATGGCACTCTTTTATTGTCAGAACTACCTTGGCTTTATTTTATTTGTGATTACTCTCGGTGGTATATATATGATTGTGGATCTTGTTGATTTTCATAGACATTTGGATGACTTATGTATGTTGATATGGTGTTGACTTATGATAGATCTATTAAGATTATTAGGGATATTTGGGGGTATTTATATATAAATGCGTTGTTGATTTATATTTGAAGTTGATGCCAAGTTAATAACTATTGGTGATACATATAAATGCAATTTTTATTTTTAGAATTGTGTGAATATGTTAATGAGGGGTACTTTAAAATAACTTGTGATGGAAAGGAGTGATCAACTTGTTTTAAACCAAAAATATAGGCTTATATAGAAGGTTTGGGAATCCCTAGTTTGGTTAAACTTGGATTGATGTTTAAAATGTTAACTTGTATGATGGAACCTTCTTTTACTCTCACTTTTCATTACTATCCTATAAGGGCAATGGCCTTTTCTTGAATGATTGTGAAATTCCTTGGAGTCAATAGCCAAAACTAGTATTATTTTCCTTCCGTTTTAAACAATGTTGAGTGGTGGTTGTGTATTATATTTCCATCATATAATCTATATGATTACATGATTAAAATTTTAATACACTTGACCTTTTGTGTTAACCTTTGAATCCCATGTTTCCTCCTAGATTAATTGTTCAATTTTTTCATTTCATAAATTTAGTATTGTAGCTTGTGCTTTTAGTACCTTTTTATGAATTTAGATTCTTTGTTTGAATATAAGTTCTCAATGTTATAACCTAATGGTTTATTCGATGGAAATCCCGTTACACTAAATTGTTGTTTATAACTCATCAGGCAAATGGTCCCTTCTCAAATGATTGTTTAATTTTCATTTTTTTGAGACAATGTTCATAACTAATGTATAAGGATTTATTATTAGATTGGCATGGTGGAAATTTTATTTATCTTAAGGGGTTGTTAGTATTTAGATCTTTGATCCAATTCTTGGAATATAATGTTTCCTTTCTTGATATTGTTAGATAGTAGCTTATTGTTGCTTTGTGTAGTCTTATCTTGCTCAATTCTCATGAAAATGACTCAGGTTAATAATTGTTGCAGATGGCTTATGTGAGTAGATGAGGAAATACTTATAGAATATTGCATCAAACTTGGTTGTGAAGTTATTTTGTATGAATAATTTTATGTTGTAAAAATCTAGTATGGGTTATGTGGGGAATTTAGAAGAAAACCAATGCCTTAGTATTATGTGTTGTGGAGTAATGTTGTTGTGACTATTGAAAATTTTTCTTGTTTTGTTATCATGGAAAATATAAAAGTTGATTGTCACATGGTTATGGGTGATTCTACTGTATTATAGATATTCTAAAATAATATAGCATGGTGTGACTAATATTATTACTCTCTTGTTCCCTATTCATGGTTCCATAGAGTTGGTTTGTCCCTTTGGGTTGTGCGTCATGTTGGAAAGAATTGATGTAACCATGAATAGTTTTCACAAACAAGTAATGGTAAAATTTTCTCTTGAGATAAAATGTTGTGTTGTAAACGCTTCTAATACATAGTAACAATGTAATTCTAAGAATAATAAAATGGTTGGATGATCCTTATAAAATTTATAAAATTTAAAATAAAATATATACATACTAAATTAATGTAGATGTGATCAACTTGATAAAATTTGAACCCTTAAGAGATCAAAGAGGAAAATATCTTTTGTAACAAAAATATATATACCTTGTTTTTCCCTAAGCTAAACTAATCAACATTATCCTTTTATGGTGAATTCTTAAATAATCTTAAGGTGATATCAATGATTATTTTTTGGAAGATAATGAGGTTATATGAGTAGGAGGGAAATTGATTAACAAACCATTCAATGTATCTCAATCATTTGAAATGTAAATTGTTTTCCTTTGTCAAACTTAATCAAGAAAAGTGTAAATGAAAATTTTAAACAATCTTGATAAATTCTTAGCCTCAATAAAAGACTAGTTAGTATCCAATGAGACCCTGAAGCTGAGTTATTTTTGACCTTTTTCGCTTAACCTTTGCCTTGGTTCATTGTAATCTTTCTTAAGTAGTGGTAAAATTTTGATCCTTTCTCAACCGAAAATTGTACTTTCCCTCAATTAGAGCTTGTCATTTTCAACTATTCAATAGAGGTGTGGAACAAGTTTCAGTGGCTTGAGTATGAATAATTAACCTTGTGATAAATGGAAAATGTTCTTAAATCAATGAATTAAGAAAGTTCTTGTCATATTATAGTTTATCCTCCTTTAGAAAACTTGGTGTTAAACTAATTAGTCAATAGTATAGGAGAAAGAAGTTCACCTTTGTAAGAATAATTGCACAAATCAAAACATGAATCTTCTAGATCATAGTCAAATTTTGAAAGACATTTTTAGTAGATAAATAACCTTCAAATATTTTACTTTGTGGGATTTCCTTAACTTTAAGTGTTTATTGTGGTCGGTCTATTATGTTGTGCCTTGTTGAAGAGTAAAGTGAATTGTCCGTGATGGGTGTTGTATGATTCTTTGTTTTCTATATGATCTATGTTGTGTCTAGCTTGTTGAGAGTTGGCAATAGGCCTTTATAGTCACTTGCGCTGTCATGTAAAATCCAAGTATGTTTAAAAACAAAATTTATCCTCGTTTTTGGTGTTGTATTTGTGTGTATGTTAGCAAACATTACACTTGGTATCAGAGTGGATGTTCACACTCTTGAACCTATGGGACAAATTGGAGTTTGGATGATGTTACAAGATGGTGTTGCATGATGGTGGTGGATATGGGAAGAGTAGTGTGATTTAAGTGTGATGTGAACTATGTCGTAATTGTGATATTGTTAGCGCACGTGTTCTATATGTCACTTAGTGCATAACTGATGGTATGTTGATGTGTTAAAGATGAGATTATTCTCTCTCCTTTTCAGAATTCTATGAGAATTTGAGTGTGAAACACTCTCTTGTTGTGTGTGGAAGAAATGTGATTGTTGATTTCGGAGTGTTAGATCCTTTTGGCATTTATGATGTGTGGGTGTGCTAATATGTTGTATGACAAGGTTGGTTGTAGTGAACTGGATTTCTTAATGATGTCATTATCATTTCTATAGAAATGTGTGTATTCCCATGTTATATGGAAGTTGAATTTATTTTGTAATTGTGCTCATCATAATTATAATTCATGTAATATGTAATTATTCATGTTGTGATTTAGGGACATATGGTGGGTATATGATCCCTATTGTACAGTGGTTGCACTTTGGGTGTAGTATGTGGTGATGTGGTGTGTTATAAACTGTGAATGGAGTGTATGTGATAAACCATGTATCGGTACCATGCATCAGATGCTATAGTTAATGTGCACTAACCGCCATTGTGTTAGTGATGTAGTTGGAGGTTATGTTGTGAACCTTATGCTAACTGACCCTGAGGGAAATCGGTAAGAGTGTATGTTTGGATTGAGGAATCATGCACCATGGGCCAGTAACTCAAGCCCACCTTTGGTTTCATAGATGATGACATGTGCTTCATTCCTCTCTCCCTATGTGGTTGTTACATTTATACAACCTAAGTGTAGTTATGACTATGTTTAGCCTTGTCGAAGTGGTGGCGTGATGATTCAGATACAAATGATCACAATTCTACTATTGATATGTTATTTTACAAGCTAAGGCTCAATGTTCCAAGTTCCAGAAACTTGTTGAGAAGCCCCTTGGTGGCCAGATAGGACACATAGTTATCATAATGTGTTATTCTTATATGTGTATTTTTATTCGTAAATTAAACTTTTTATTTCATTTCTGCAAGGACTAGCAGTTTTCTTGATTTCCATGTTTTATATTTTAGGCATTTCCTTGGTTTGTGGTACTAACATGTGGATTTTTTGTGCTACGTATGGCTATTTGGCCATTTTTTTTCTTGGATTTGGATATTCTTTTAAATTTTAAGATTTTACCGCCTTTCCCAAAGCTTGTACTTTTCAACTTTGCATTTGAATCAGATTGTTATGTTGGTTCTATTTTCGTGATGTGTGGAATAGGGTCGTGGGATGTACCATGGAATGGTTGGACCTATGGACCCACTTCATTGTATGGGGGTATGCACCAAGGAGTTATAGATAACTAGAGGGTTGTTGAACCATGAGTTATTATGTCACTTGGGTTAGGGGTGCTTAGACTCTATGTGCCTAGGGCCATAGGGAAACCGACCTCTTTGGGGAGTGAAAAGGAAATTTATTTTATTTATTACTTGCTTGAGGGAGGCATAAGAGATTAAGGGAGGCATAAGAGACTTAAGGGAGGCATAAGATATTGAGGGAGGCATAAGATATTTGTGAGTGTGTGTGATTGATGCTTTGAGAGGTATGCAGAGTTGTTATGATGTATGTGTTACTCATGTTAGTTGGATATGTTTTGTGATGTTGAGGATATGGCATTGATGCCCTTGTTGACACTATGTACCTATAGCTATTGTTTTGAGTTAGGTGAAATCTTCACCTTTGGAACTGGGAAAATTTTTGGTTGTTGTAGTACCTTTTTTCGAGTATTATATGTCATTCATAGATGTGTGACAAGTGCTATGTTATGTGAACCGTGCATTTTCCATTCTATAATTTGGTTAAAATCTTATGGTGTGGTATCGTAATCAAAGTATGTAAAATTATGTTTGTGAATCATTAGTGTTGTGTATGACCCTGGTAGGGTGTTAAGATTGCAGTTCATGTTGGGCAACCACAAGAATGAATAAACTAAAATTCTACAACAATGATATTTTATAGAACTTGAATTAAGAATAATGTAAATGGAAAGAGTCTAATTAAATAATGAATAAGATGGAACTACCAATCTTCACAGAACTTTGAAAGTTAAACATTATACTAAAATGTTTCTAAGGCTACCCCGTGGCCATGTTTTAATGACTAAAATTTTAACCATAGGGTGTACTTTCATCTTTAACTATTCTTAGTTATTTACTACCTTTTCTTCCATCGATGTTATGTCACATCAAGGACGATGCTTACTTAAGGGGAGGAGAATGTAATGCCCCATTTGACGTTACCCCAGTTCTACTTCATTGAGTCATTGATAAGCGTGGAATGGTTGTGTGTGTGCTTTCGTTGACCATTAGTTGGCTTCGACCTTATCATAGAGGAAGGATTAGCATCCTTCCTCCCCGTAATGTCTCCCCAATCTTTTTCGATGCTTCTGTGGACGGCCTACGTAGTGCCCTTTATGATTACCCTATTTAAGGCAGATCATGTTCTCGAATCCTAGTAGGTGGGTGGAATGATGATTTGGTATTGTTAGGGCATGTTCGGTAAAAAAGGAATATCCATAATAATAATTATTGTAATTTTTTTTTTTTCTTCTAAATATTATGATTATAATTAATAACTAATTTAAGTTGTAAAATAATAATAATAATAACGATATTAAATTTTTTAAAATTTTCGATTGACGAGTATATTTTAGTATTATTTTATTGTCGATTGTTATCAATTTTAGTATTAATTATTATCATTAATCCATTTTAATTCTTTTGGTTGGTCGCTCCCGTAGACTGAGCCTCAATTCGCATAAATGAAGAGGATGTCCTATTGTTGGCACCATGGTTAGTCGTTGTTGTATGTTTCCTTCGAAACTACAACCTCTATTCTTTTCCCCTTGGTTCCAGCAAAGTTTGAAATTAATAGAAAATTTAATTGGTAAATTTGTAAAGTTATCCACCCATCAACCAACATTTTCCTTATGGAAAATTATCTCTCTTGTTTGGCGTGGGGTTTATTGGACTCCTTTCCTCCTTGTTTTTGGTCTTTATTGTCTTATGGTGGTTAGTTGGGTGTTGTTGTTACAAAATCATAGCACCCACGAATGGCCTCGGATTTGAGTGGAGCATTTGGTGTGATTGCAAAACATGGGACCATCTCTCAAGTTGTGGGACTTGCGGACTTGAGATGGCCCTTCGAGAGAAAGTTGACTTCTTCTTCGTAAACTACCTGCCACAAGCTAATCTAGTGCAGAAAACTATCTAATCCTAATCTATCCATACAAGGAGACAGGGAGAGAGAGAAACACATAAAAATAGAGCCTACACTAAGTGGTGATACACTAGAAAAGGAAGTGGCTGATCACAAATCCAACTGCCTAAAATGGAGAGAGGTGAGCAATGGAGAGGATGGATAGATGCATCCAAACTAGAGATGAAGTTCACACAGAAAACCACTTCAAAACCCATTAAACATAGCTCCCATAACCTACAATAGACATCATAGTATGCACAATACACCCTGCAATGACAAGAGGTAAGAAGAGATGATAAAATAAGTAAAGGATGGAAAAAATGCATCACAAAATAGATTTTATTGCTCCATGAGTTCACACAATACATCATCAGTGAGAAAGAGGTAGGAAAATGCCATTACAGATCCATTAGAGGAGGATTAGACTCCACATTCTACCCTAAGGAAGAAAGAGAGATGGGGAAGGAGAGAAACAATGACCAACCTTTTAGAAAATGCCCCTCCTTTACAATATATAGGAAGAATAAGAGAGAAAGGAGGGAAGAATTCAAACCATGCTCCAACCACCCCTGGAAGAGCATTGAATCCACCTACCATAATGATGAGTCTCGGTGCAACACTCATGCCCTCGTCTCTATTTCTCACTGGGAAAGAAAGGAAGCCCATTCTTCATCATGGTGGTAGGTGGGAGACTTGACGACCTCAAAAATGGTAGGTCAAGACATTAATGGTGGTAGGTGGGTAGCAAGTCTCAAGAGCTCTCTAAAATGTCCCCTCCGCTCGATTCTAAGCTTCTGATTGAAAGATATGGCTATGTGAAGGTCACGGTCAGGATTTTAACATGGAATCTCAACATTTAAAAGAGTTTTTCCATACATGGTCCAAGTGGCATCCTCGCGCGTCTTGAAGACT
Organism: Taxus wallichiana var. yunnanensis; assembly: GCA_018340775.1. Classification (NCBI taxonomy): domain Eukaryota; kingdom Viridiplantae; phylum Streptophyta; class Pinopsida; order Cupressales; family Taxaceae; genus Taxus; species Taxus wallichiana. Next base: position 779,146,120 of record CM031240.1, read on the forward strand.
CAGCCCCTTATTTTTCTTTTGAAGTTACGTGACAAGACATGTGGAGGCCTTCGTAGGATTTTGGAATTTTCAACGGCCGACCTTACCTTTTCGGACTCTGACCACGTGGTAGGTGAGCACTCATTTAGGGACTACCTTTTGGGTTGCACCTTTGAAGTTACACCAAAGAGACACGTGGCACCTTTTATGGTTCTTTTAATTTCTTTGTGTTTTGGCTAAGTCCATTTTGTTTGGCAGGGCCATATGTCTAACCCTAGACATGGAGTCTCAGTGTTTGTTTCAGACTGGCCTCTGGAGTTGATATTTCAATTTTCTCGAGTCAACAGATGGCACCTTCCACTGGCTCTTCCCTGTTTAGAATTTTCAACGGTAGATTCTACCTTTTCGGGCTCTGGACACATGGAGGGCTAGCGCTTATTTGAGTCTTTGCTTTAGGTCACACCTTTTTAATTGGTGCTGATGAGATATGTGGCACCATCTTCTGGCCTTCTATACTTATCTTATTCAGGCCTCGATCTATTTGACTTTTTTTTACCCTAGACACGTGGAGAGTTTGTGCACATTTGGGAACCCTCTTTTTATTCTTCTTTTGAAGTTACGTCGAGATGAAATGTGGTGCCTTCTAGGAGTCCTTTGAATTTTCAATTTTTGACTCTATTGTTGAGGGGTGGACCCTATTTTTGGTCTTCTTGAATCAATGTTGAAGTGTTGGAGCTTGAACAGTTAAGTTTGGATACTTCAGGAGCATTCTGCAGCCGTTTATTGTGATGTTGTTGTGCCATCGTTGTGCCTTCACTGTGCCGTTGTTGTTAATATGTTGTTAATATGCTGTTAACTGGGATTGTTTTTCTAGCCGTGGGAAGTTGAAATATCATGACTTTCAAACTTCTAGGGTCGGCTTTAGGGCTTCTTAAAAGGATTGTAAACCTATAAATAGAGGTGTTAGGCTATCTTGAAGACATCTTGAGTGTTCAAGAGGTCTTGAGTCTTAATTATCAAGAGGTGATCAAGAGTGATCAAGGTTATGCAATTGGGTGACAATTGTGGTTTAGATGTGGTTTAGCATCTTTGGAATTCTGTTGTGAGTTCATAACTAAGAGAATATTGTGAGATTTTTTTTACTCTTGATGATAATAAATTCTGAGCAAGTTCTTGGTGAACGACGTTAAATCTTGTCTTGTCTTCTTTTGTGCATTATTTATATATATTGTTTTATATTTCTGCAAGTATAATTCTGGTATATAGTTTCCTATTGTTGTGGTTTGAGGAATTGTTTGCGCATATTTGTGCTCTAATTCCTAACAATTGGTATCATAGATTTGGTGGTTTTTTTTTGAAGTTGTAAATCGTAGGGAAAGTTAAGCTTGAGTGGGAGCTATGGCAGATGAGGGAAGATCGAGGGTTGATAAGTTTAATGGGAAGAACTTTGGTTTGTGGAAGATGCAAATAGAGGATTACTTATATCAGAAGGACATCCATGTTCCTTTGGCTGGAAAAGCAAAGAAACCTACAACCATGTCGGATGAGGATTGGGAGTTGCTGGATAGAAAGGTGCTTTGGGTAATTTGTTTATGCCTTGCATCTTTGGTTTCTTTTAACATATCGCAGGAGAAGACCATGGAAGGTCTCATGTGTGCGTTGGGGAAGTTATATTAAAAACCCTCTGCCTCTAATAAAATATTTTTGATGAAAAATTTATTTAATATGAAGATGTATGAGAATGGTTCTGTTGTTGATCATTTGAATGAATTTAATACGGTTGTGAGTATGTTAAACTTGGTAAAAATTGACTTTGATGATGAGGTCAGGGCTTTGTTGATTTTGTGCTCCTTACTAGATAGCTGGGATAGCTTGGTTATGGATGTAAGTAATTCAGTCTCTAATAACTCAAAGCTAAAGTTTGAGGATGTAATAGGCGTGATCCTAAGCGAGGAAATGTGAAGGAAGAGCACCGGAGATTCTTCTACTTCTAGAAATGCTTTGATGGTGGAGAGAAGAGGTAGACAAAATATCATAGGGAAAGGTAGCCATGTGAAGTCGAATGATCGTGGATGGTCAAAGTCCAAGAGTAAGTTAGAATGTTGGCACTGTGGGAAGGTTGGTCATGCTAAGAAGGATTATTGGGCTCTTCGGGATAAGAAGAATAAGAAGGAGGAAACTAAAGAGGTAAATTTGGCAGCAGGTGATGTTTGTCAAGATGCCTTAATTCTTTCTTTAGATAATATTGTTGAATCTTAGGTGTTAGATTCGGGGGCTTCTTTCCATGCCACCCCACATAAACATTACTTTACTAATTTTGTTCAAGGTGATTTTGGACATGTATATCTTGGTGATTGTGAACCATGTAGTATAGTAGGGAAAGGTTTTGTTCAGGTAAAATTGAAAAATGGGAACACTTGGCTACTTAAGGATGTCAAGCATGTGCCTAAGTTGAGGTGGAATTTGATATCGGCGGAAAACTAGGTAGTGATGGTTATACGGTTAGTTTTACAGTGGAATCTTGGAAGGTTACCAAAGGAGCTCTTGTGGTTGCAAGAGGTAAGAAAAATGGTACTTTTTATTTATCCAGTGGTGTTGATTATTGCAATTTAGTCGTTATAAATGGAGATGTAACTTTGTGTCACCAGAGACTCGGTCATATGAGTCATAAGGGCATGCAGATTATAAAGGATAGGTTTCTTGGATTAAAGGAGTTAGATTTGGACTTCTGTGAGGATTGTGTTTATGGGAAATAGAAGCGGGTGAGATTCCTCAAGGTTGGACCTACCAGGAAGGAGGGTAAGTTGGAGTTAGTGCATACAGATGTATGGGGGCCAGCTAAGGTAAACTCTATTGGTGGTTCATGTTATTATATCACTTTCATTGATGATGCAACTAGAAAAGTTTGGGTATATTGCATTAGAAATAAATCTGATGTGTTTGAAACTTTCAAAAGATGGAAAGCATTGGTTGAGAATGAAACAGTCTCAAGTTGAAATGTCTCAGGTGGGATAATGGAGGGGAATATTACAACAATGAATTTCTTGATTACTATTCGGTAAATGGGATCCACAGAAAAGAATGGTTCCAAATACTCCACAGGAAAATGGAGTGTCAGATAGAATGAACAGGACAATCATGGAGCATGTTAGGTGCATGAGGCTACATGTGGGGCTGCCACTCATGTTTTTGGTAGAAGAGGTAAGCATAGTTGTTTATCTGATTAACAGAGGACCCTTTATGGCCTTGGATAGAGGTATACCTGAGGAGGCCTGGTCTAGTAAGAAAATTGATTACTCATTTCTTAGAGTATTTGAATGTGAGGTATTTATTCACATTGATAAAGATGATAGGACCAAGTTAGAAGCTAAGTGTGAGAAATGCACCTTTGTTGGATATGGTGAAGATGATTTTGGCTTCCGTGTTTGGAGTCTTAAAGAAAAGAAAATATTTCGGTCTAGAGATATTGTCTTTAATTAAAAAATCATGTATAAAGTTCAGTTAGAGGAACATAAAGAGAAATCAAAGAAAGAATACATAGTGTTAGATGACATTGCAAACAACAAGGTGTCCAAGGGGCTGGTTCAGGTTCAGCATGTTCCGAGCACAGCCATTTCAGGTACCTACTCATTAGGAACCCCAAACTCCTGAGGTGAGAAGGTCTTCTAGGGTAAGAAGGGAACCTAAATGATTTACTCCATCTTTGAATTATTTATTTCTCACTGACATTGGAGAGCCAGAGTGCTTTGAGGAAGTAGTGCAGGTGGATGCCAGGAAGAAGTGGGAGGGACATTGATGAAAAGCATAGATCTCTTATGGAAAACCAGACTTGGGATTTCGTGGAGCTACCTGAGGGCAAGAGTGCATTGCAGAACAAGTGGGTGTATAGAATCAAAGAGGAAGATGGAGGTAGGAAATGATACAAGGCCTAGTTGGTGGTAAAAGAATTTTCACAGAAGAAAGGTATAGACTTTGATGAAATTTTTTCTCCGGTTGTTAAAATGACTTCTATTAGTACTGTTCTTGGTTTAGTTGCAGTAGAAGACCTGCACTTAGAACAGTTGGATGTGAATACTACATTCCTCCATGGTGAGTTGGAGGAGGAATTGTACATGTAGCATCCACATGGTTATGAGGTCAAAGGGAAGGAGAGGCTAGTGTGCAAATTGAAGAAGAGCTTGTATGGCCTGAAACAAGCTCCACGGCAGTGGTACATAAAGTTTGACAATTTTATGCAGGAGCAAGGTTACTCCAGGTGTCACTCAGACCATTGCGTGTACATCAAGAAGTTTTTTGATGGTATTTATATTATTATATGCCTGTATGTAGATGATATGCTTGTTGCAGGGAAGAACATGTAGGAAATAAAGGTACTCAAGAAGCATCTAGGTGACTCCTTTGCTTTATGAAGGCTTTGGGGGCAGCAAATCAAATCCTTGGTATGAGAATAAATCGGAATAGGAAGGAGAGAAAGCTGGTATTATCTCAAGAAGAGTACATAAATAAGGCCTTGGAGAGGTTTAGTATGCAGGATGCTAAACCGGTTGGTACTCCTTTGGCAGGTCACTTTAAATTATCAAAGGCGCAGTGTCCCAAGACTGAGGAGTATATAATCCAGATGTCTAGGTTACCATACTCATCAATAGTTGGTACCTTGATGTATGCTATGGTATGCACTAGGCTTGATATTTCCCATGCAGTGGGAGCAGTGAGCAGGTTTATGAGTGATTTAGGTAGAGAGCACTGACAGGTAGTAAAGTGGATCCTTCGGTATTTGAGAGGGACCATGGATCAACATTGTGTTTCGATGGATCAAACGCTACATTACGTGGCCATATAGATTCAGACATGGCAGGAGATTTAGATAGTAGGAGGAGCATGACAGGTTATGTATTTATGGTTGGTGATACAACGGTGAGTTGGATTTCACGATTACAAAAGGTTGTGGCTTTGTCAACCACAGAGGCTGAGTATGTTGCTGCCACAGAGGCAAGCAAGGAGATGATTTGGCTACAATAGTTTCTTGATGAGTTGGGTCATAAGTAGGAAGTTGGGAGACTACATAGTGATAGTCAGAGCGCTATTCATTTGGTGAAGAACTCTGCTTTCCACTCTAGGATGAAGCACATTTAGTTGAGATATCATTTCATTAGGGAAGCTTTGGAAGAAGATAAATTGAAGCTAGAAAAGATTCATACCAGTCAGAATCCTGTGGATATGATGACCAAGGCAGTCACAAGAGTTGAACTTATGTTCAACTTTGATTGGCCTTCATGGTTGATAATGAAGGGTTGAACTTTTACAGGAACAATCTGCAAGTGGGAGATTGTTGGGGGGTAGAACCTATTTTTTGTCTTCTTGAATCAGTGTTGAAGTGTCGGAGCTTGAACGGTTAAGCTTGGAGACTTCAGGAGCATTCTACAGTAGTTTTTTGTGACGTTGTTGTGTCATCGTTATGTTGTTTCTGTGTTGTTGTTGTTAATATGTTGTTAGTATGCTTTGTTAACTGGGACTGTTTTTCCATCCGTGGGAAGTTGAAAGATCATGACTTTCAAACTTCTAGGGTTGGCTTTAGGGCTTCTTAAAAGGATTGTAATCCTATAAATAGAGGTGTTAGGGTATCTTGAAGATATCTTGAGTGTTTAAGAGGTCTTGAGTCTTAATGATCAAGAGTGATCAAGGTTATGCAATTGGGTGTCATTAGTGGTTTAGATGTGGTTTAGCATCTATGGAATTCTGTTGTGAGTTCATAACTAAGAGAAGATTGTGAGAGTTTTTTTACTCTTGTTGATAATAAAATTTGAGCAAGTTCTTGGTGGACGTATCCCACATTGGGTGAACCACATTAAATCTTGTCTTGTCTTCTTTTGTGCATTATTTATATATGTTGTTTTATATTTCTGCAAGTATAATTCTGCTATATAGTTTCCTACTTTGTGGTTTGAGGAATTGTTTCCACATATTTGTTCTCTAATTCCTAACATCTATCTCCTTTTTAGACTTGGGACACATGGAATCTTCATGCTCATTTGGGGTCCCCACTTTGAATTATTCCCTTGGAATTACACCGATGAGGCACGTGGAGGAATTTTTGGCTATTCTATACTTAACTGATTCAATGGTGAGCTCTGCCCTTAGAATTTTTAACTACCAACTCTTTTTCCTTTTCAGACCTGGGACACATGAAAGCTCTACGCTCATTTAGAGGACCAACATTTTGCTTCACTCTTGAAGGTTCACTGATGAGACATGTGGATACCTCTGCCATTTCTTCTTTCCTTAGCCTCTTCCGCATGGCAGGCCGACACTCATTTGAGTCTCTCCTTTGGGTCGCTCCTTTAAAGTTATGTCGATGAGACATGTGGAGGCTTCCACCAGCATGTTTATACTTGAGCAATTCGGGCCTCGATTTGAATCATATGTGAAGTCTGAAAACTTCAAGCCTTTCCCCATTTTCCTCCTGTGAGCCTCTGGCCTCCTTTGGCATTGTTTGATCCTTCAACAAACATGCTCCTCCATTGTAGAGCCCACCTGTCTCTAAGATTTGGAATCGATTGTGAGCTCGCAGGTCTAAACCGAACCTTCTGATTTTCTCTATGCATGGTAGTGTTTGACTAATTTACAGGGAGGAAAATTGGGATAACAATTTGGTGACTCACAAGGACATCTACCTCCTAGATGAAGAGACCAGTAGCTTGAAGTATCCATTGGGTATGGAGTCATGAATAAGAGCCTGGTACTGATCTTGTCCCTAAATTGTAAGCCCAACTGCTTGCACTTGGTAACCCTAAGCTTGCCCCACTATCCGTACTCTCAATTTTCACAAGAAGGTCTCGAAGATGAGATTTCTGAGAGTAGAAACCTATTTTGACCTGGGGCTTTCACCTATTCCCGAATGGACCATGGGCACACTGAACTGCATAGTGATACAACCTTGGGAAAACAAAACACCACAACACACTATATCCAAAGGGGAAGATCATACATGTCCTAAGTGGAACATGCAGAGTGTGCACAAGGACTTCTTTTACTAAAAGTAAACCTTAACTAACCTAAACTAACTAGAGGCAAGGGGCGCTCAAGTAAAACACTGTAACACATAGGGAGAAGTAGCTTCCCTTCCTCACAAATTGCAACCATGTAGTTAATTTGGCATTGAACATGGCCAGAAGTGAGAGTAAAAAACCACCTCGCAAATGGTGTTTTTCCCTCCTCAAAGTATCAACAAACATAATGTAAACCTCATGGAGTTGTTCTGCACTTTGATCTGGGAGTCGTTGTTGTTGACCTTTGGTACTTTGTAGCTCAACCTCATCCTCTAAAATGAGCATGACCAGTGGTAATTCTTCGGCGATAGGTACTTGTGGTTAAAGGATGAATGATGGGGCAGTGAAATTTGTAATTTCTATGGGCCCCTCCTCATCAAAACATTCCTCCAAGTCTGATAGGAAATCAAACTCTTTGATGTCTTGCCGCAAGTGTGGCTCTAGGATAGCCAGATGTCTTATTGGGCATAGTCTAATCCTTGTGGTTTTCCCATTACTTTGAAGCTTAATCCCACATATGGGATTTTCTTGTAGACTTTCCTCCTAAAGGGGAGTGCTTGCAGGCTGGTGTTATCCAAAATAAGCTCATGCTTATATTTGGTTAATTGCACCCATTTTCCCTCCTTTAGTGCTTCAATCTAATTTTTTAGACATTTCAAAAACTCAATATTTCCTGAAAACCTTTTCATCAGGTGGGAAATTTCTTCCCCTTTCCAAAAATATAAATAATTCCTTCTAACTCTTCATATTTCACAAGTTACGGGCAAGTGGGCCTTGGAAGGTATTTTTTCCCAAAAGGAGACGAGTGCGAGTTTTTAAGGATTTTCGCTAATGTGGAGAAGCGGGGCGGTGGGAGATATTTAGACTTTTTTCCAAGTGAAAATTTTAGTTTCGGGCATGGTAGAGACTTTTTGCCCAAATGGAAAATGCAGGCCGGTGGGCTCGAAGAGGGAAATTTTCCCAAATGAATTTCAGGCCGACGGGTCTGCCAGGAGTTTTGGAACTTTTTGCTTTTTACAAATAGGGCACAAAGTAAATTTCAGGCCCACAATCCCATAGGGGCTCTTAAATCCAAATGAAGAAAAATGCATAACGCCCACACATGACACGTGGCCATGTTGAAAAGTCAAAGAAGGAAGGTGGGCCATCGAGAGGTAGTTTGAAATTTTTTCCCAGGAGGTGTAAAGTGAAAAAATGAACCGCACCTCTGCTGATGCCCAAGGAACCACATGTCAAACCTCATTTGCATGCGCGGTTGTCTGTTGTATATATCTTCCCCCCGGGTAGATATAGACAAGCAGGAGAATGGAGAAATCAAAGAAGCTCAAATCACTGACGGCGCGAGGTGCACAAATGGGCACACGACACGGAGTGTCGACAGTTTGGTGCACCCAAGGCGCATAAATGGGATGACACGGGTCGACAGAGGAAAATGGCGCCACGAATGGAGTGCACGACATGGAGTCGTGAAGAAAAATGTGCACCCCAAGGCACATAGAATGGGCGCACGACACGGAGTGTCGACAGAGGAAATGGTGCGCCCAAGGCGCACAGAATGGGCGCACGACACGGAGTGTCGACAGAGAAAATGGTGTGCCCAAGGCGCACAGAATGGCGCATGACACGGAGTGTCGGCGAGAGAAATAGGTGGTGCCCCTTGGCGCATGGAAGAGGATGACGACACACACATGGATGCGCCTATGGCGCACCTTCGGGAGGCGCAACATTTTGAAGCGCTAACGAAAGCGAGACCACATGCGCGAGATATTCAAATGGCCATAACTTTTGGTAGGGAGCTCGGATTCATGCAAGGTTGGACTTTTTGGAAATCTTACGAGGTAATCTGTCCAACTACGATTGGATATCTTTAATTGGGTGGGAAAAAATTATTAAAAATGCAAAATACAGTTCGCCATATTTTGAGTTGTTGGGGATCTCACCTACCGCCATAATGATATGTTTTAAATGCAGTCTGGAAGTGGTTGGGGTAGTTTGGAATTTCCTCTCTTTTCCCTCTCTCTTTCTTCCTATATATTGTACAGGGGGGCTTCTTTCAAATGGTTAGACATAACAAGTTGTTCATTCTTTCTGCTCTGCCCTCCCTTCTTTTCTTCTCTAGGGTTGAAAATGGAGCTCGAACCTCCTCCCTGCTCCGTAATGGCATTTTTGCCTTTTACTAATGGAATGATGTTATGTGCAAACTTACGAGCAACAAAATGTGTTTTGTGATGCATCTGTCCATCCTTGCTTGTTTTTGCTTGTTCCCTTCTTGCCTCTCTTCATTGCAGGTATTTGTGCATGTTTGAATGTTCATTGCGGTCCTGGAGCTGTGTGTTCATGGAGTTTTGGGACATTTTACGTGTGAAATCTATCCTTGGGCTATGATGCATCTATCCATCCTTCCCATTGCTCACCTCTCTTTATCCCATGGCGGTTTGATAGAGGTTCAACATTCTCCTTCTCTGGTGTATCACCGTTTTAGTGTAGGCTTTTGTTGTTTTTCCCTTCTCTCTCTCTCTCTGTCTCCTTGGCATGGTTAGATTAGGATTAGATTAGCTTTCCTGCACTGGAATAGCTTGTGGCAGGTAGTTTAGGAGTAGGAACCAACCTTCTCTAGAGATTCCTCTCTCGGTTTTACAAGTCCCACGCTTGGAGAGAGGTTTCCATGTTGTGCAATCACACTGGATGCTAGAGTGATCAACCTAGAAGCCTGATCTGCATCCAGGGGTGCTGTGATTTTGCATCAATAGTTTTGGCACACCCGGTGGGACCTTAGAGGTCTTCCACTTCATCTTTTGCAGGTTGGTGTGTTCCTGTGAAGATTTCAGCCTTTGGAGGCACTTACAAACACATCTGGCGACTCCATCTGATCAATAACTCATTCTCTGAGTTGCAGACCTGTTTTCCATCCATTCCCATCCATCTTTCTTTCCATCCCTTTCATTCTTTTCCATTCCATGAAGTTGTGCAATCATGACTTCATTTCCATCATGGAACTCACATTTACAACAACAACAGTATATTCCACCTCCAACATGTTTTACAACTCTTTCAGATCAGCATGTTGAGCAGATTCAAGATCAATATGCATACCCATATGAGCAGCAGTGCCAAAGTCAGTTTGGATATGAAGCACATCAAGAGCAAGGGTATGCTGGTTATGAAGATGATCAGACGCAAGATGTTGGTCTGTTGGAGAAAATCCAAAAGATGGAGGTAAACATAGTGCAGTCCAGGGCTCAGGCACAAATGAAAGCATTTGGAATCGGTTGTGGAGCACCCTGTCCATGGGTGGGACCTTTTCCAAGGCATTATAGCCCTCGAGAGAAACTTGACTTCATGATTCGAACGCTGCCATTGCTTGCAAAGTGGATTGAAGAAATAGAGGTGTATGAGAGAAGTATTCAACAACCTTGTCAACGGGTAAGCACACCATCTCATGCCTTTCTTTTTCCTCTTTCCCAATCTGTTTTATCTCAGCAGCGTCAAGTTTTAAACTCTCCATCTGCTGTCCCAAATGTTGATCCCATGTCTCCACCTCTCAGTCTTCCACCTCACCTCAATTCTTCTTGCCTTTTTTCTTCCAAACAGTCATCCCCTCCACAAGAGCTAACAGAAATACCCCCTCCTCCAAAGAAACAAGAGTTTCTACCTCCACCACCACAAAAAATTGCCAAATCAATCAAGTTACAACCTATCCCTCCTCTTGCATTCCCAATTCCATGTGGGGAAGAAGAAATTACAAAAATCAGTCATCAAGGACAGCAAGAGAGGAAGAGCCACGAAAAGAAGAAATGATTAAGAGCTTAGTAAGTTTGGCTCTTAAATTTGGAATTGAGAAGATCCCTTTGCTGGTGAAGCCCACAGAAGAGGCTGAGGTTGAACAAATGGTGGTCAGGACTGATTTTGTTGCAGCAGAAGAAGAAGATCTTGCAGTCCCAACTTGTCCTCTAGAGCAGCAGATTGAAGAGTTTGACTTGAAAACTTCATGCTTTGGAGGAGGAGTTCAATCAAGAGCAAGATTGTCTTCAAACATTGGAGGAAGGAGAAGCTGCTCCAAATCCAAAGGAAGAAGAGCACATTCTAGTTGTGGAGGAGAAAAGTGCAGATCCAAGGGGTTTGAGCACAAAGTAGGCTACAGGAGAACCTTCAGTTCTTATTTCTACTTCACCTCTCTCGAGTGCTAATGTTGAAGAGGAGTTTGATCTCTCAAACTCAATATTGGAGAGTGAAGGAAACCATGGTGGTCAAGTTGCAGATCAAGAGGACACCATGGGGGAAGTTGAACACGAGTAGCAGACATCAGCAATGAGGCAGTTTACCTGTCAGATTTGGAGGACTGTTTTGATGGAGAGGAGCCGGTTGAGTTTCCACCATTCTCTCTTTCATCATCCACATTCCAAACACTTGAGTCTGCTGTCATGAAGGAGAGCATTCATTTGCAGCAGCCTGCATCTTATAGTAGCTCGTTGGAATCAAGATTGGAAGATTTAAATCTTTCATGTTCTTCATTGAGGAAGAGAAAGGATAGAAGAATTCCATCATTTCTTTCACATCATCCATTCAAGAGGGTCTACGAGAAGACTCCATTTTTGGAGTTGAAAATCAGAGCTATGGGCATATCAAACGAATCAGACCTTGCCCAATCAGGTATTTGGCTTCATTGGAGCCAAAGGGGAAGTCACAACAAATCATGCTTGCTTCTAAGCATGAGGGTGAGCTGCAAAGTACCAAGGATCAGCTGCCATACCTCTTCAATCCAAATGCAGAGCAACTAAAAGAGGTATTGGATTTTTTTTTAGTTGACACCTTGATGATTTGGGTGGAAGATCAACTTCTTGTTGATTTCCCACTCATCCTAACAACCATGATCAGTGCCAAATCAGTTACATGGTTGCCACTTTTGAGAAAGGGAAGCTATTTCTCCCAACCAGTTGTAGGGTTTGTTTAGCTTGCCTTTGCTTCCAAGTTAGAGTAGAGTAGGTAGGTTTTCTTTCAGCAAAAGAAGTGCTTGTGCACACTCTGCATGTTCCATTTGGAGCATGTATGATTTTCAGTTCTGTACATAGTTTTTGGTGTTGCTGGTTTTGCTCTGGCACAGTTCATTTCAGTGGCATTTTGGTGAGGACAACTCCAAGTTCAATGGGTTTCAAGTGGCTCAGAAGGGAAGTTTTCAAAGTTCAGATCAGTTTTCAGGCTTGCTTATGACTCCATGCCCAATGGATCGCTAAAAGGCCACTGATCTTCTACCTAGCAGGCAGGTGACCCCGTTGAGTCGCCAAATTGTTGTATATATCTTCCCGCCTAGAGTAGATATAGACAAGCAGGAGAATGGAGAAATCAAAGAAGCTCAAATCCCTGACGGCCAAGGCGCATAGAATGGCTGCACGACACGGAGTGTCGACAGAGAAAATGGTGCCCAAGGCGCAAAGAATGGGCGCACGACACGAGTGTCGATAGAGGAAATGGTGCGCCCAAGGCACACAGAATGGGCGCACGACACAGAGTGTCGACAGAGGAAATGGTGCGCCCAAGGCACACAGAATGGGCGCATGACACAGAGTGTCGACAGAGGAAATGGTGTGCCCAAGGTGCACAGAATGGGTGCACGACGAGTGTCGACAGAGGAAATGGTGCGCCCAAGGCGCACAGAATGGGCGCACGACATGGAGTGTCGATAGAGGAAATGGTGCGCCCAAGGTGCACAGAATGGGCACACGACACGGAGTGTCGATAGAGGAAATGGTGCACCCTTGGCGCATGGAAGAGGATGATGACACACACATGGATGCGCCTATGGCGCACCTTTCGAGGCTGAACATTTTGAAGCCATGAAGCAAGCAAACCACAGCGCGAGATATTCAAATGGCCATAACTTTTGATTGGGAGCTCGGATTCATGCAAGGTTGGAATTTTTGGAAATCTTACGAGGTACTTTGTCCAACTACGATTGGATATCTTTAATTGGGTGGGAAAAAATTATTAAAAATGCAAAATACATTCGCCATATTTTGAGTTGTTGGGGATCTCACCTACCGCCATAATGATATGTTTTAAATGCGATCTGAAGTGGTTGGGGTAGTTTGGAATTTCCTCTCTTTTCCCTCTCTTTTCTTCCTATATATTGTACAGGGGGCTTCTTTCAAAGGGTTAGACATAACAAGTTGTTCATTCTTTACTGCTCTGCCCTCCCTTCTTTTCTTCTCTAGGGTTGAAAATGGAGCTCGAACCTCCTCCCCGCTCTATAATGGCATTTTTTTCCTTTTACTAATGGAATGATGTTTTGTGCAAACTTAGGAGCAACAAAACATGTTTTGTGATGCATCTGTCCATCCTTGCTCGTTTTTGCTTGTTCCCTTCTTGCCTCTCTTCATTGCGGTATTTGTGCATGTTTGAATGTTCATTGCAGGTGCAGCTATGTTCATGGAGTTTTGGGACATTTTCTGTTTGAAATCTATCCTTGGGCTGTGATGCATCTATCCATCCTTCCCATTGCTCACCTCTCTTTATCCCATGGCAGTTTTATAGAGGTTCAACATTCTCCTTCTCTGGTGTATCACCGTTTTAGTGTAGGCTTTTGCTGTTTTTCCCTTCTCTCTCTCTCTCTGTCTCCTTGGCATGGTTAGATTAGGATTGGATTAGCTTTCCTGCACTGGAATAGCTTGTGGCGAGTAGTTTAGGAGCAGGAACCAGCCTTCTCTGGAGATTCCTCTCTCGGTTTCACAAGTCCCACGCTTGGAGAGAGGTTTCCATGTTGTAATCATACTTTGGATGCTAGAGTGATCAACTTAGAAGCTCGATCTGCGCATCCGAGGTGCTATGATTTTGCATCAACAGTCCTAGGAGAGACTTTTCGCTCAAATGGAAAATGTGGGTAGACGATCCCGAAGATGATTTTTTGTGAAAAGTGAATTGCGAGGCTGCGGGGTAAATTTTGCATTTTGTATTTTGGTGCCAAAAGACATAAAGTGAGTTTCGGGCCCACATAACTGTTTCTGTAATCTTTATTTTCACCATTTTTGTATGAACCTGACTTGAAACATTCAAATAGACATATCTTTCAACCCAGTTCCCAAAACAAAAAAAAGTTGGCACTTTGTTGGAAAGTTCTCGACCTCCTCTATGCCATGGAAGCATAAAATATCATTTTAAGCAGGTGATGGTGGGTGAAAATTAAGAAACCATATTTCAATCCATCAATATGGGATCTGATTGTTTAAAAACCCATAGTTTATTTGATTCCCTATTATTCCTTCTCCAACATGCAAGAGTAGACATGGAGAGGCATATTTGATAAATTATAGGCAGATTTGCTGGCATTAATGGTGGGTGGTTGAATTCTCAAAACAAGATCCATTTTCCTCCTTTCTCTCTATTTTTTCATTGTTTTAAACTTCTATATATTGTAACATTTCTCATTTGAGAAGGAGAGACATTCTGGGCATAGGTAAACTCTTTCAAAATTTGTTTCTTGACATTTCTCCTACTCCTCCCAAGTGGATTTTTGCCTCTGAGTAAGAATGTAATGGTCTGTGCACCCATATAGAGCAACAAAATGTGTTGTTGTTTTCTTGTGCCTCACCTTTTCAAATATATTTTATGTGCATGTATTTCACATTTGCAGGTGCAGGGTGTTGTGTTTTATGGAGTTTTTATAAAGGATTTGTATTTGGGTTTGTGTCACTTTTGTCTAACCTTCCCATCTTCCTTTTTCCTCTATTTCATCCTCCCTCAATAGAGTATCTCACCCCTTTCCTTCTCTAGTGTATCACTACTTTAGTGTAGGATTTATTTCACTCTCTCTTTCTCTCTGGTTCCTTGGAATGGTTAGGTTAGGATAGTTTAGCTTTTCCTGCATTAGAGTACCTTGTGGCAGGTAGTTTAGGAACAAGAACTAGCTTTCTCTAGAGGATCATATCAAGTTTGTAAGTCCCACAACTTGAGAGATGGTCCAATGTTATGCAATCACACTGAATGTCACACTTCAATCCAAGGCCATTCGGGTGTGCTGTGATTTTGCACTAACTGTTTTGGCATGCTTAGTGGGACACTGAGGTAGATTTTTCTCATCTTTCCATGGTGTCTCATTGTAAACAACAAATCATAATCCACCGTATGACCACACTAACAGTTTTGGCACTCCCAGTGGGATATGTTTGAAGCACCTTACCACTTCATTTCATCAAGTTGATGTGTTCTTCGTGAGATTTATCCTTTGGAGGCACATGCAAAGCACATCTGGCAACTACATCTGGTCAGTAACCCAATCTCTAAATTAGAGACCTTTTTTCCATCTATTTTCATTCATTTTCTTCCACATATTTCATTTTCGTCCATTCCATGAGGTTGTGCAATCATGACTTCATTTCCATCTTTGAATTCACACTTACAACAACAAAGTGCTATTCAGATCCATCTCCTAGTTTCTTCAATACACCTCCAGAAAGGTTTCACAATGAAAATCAGCATTGTGGATATCCAGGTGACCCGGATTCAAATCAGTTTGGTCATTTTCCAAACTATACAGCTATTACAGATCATGGATATACAGATTTTAGAGGTAGTTCCACACCTGAAGAAGTTAATCTGCTAGAGAAGATTGAAAATTGGAGGCTAACATGGTTCAATCTAGGGCCATAGCACAAATGAAGGAATTTAGGATCAGTTTCAAGGCACCTTGTCCATGGGAATCTCTTTTCTAAGACATTACAGCGCTCAGGAGAAGCTTGACTTCATGGTTGAAATGCTGCCTCAACTTGCACAATAAACTAAGGAGATTGAGGTTTATGAGTTGGATACAAAACAACCTTGTCAATGGGTAAGTCCACCATCTCATAGCTTTTCTTTTTCTCTTTCTCAAGCAGCACCATCTCAACCCAAGCTACAATTTCCAAGCTTCCCATCTACTGCCCCAAGTGTTGATTTCCCTTCTCCATCTCCTAGTCTTCCATCTCATCTTAATTCTTCTTCCCTTTTTCCTTCCAAGAATTCATTCCATCCAAAGAAACAAGAAGTTCCACTTCCCTCTCTACCACAAACAATAGCAAAAATGGTTGAATCCTAACCTACCACTCCTCTTGCCTCCCCAAATCCATATTAGGGAGATGAAAATCAAAAAACAAGCTAAGGGCAGTAAGAAGAGGAACCCAAAAAAGAAGAGATAGAAAATCTAAGAGTTGGGCTCTCAAATTTGGGATTACAAAGACCCCCTTGATGGTTAAGCCAACAGAGGAGGTCAAATTTGAAGAGCCAGTGGTGGCTAAGGCTGAGTTTGCAGTAGAAGAAGAACAAGAACAATAAGGAGATGATCAAAAATAATGTTTCCCTGAATGTAGTGCCAATGATGGCACTTTATTTGAAGATAATGGTGATCCAACCCAAGATGCACAATCATCCATCAAGGAAGAGGAATAATCAGCTCTAAGTCATATTGAAAAGGATCAACTCGAAGGGATCAAATCAGAGTTAATGCCACTTGACAAAGAAAGCATTGTTGAAGACTTTTTTATTTCATTTAAAGGACCTAATTTGAATAATGAATCCATAATTGAGGAGAACCATATAGTTCAATACGCTTCAAGTACAGAGAAGGCCACAAACAACCTTCAGTTCTTCCTCCCACTTCATCCAGTTCAAACCCTAATGTTGAAGAAGAGTTTGACCTTTCAAACTTCATGTTTGAAGATGAGGGGAACCATGGAGAGCAAGTTCCAAATCAGGAGGAAACCATGGAGGAGGTTAAGCACATGAAGCAGGACAACAAGGAGGCAGGTTATCTGTCTGACTTAGAGGACTTCTTTGATGGAGAAAATCCCATGGGGATCACATCATTTTCTCCTCCATCATCCACCTTCAAAGTAAATGAGCCTATTTCCATGAAGGAGAGCATTCAAGGACAACAACTTGCATTTCACAACAGCCCTCTGGAACCAAGGTTGGAAGACAGAATCTTCCATGTTCTTCACAAGAGGAGGAAAGAAAAGAGCAAGAGGATGTCATCATCTCCTCCACACCATCCATCCAGGAAGATCTACCAGCAGACACCATTCTTGGAGTTAAATATCAAAATAGTGGGAAAATTAGAAGGATCAGACCTTGCCTAATCAGGTACTTGGCTTCATTAGAACTAAGGGAGAAGCCAAATCCAGTCATGCTTACTTTTGAACATGAGGATGAGTTTTAAAGTACCAAGGATCAGCTACAATTCCTCTTTAATCTAAATACGGAGAAACTAAAAGAGGTATTTGTCTTGTTTCCAGTTGACACCTTGATGATTTGGGTGGAGGATCAGCTTATAGTTTTTTTTTCACTCATAGAAGCAGCCATATTTAGTGTCAAATCATTTGCATGGCTTCCCTTCTTTATAAAAGGAAGCTACTTCTCCTGCCCGATGCGGGATTTGTTTGAGCCCTCTTTCTCTCGTTAAAATAGAGTAGGTAGGTTTGCTTTCAGTAGAAGAAGTGATTTTGTACACTCTGCATATCCCACTTGGGATGTGTATGATTTCAAATTTTATACATAGTGTGTTGTGGTGTTTTGTTGCTCTTGCACAGTGTATTAAGAATAACATTTGGTGAGATCATCTCCAATCCTAGTTTCAGTGGTTTTCCAAGTAGCTCAAGGATCATATTTTCAAAGTTCAGATCAAAATCAAGCTATCAATTATGAATCCATGCCCAATGGATGCTTCACAAGGCAACTAGTTGATTCATCTAGCAGGCAGATGTCACCTATGAGTGCCAAATTGTTATCCAAAATAATCTCATGCTTATTTTTGGTTAATTGTACCCATTTTCCCTCCTTTAGTGCTTCAATCCAATTTTTCAGATATTTTAAGCACTCAAGGTTTCCTAAAAACATTTTCATCAAGTGGGAAATTTCTTCCCCTTTCCAAAATATAAAGAAGTCCTTCTAACACCTCATATTTTGCAAGTTACGGGTCGGTGGGCCTTGGAAGGTATTTTTTCCCAAAAGCAGACCAGTGGGAGTTTTAAAGGATTTTTTCCTATGCGGAGAGGTGGGGTGGCATGACATATTTATACTTTTCGCCAACTGAAAATTGTAGTTGCAGGCTTGGGAGAGACTTTTCACCCAAATGGAAAATGTGGGTCAGCGGTCCCAAAGAGAAAAATTTTCCCAAGTGAATTTTGAGCCGGTGGGTTTGTGGGGAGTTTTGGAACTTTTGTGCCTTTTGAAAATAGGACGTAAAGTGAATTTTGAGCCTACAAGCCCGCAGAGGATCTTAAAGCCAAATGAAGAAAATTCCTAAGTCCCAAAGGGACATGTGGCCATGTTTAAAAGTCAAAGCGGGAAGGTGGGTCATCGGAGGCAGTTTGAAATTTTTGCCCCTAGGAGACGTGAAGTGAAAAAATGAGCCACACCTCTACCGATGCCCAAGGAGCCACGTGTAAAACCTCAATTGCATGCGGGCCAACAGGCCAAGGAGAGAATTTTCACCCAAATGGAAAATGCGGGCCGGCGAGCCCAAAGATGACTTTTTACCAAAAGTGAATTGCGGGGCTACGAGGTAATTTTTGCATTTTTTAGCTTGGTGCCAAAAGGCAAAAAGTGAGTTTCAGGACCGTAGACCCGTTCTGCTAACTGGTTTTCACCATTTTTGTACAAACCCATCTTGAAACATTGAAATAGACATATCTTTCGACCCAGGTCCGTAAACCCAATAAATTTGGCACTATCAGAAAGATATTGACCTCATCTATGCTATGGAAGCATAAACTATAATGTTTAGCAGGTGTTGGTAGGTGAAAAATAGGAAAATGTCTTTCAAACCATCAATACGGAATCTGATTGTTTCAACAACCGAAATTTGATTTGATTCACTATTATTCCTTCTCCAACATGCCATAGTAGACATGGAGAAGCATATTTGATAGATTATAGGTGGATTTGCAGGGCATTAATGGTGGGTGGTTAAATTCTCAAAATAGGGTATGTTTTCCTCCTTTCTCTCTATTTTTTCATCGTTCTAAACTTCTATATATTATAACATTTCTCATTTGAGAAGGCGATACATTCTGGGCATAGAAAACTCTATCAAAATTTGTTTCCCCCCTCCATTTGAGTTAAAAAACCTTCTCCTATGCCTAACAAGTGGATTTGTGCCTCTGAGAAAGAATGTAATGGTCTGTGCACCCATACAGAGCAATAAAACGTTCTTTTGTGGTGTTTTTCAACCCTTTGCATTGTTTTATTGTTTCCCCATGCCTCTCCCTTTCAATTCTATTTTCTATGCATGTATTTCACATTTACACATACAGGGTGTTGTGATTCATGGAGATTTGATCATGGATTTGGATCTGGGTTTGTGTCACTTTTTCTTACCTTCCCATCTTCCTTTTTCCTTTGTTTCATCCTCCCTCAATAGAGTATCTCACCACTTTACTTCTCTGGTGTATCACCACTTTAGTGTAGGCTTTATTTCAGTCTCTCTTTCTCTCTGGTTCTTTGGAATGGTTAGGTTAGGATAGTTTTTCTTTTCCTGCATTAGAGTATCTTATGACAGGTAGTTTATGAACAAGAACCAACTTTCTTTGGAGGATCATCTCAAGTTTGCAAGTCCCACAGCTTGATAGATGATGCAATGTTATGCAATCACATCGAATGCCCCAATTCAATCCAAGGCCATTTGGGGGTACTATGATTTTACACTAATAGCTAGGACGCGGAATGTTGGGGCACATGGTTCTCCCTCTGTAAATAACTCGGTCTACTACAAAACCGCGCCCTCTGGAGATAACTGATTTTTGTCTAGAACAGGTGCCCGTATGATTTCCTCTTCCTAGTTCGAGTCATACATGAGTCATGCCATTCTTCAAATGTCCTGTAGTTATCGAACATGATGATGTTTTATAGGGAAGGCGTGTTGGTAGGGGGCTATTCATTTATAGTACATCTAGGTAGAGGGGACTCGGAAGAAAATGAGAGGATGGAGGATAAATGAAGTTGAGGTGAAAGTGAGGAGGGAGAAGGGATGTAATTCTCAGTGGGGGCAATGCGAAAGAAGCTAGGAACATGTGCAGCAGGCTGAGATGAAGTAAGTTAGTGTGTTGGAGTGTGAGGACTGTAATATGGTAGTGCAAGGTTGCCCCATTGACACGGTTTCCACGTGAATGACTTTTGAGCCTCCATTTTTTCTGCCCATTTTGAAAACTACGGAAGCATCTCAGTGATAAAGTACAGCCTCTGCTAGGCACTAAACTAGACTGGTACAAAGTTGACCCATGGACAAGGGACCTTGTAGCCAACTTCACCTACTACTATGGGGAATTTGAATGTAAGCTGCATCATTCCCTGTAGACACCTATAATTACGCCCAAGCAATTTAAATACTTAAATTGCGCTAATTATCCCCTTTCTCACAAATCGATGACATATCATCAAAAGCACTCATATTCCCTCTTATTGTCTTTAATTAATTACAATACACAAATTGATTAAGTCACCTATCCAACTAACACCCTAATTAACGACCCTCCATTCACAAAATCACCTATCAAAATAAATCATTCCTACACACTGGCTAGGGTATCTTCACTTGTTGTCTATTAAATCTTCCCTTCAAGAGGTAATAAATTCCACGTACACACACTGGATCTCTATGAGTAAACAAGATTAGTATGTTACCAAGTGTCTTTTTTTGGACCTTGTTCAGACTCTTACTCTAGTCCATATCTCGTCTCATGATTTGTGCCTTTAGCTAATCACTTCTTCACTACAAGGCTTCTAAGTTACATTCATATCATTCACATCGTTCTTATACTTCGTTCAAAACATCCATGTGTATAAGATTACTTATTTTCCATGTTTGTGGACACCTTTGTCCCCTTTCACGAAAACAATATTCTCCTTCATTTCTATCATGTGTTGTTAGGCCAACTTACACTGGGGGCATCCTTGCTTCTTCCCAGCACTTCATTGGTTTACATTCACCATCATGTTGAACCTATCCATAATGGCCTTGGGTCCCACTTCTACCTATGAAGAGTTTTCCTTTGAATACTCCCACCTAATTGCTGGGGCATTTTTGCATCTTCACCTTTCTCATATGCACGTGGCCTTATGCCCTTGTACATCCCATCTATCGCTTGGGGCATCCACACTTCCTCGTCTTCCTGTAAATAGTTTCAGAAAACTTTCAAAAACATCCAAAACATTCAAATATGTTTAAGAAAACTTCTAAAAATTGAAAATCATTCTACAAAACATCGCTCTTTGGTTCTCACCTATCCATGTGTGTGACTCACGGATCATCTTGATCTATCTCCATTAACAAAAGCTAGGTTGCTTACTTCATCTATACTCTGGAGCACAACGAGTTGCCTAGTACCATTTCGTAGTGCACATTTCTTTTTCTTTGGACCTAAGTCTCCTTCGTTATTCCCCTCGCATGTATCCTTACTTGGGGCACCATTTTTAACCCTTTTCGTTAATTCGCATAGGTCGGAACTGAAGCTTGATAGCAAAAAAATTACATTTTGTTTCTCTATTAGTTTAGCTTGTTTACTTCCTCGTATTACATTGCATTATGTATGTTGCATGGAGTTAGGAATATTTTACTTTCTCGTATTGCATTGCATTTTGTATGTTGCATGGAGTTGGTGTTTTTAGCAATGGACATTTGTTCATATATGGATTTTCATGTCATACTACACTTTTGTTCATTCTTTTTAATAACGTCCGATGATGTAGTTCCTATGGCAATATGATGACATCCAAATTGTTCCAATAAACAGTGGCTAGAGGCTAAGCTCTTCTCTCCCATCCTCCATATTTCTTTTGCATCACTTTTCTCTCACCCCTAATCTTCCATCTCATCGAGGCATCTTGCCCCTTCCAATTCTTCTATCTACTTCTCATCTTTTTCGATCGTCGATTAGCTTCCTTCATCACCCCATCGACACTCGAGGGGGCATCTCTCCCTCCTACTAATTTTTCTTCTATCCCTTCAAAATCTCTTCCATCTACTATCTTTGAAGTGGCATCACTTACACCACCCCAAAGAGGGGAAAATGTAGACACCTATAATTACGCCCAAGCAATTTAAATACTTAAATTGTGCTAATTATCCCCTTTCTCACAAATCGACAACATATCGTCAAAAGAGCTCATATTCCATCTTGTTGTTAATTAATTACAATACGCTAATTGATTAAGTCACCTATCCAACTAACACCCTAATAAATGACCTTCCGTTAATAAATCACCTCTTCTATCTAGATTAATTAATTATTATTAATTAATTAGTCTTCCCCTTCATTTAACTAGTAAATCAATATTTAATTGATTTAATCCGCTTTTAATAGCCTATATCGTACTAATATTCCTCTAATTAGATTCTATAAGCTTACATCTACCTATTAGTTAATCACCTTTGATTAATTAAAACACCTCCCAACTCCCATGACTTGCTAATTATAAATTAAACCCTTTTAAAGTAAGGTTACCTTTAATAAAGCAACCTTATCCATTCTAATCATGTTTTACCTTTATCCCACATGTAAAGGGATGAAGTGTTTCCTTTATCCATTGGGCTATATAACGAGCCCTTCTTCCACCTTTATACCTACAGCTAAACTTCTTAAGAGAGTAAATGCAAAGCATATAACAAAGAGACTAAGAGCTTGCATTTTGTCTTCTTGAGAGTTCATCATCTTGAAGAGTTAAGCCTCTTTCTTAAAAGTGCTTAGGTCATATGGGAGGTTTCAAAAGGGTGTTGAAGCCCAACTTTGACTAGCCCTCATTCCTAGGTTCTTGGAACATTAAGGATTAATGAGTCAAAAGTTATAAAAACAAAAAAAAGTTATATTAAAAAAATGGATTAAACAGATATACCTACGCCCCCTTTTATGTGTGTGTGCCACTCTGTGTGTTTCTAATTAACTGTGCACCTGTGCCACTCGAGAGGCATGTGCGCCACGAAAACAACATATGCGCCACAAAAATAACGTATGCACCACTCTATGGATTTTTTTGACTTACCAAGCGCCTGCGCCACCAGAGAGGCTTGTGCACCACAAAAAAACGTGTACAAGACCTAGATAAAAATAGATAGAAAAATAGATAGAACAACCTTGTTACCAGAAAAATGTGTCTGCACCACTAAAACCGCATGTGCGCTCTGGTTAGGGCATGTGCACCGATCTGACAGGTTTTAGAATGCAGTGAAGGTACAATACGAAATGACATCTGTTCCCGAGTTAGTGTACCTGTGCGCTAGTTAGGTGTGTGCGCCAGGGTTAGTGCACATGCGATGGGGTCAAAAAAATAGGGTAACAGGTTTTACTATTGCACCTGCGCCACTAGAGAGACGTGTGCACCACGAAAACCTCGCCTACACCACGAAAAATGTGCCTGCACTAGACTAGTGCACCTGTGCCACTAGAGACACATGTGCACCATGAAAACCATGCCTGCACCATGAAAATCATGCCTGCACCCCTAAAAACATGCCTGTGCTAGACCTACAACCAAAATACGGAAACAAACACAAGAAAACTCACAATATATCAATTTTGACAAGTTAGCTTAAGAATGGTAATAACCCATCAAAATTATGGCTATGAACATGAGGTTACACATATCAAATGAGAAAAAATTCCAAGAAAATGGAATTAATTACTACATGTGCATATCAAAAGTTAGCCAAAACAATGAAACTTAAACTAAAATGCCACGAGTGTGCCAAATGTGTGCATGTGTTTGTTTCTAACAAATGCTAAATATGAATAGAATATTAACACCTAAATTGTCTTGATTAGCAAGAATTAAACAAACATTTAAAGCACCATCATGATATGAATTAATCAAGGGTTATATGTTAAACATTCATTAATATCAAACTTTTGAATCTAACAATGCTTAAACATCTAGAAATCCTCTATTCTCTAACAACATGTGAATGAAGGAACCTAGGTAGGCTCCATGGCTATCAAAAATAGTTGTCCTTAATGTTCCAAGAACCTAGGAATGAGGGCTAGTCAAAGTTGGGCTACAAGACCCTTTTGACACCTCCCATATGACCTAAGCACTTTTAAGAAAGAGGCTTAACTCTTCAAGATGATGAACTCTCAAGAAGACAAAATGCAAGCTCTTAGTCTCTTTGCTATATGCTTTGCATTTACTCTCTTAAGAAGTTTAGGTGTAGGTATAAAGGTAGAAGGAGGGCTCCTTATATAGCCCAATGGATAAAGGAAACACTTCATCCCTTTGCATGTGGGATAAAGGTAAAACATGATTAGGAATGGATAAGGTTGCTTTATTAAAGGTAACCTTACTTTAGAAGGGTTTAATTTATAATTAGCAAGTCATGGGAGTTGGGGGTGTTTTAATTAATCAAAGGTGATTAACTAATAGGTAGATGTAAGCTTATAGAAGCTAATTAGAGGAATATTAGTATGATTTAGGCTATTAAAAGGGGATTAAATCAATTAAATATTGATTTACTAGTTAAATGAAGGGGAAGACTAATTAATTAATAATAATTAATTAATCTAGATAGAAGAGGTGATTTATTAACGGAAGGTCATTAATTAGGGTGTTAGTTGGATAGGTAACTTAATCAATTAGTGTATTGTAATTAATTAACAACAACAAGAGGGAATATGAGTGCTTTTGACGATATGTCGTCGATTTGCGAGAAAGGGGATAATTAACGCAATTTAAGTATTTAAATTGCTTGGGCATAATTATAGGTGTCTACATTCCCATCTCCATCTCTCACACTTGCCTCTCAAAATCAGGTTTGGCCAAGGATTTTCCACCATCATCTACATAAACATGTTCTTCATAAACATCTTGGATATAAAAAAGTGGATTGTTTGCATTTTCAGGATAATGGGGCTTATAAAACTTATTTGGAGGAGGATTTTGAAACTGTGGGGATGGAGGGAAATAGTTATGTTGCTACAAATGAGAGTTCCATGGTGGGAAAGAAGTCATGATTGCACAACTTCATGGAATGGGAGAAAATGAAAGATATGGAAAGAATAATGGATGAAAATGGATGGGAAGAAGGTCTACAACTTAGAGGATGGATTGTTCACTAGATGGAGTCGCCAGATGTGCTTTGCATGTGCTTCCAAAGGCTGAATCTCACCAAGAACACATAAAATTGATGAAATGAAGTGGTAAGGTGCTTCAGACCTGTCCCCACTGGGTGTGCCAAAATCTGTTGTTACAAAATCACAAAGCACCTCCGAATGGCGTCGGTTTTGAGTGGGGCATTCGGTGTGATTGCAAAACATGGGACCATCTCTCAAGTTGTGGTACGTTCAGAATTGAGATGGCCCTCCGAGAGAAAGCCTGCTTCTTATTTCTAAACTACTTGCCACAAGCTACTCTAGTGCATGAAAACTATCTAATCCTAATCTAACCATCCACGGAGACAGGGAGTGAGTGAAATGCATTAAAACAAATCCTACACTAAGTGGTGATTATCCAGAAAAGAATGTGGATGATCACAAATCCAACTTCCTGAAATGAAGAGAGGTGAGAAATGGAGAGGATGGACAGATGCATCACATACCAAAGATGAAGATCACATGGAACACCACTTCAAAACCCATTAAACACAGCTCCTAGAACATGGAATAGAAATCGAGTAGGCACAATACACCTTGCAATGATGAGAGGAAAGAAGAGACGATAAAATAAGAAAAGGATGAAAAAATGCATCAAAAAACAAATTTAATTACTCCATGAGTTAACATAGTACATCATTAGTGGGCAAGAGGCAGGAAAATGCCATTACAGAGCCAAGAGAGGAGGCTTAGACTCCACATTATACCCTAAGTGAGAAAGAGAGAGGGGGGTAGAATAGAAACAATGACCAAACTTTTAGAAAATGCCCCTCCATTAAAATATATAGGAAGAATAAGAGAGAAAGGAGGGAAGAATTCAAACCCTGCTCCAACCACCCCTGGAAGAGCATTGAATCCACCTACCATAATGATGAGTCTCGTTGAAACACCCATGCCCCTATCACTTTCTCTTACTGGGAAAGAAAGGAAGCCCATTCTTCATCATGGTGGTAGGTGGGAGACTTGCCGGCCTAAAAATGGAGGGTCGAGACATTAATGGTGGCATGTGGGTAGCAGGTGCCGAGAGCTCACTAAAACATCCCCTCCCGCTTGATTCCAAGCTTGTGATCAAAATATATGGCTATCTGAAGGTCAGGGTAAGGATTTTAACATAGGATCTAAATATTTAAAATATTTTTCCATACAGGGTCCAAGTCACGGCCTCACACGTCTTGAAGACTCAGCCCCTTCTTTTTCTTTTGAAGTTACACGGATGAGACATGTGGAGACCTCCGTACGCTTTTGGACTTTTCAACAGCTGGATTTACCTTTTCAGACTCGAAGACATAGCGGGTTGGCACACATTTGGGGACTACCTTTTGCGTCACGCCTTTGAAATTGCACCAAAGAGACACGTGGCACCTTTCGCGGCTTTGTTCTATTTCTTTGTGTTTTGGCTAAGTCCCTTTATTTAGTGGGGCCATATGTATGACCATGGACACATGGAGGCTTAACACTTATTGGAGGCTTAACACTTAGTTGATATTTGAATTTGCACTGAGTCGACACATGGTACCTTCCACTGGCCCTGCCCTGTTTAGAATTTTCAACGATCGATTCTACCTTTTCGGGCTCTGGACACGTGGAGGGACAACACTTGTTTGAGTCTCTACTTTAGATCACACCTTTTGAATTTGCAGTGATGAGATATGTGGTGCCATCTGTTAGTATTCTATACTTAGATAATTTTGGCCTCGATCTATTTGACTTATGTTAGACCCTAGACATGTGGAGAGTCTGCGCACATTTGGGAACCCGCTTTTGATTCTTCTTTTGAAGTTACGCCAAGCTAACACATGGAACCTTCCACAATTCCTTTGAATTTTCAGCTGCCGACTCTATTTCCTTTTTGTACCTGGGACATGTGGAAGCTTCGCACTCATTTGGGGGACCTCCTTTTTCTTTAACCCTTGAAGGTGTGCCAATGAGACACATGGAGACCTCTGCTGATTTTTCTTTCCTTAGCTAATTCAATGGCCATCTCTACCCCTTTTGGACTCATCGCCATGTGGCGGGCTGGTACTCATTTGAGTCTCCACTTTGGGTCACACCTTTAAAGTTACACTCGATAAGACATGTGGATGCTTCCTCCGGTTTGTTTATACTTGATTGATTTAGGCCTCGAAGTTGAATCATATGTGAAGTCCAAAACTTTGAGCCTTTCCTCGTTTTCCTCTTGTGAGCCTCTAGCCTCCTTTGACATTATTTGATCCTTCACCGACCCTACTCCTCCATTGTAGAGCCCACCTTCCCCTCATATTTGGAATCTATTACGAGCTCACAAGTCCGAACTAACCCTTCCAATTTTCTTTGTGCACGGTCATGTTTGACCGTTTACCAGGGGAAAAATTTGGGATAATAGGTGCCTAGCCCATACCTTTCTCCCTGAGGGACACACCTGTCAGGTTTTAATGCTATTAATGTCTTCCCTCTCCATATATCTCCCCTTCGGGTCACTTGATTTGTCAAGTGGGTTCCTATTTTTTAGTTTTTCAGCCTTATATCCTTCTAACATGTATGGTCTTGTCTCCTTGTGACCTGGCTCTTTCCCTTTGGTTTGGACATGTGAGAGGGAGATATCTACATATGATGGCGAAGGGAAGATGCAGTTAAAAATACTCCTTTTTTTGCATGTGTTTTCTCTCATTTCTGGGCACTTACAACTGCAACCCTTTTCTGAAGTCATTTCTCCTCTATACTCGAGTGGATGTCCCTTCATGTTCCCAAGCTTTTTCTTTTCCTTGGCCACTTGTATTTTATCTGAGTTAATCTAAACAAGTTGTTTGGTTTTTTTCCCTTTTTGTATTTATCCTGCTATTGTGGTATCCCCTTCAAACCACATCTTCGTGAGGTGTTTTTTCAAGCGAGTTTACCTTGCTTATGTTTACTTACACTTTTTGAATTCATGACATCATAGATCCTGTGACTACGGCTGATTAGAAAACATTTTCCTTTGTGCTTCAATGGATGTCCATACTCTACTCTAACCATTCCATTTTGACACAGACTGGGAGAATGTTTGGATGGTTTTGGAGCTTGGCTTTACCCCCTGCCTCACGTGTATTTGATGTTCTTGGGAATTTTTCAATAAACCCATTGGTATTTTTACTACTATTATGGCAATCCTTGAGCACACATCCCCTTCATCAGATGTCACTTGAAAAATGGAGCTCCCTTCCTATGCTAAGCATGGATGATAATGGAGTTCAAGCACCCAGCCAGTAGAAGAGAGGAATTTTGACCTGAAGAGTGTTGCTTTACTAGCATGTGAGGTGTCCATGTGACTTGTTGAAGCTAGAGAAACAGGCAAGATAATCCTACCATTGTTACAATTGTTAAAATTTAAAAATATCATGAAATAGAACTTTATTTTCCTTAAATTTGTTTTTTCATTTTTTCCTTTGTTTTGGGTTTGTTCACCTTGTAGGGAATATCTCCTTTCCTCTTGAAATATTTTTTTTTGGCTTTAATTGTTTTCAGTGTTAAAGTGGATAGGATAGATCTATTTTCCTCCTATGCTAGTTTTTATTCATTTTGAAGTAATGACCTCCTACCATCACTAAATGCATTTATGTGATTGAGGAACAAGGTTATTAAGTTGGTTATAGCTAGTAAATGTGGTGGTGAAATCAAACCTGCCATATATTTAAACCTCTTGTTCTTCATACAAGCTTATTATATAGATTTGATTTTTTCTTCCGAGTATGTTGAGCACAATTCCCATGGGTTATGACAACTTTAATTTAGTGGAAAACCTCTAGAATTGAACCCAATCCGGTTGGGAGAGAGAATATAGTTTTATAGACACTTAATCATCCTTTTGGGTTATGACACTAATTACGTAATGCCAATTGTCTCTTCGATGTGCACAACCATGAGTAGTGAAGTTTTTGAGGGTCGTTGAACCTCCATGTCGTCTTTTCTTAGAATAAGTAAAGGTCAATTTGATATTCAATCCATGTCATAGGTTTACAATACTTATGTGTGGTTGAATTCAGTAGTTAGGTTTATGTTGGGAGGGAGTATCTTAGGTAAGGTACCCAGATTCGATATTTTTTGCACCCTAAGTATTCCTGCATAATTATTTATGACGCTAGACGTATACCCTATTTTCCTATTGGTCATCGGTGTAGGTCCTAAATATTTAAGGTTTCCCTTAAGGGGAACTTGATGTTCCTTATGAAGCATGAACCATAACCAAATATTTTTCACCAAGATTTGAAGTCACATGGGTGTGTTTATGGATGGTACTCTTTTATTGTCAGAACTACCTTGGCTTAATTCTATTCGTGATGACTTCGGGTTGTATATATATGATTGTACATCTCTTTGATTTTCATTTACATTTGGATGACATATGTATGTTGATATCTTGTTGACTTATGATAGATCTGTTAAGATCATTAGAGATATTTTGGGGTATTTATATATAGATGCATTGTTGATTTATATTTGAATTTGATGCTAAGTTAATGACTGTTGGTGATACATATAAATGCAATTTTTCTTTTAGAATGCTATGAATATGTTACGAGAGGGTACTTTAAAAGAACTTGTGATTGAAAGGGTGATCCACTTGTTTTAAACCAAAACTATAGGCTTATAGAGAAGGTTTGGAAATCCCTAGTGTGGTAAAACTTGGATTGATGTTTAAAATGTTAGATTTTATGACAGAAACCTCTTTTACTCTCGGTTTTAGTTACTAGCCTACAAGGGCAGTGGCCTCTTCTTGAATGATTTTCATGGCAATCCTTGATCACACAGCCCCTTCACGTCGGTGTCACTTGAAAAATGGATCTACCCACCTCTACTAAGCATGGATGATAATGGAGTTCAAGTGCCCATCCAATAGATTAGAGGATTTTTCACTTGAAGAGTGTTGCTTTGCTAGTCTGTGAGGTGTCCACATGACTTATTGAATCTAGAGAAATAGGAAAGATAATCCTACCATTGTTACAATTTCTAAAATTTAAAATTATCATGAAATAGAACTTTCTTTTTCCCGAATTTGTTTTTTCCTTGTTTCCTTTTTTTGGGGTTTGTTCGCCTTGCAGGAAATATCTAATTTCATCTTGAAATATTCTTGTTTTGGCTTTAATCATTTTCAGTGTTAAAGTGGATAGCATAGATCTATTTTCCTCCTATGCTGGCTGTTGTTTTTGCATGATGAAGTAAATGACCTCCTACCATCATTAATTGCATTTCTTTGATTAAGTAATAAGGTTATTGAGCTGGTTATAGCTAGTAAATGTGGTGGTGAAATCAAGCCTGCAGTATATTTAAACCTCTTTCTTTTCATACGAGCTTATTCTCTAGATTTGATTTTTTCTTCCAAGTATGTGGAGCTCAATTCCCATGGGTTATGACAAGTAACTTCATCAGAAAACCACTAGTATTGAACTTGATCTGGGTTGGGAGAGAGACTATAGTTTTATATACACGTAATCACCCTTTTGGGTTATGACAATAATTATGTAATGCCAGTTGTCTCTTTGATGTGCCCAACCATGAGTGCTGAAGTTGTTGAGGGTCGTTGAACCTCCATGTCCTCTTTTCTCAGATTAATTAATGGCCCTTCAATATTCAATCCACCCTGGTTTACAATACTTATGTGTTGTTGAGTTCAGTAGCTAGGTTTATGCTTGGAGGGAGTATCTTGGCTAAGGTACCCAGATTCTAGATTTTTGTTCCCTGAGTATAACTACATAATATTTTATGACATTATATGTATACCCTATTTTCCTATTGGTCATCGGTGTAGGTCCTAAACATTTAAGGTTTCCCTTAAGGGGCACTTGACGTTCCTTATGAATCTTGAACCATAACGAAATATTTTGTCACCAAGATTTGAAGTCACATGGGTGTGTTTATGGATGGTACTCTTTTATTGTCAGAACTACCTTGGCTTAATTCTATTCATGATGACTCTGGGTGGTATATATATAATTGTGCATCTCGCTGATTTTCATTGAATTTTGGATGACGTATGTATGTTGATATCTTGTTGACTTATGATAGATTTGTTAAGATCAATAGGGATATTTGGGGGTATTTATATATAGATGCAGTGTTAATTTATATTTGAAGTTGATGCTAAATTATTGACTATTGGTGATACATATAAATGAAATTATTCTTTTTAGAATGGTGTGAATATATTAATGAGGGGTACTTTAAAAGAAATTGTGATTGAAAGGGGTGAGCCACTTATTTAGAAATCCCTATTGTGGTAAAGCTTGGATTGATGTTTAAAATGTTAACTTGTATGACAAAACCCTCTTTTACTCTCGATTGTCATTAGTATCCTATAAGGGGAGAGGCCTCTTCTTGAATGATTATGAAATTCCTTGGAGTCAATGGTCGAAATTAGTATTATTTTACTTCCCTTTTAAACAATGTTGAGTGGTGGTCATGTATTAGATTTCCATAATATAATATTTATGATTACATGATTAAAATTTTAATACACTCGACCTTTCGTGTTAACCTTTGAATCTCGTGTTTCCTCCTAGATTAATTGTTCAATTTTTTCATTTCATAAATTTAGTATTGTAGCTTGTGCTTTTGGTACCTTTTTATGAATTTAGATTGTTTGTTTGAATATCAGTTCTTAATCTTATAACCTAGTGGTTTATTCGATGGAAATCCTGTTACACTAGATTTTTGTTTCTAACTCATCAGGCTAATGGGCCCTTCTCAAATGATTTTATATTTTTGTTGCTTTTGAGAAAATGTTCGTTACTAAAGTATAAGGCTTTCTTCTTAGATTGGCATGGTGGAATTTTTTTATCTTAAGGGGTTATTAGTATTTAGAGATTCAATCCAATTCTTGGAATATAATGTTTCCTTTCTTGATATTGTTAAATAATACCTTAGTTTTGCTTTGTGTAGTCTTATCTTGCTTAGTTATCGCGAAATGACTCAGGTTAATAATTGTTGCAGATGGCTTATGCGAGTAGATGAGGGAAAGACTTGTAGAATATTGCATCAAACTTGGTTGTGAAGTTATTTTGTATGAATAATTTTATGTTGTAAAACTATGGAATGGGGTGTGGGAATTTAGAAGAAAATCAGTGCCTTAGTATTATGTGTTGTGGAGTAATGTTGTCATGACTATTGAAACTTTGGCTTTTTTTTGTTATCGTGGAAAATATAAAAGTTGATTACCACATGGTTATGGGTGATTCTAATGTATTATAGAAATTCTAAGAATAGTATAGTGTGATATGACCAATGTTATTACTCTCTTGTTCCCTAGTCATGGTTCCATAGAGTTGGTTTGTCCCTTTGGGTTGTGTGTCGTGTTGGAAAGAATTGATGTAACCATGTATAGTTTTCACAAATGAGTAATGGTAAAATTTTCTCTTGAAATAAAATGTTGTGTTGTAAACCCTTCTAAGACATAGTAATAATGTAATTCTAAGCATAATAAAATGGTTGGATGATCCTTATAAAATTTATAAAAGTTAAAATAAAATATATACATACGAATAAATTAATGTAGATGTGATCTACTTGATAACATTTGAGCCCTTAAGCGATCAAAGAGGAAACTATATTTTGTAATAAAAATATATATGTCTTGTTTTTCCCAAGCTAAATTAATCAACATTATCCTTTTATGGTGAATTATTAAATGATCTTAAGGTGAAATCAATGATTAGTTTTTGGAAGATAATAAGGTTATATAAGTAGGAGGGAAATTGATTAAGAAACCTGCAATCTATCTCAATCGTTGTAAATGTAAATTGTTTTCCTTTTTCGAACTTAATCAAGCAAAGTCTAAATGAAACTTCTAACCAATCTTGATAAATTCTTAGCCTCAAATGAATTCTTTTTGACCTGTTTCCCTTAACCCTTTCATTGGTTCATTGTAATATTTATTAAATAGTGGTAAACTTTTGATCCTTGCACAAAGAAGATTATTGTTCCAAACCTAAAATGGTACTTTCCCTCAATTAGAGCTTGTGTTTGTTACCTATGCAATAGAGGTGTGGAACAAGTTTAAATGGCTCAAGTATGATTAATTAATCTTGTGAGAAATGGAAAATGTTCTTAAATCAACGAATTAAGAAATTTCTTGTCATATTATAGATGAACCTCCGTCAGAAACGTTGATCTTAAGCTAATTAGTCCATAGTATACAAGAAAGAAGTTCACCTTTGTATGAAGAATTACACGAATCAAAGCATGAATCTTCTAGATCATAGTAAAATTTTGAAAGACATTTTTAGTAGATAAATAACCTTCAAATATTTCACTCTTTCGGATGTCCTTAACTATAAGTGTGTATTGTGGTTGGTATATTATGTTGTGCCTTGTGGAAGAGTAAAGTCAATTGTTCATGATGGGTGTTGTATGATTCCTTGTTTCCTATTTGATCTATGTTATTTTAAGCTTGTTGAGAGTTGGCAATAGGCATTTCTAGTCACTTGCGTCATTGTGTAAACTCCAAGTAAGTTTTTAAAAAAATTATGCTCATTTTTGGGGTTGTATTTGTGTGTGTGTTAGAGGGTGTTACACTTGGTATCAGAGTAGAGATTCATGCTCTCGAACCTCTCGGACATATTTGATTTGTGATGGTGTTACCTGATGGAGTTTCATGATGGTGGTGGATATTCGAAGATTCATTTTAAGCATGATGTGAACTATGTCGTAATTATGATATTGTTAGCACACATGTTGTGTATGTCACTTAGTACGTAACTAATGGCATGTTGATGTGTTAAAGATGAGAGTATTCTCTCTCCTTTTCAAGAATTCTATGAGAATTCGAGTGTGAAAATTTTTCTTGTTATGTGTGGAAGAAATGTGATTGTTGATTTTAGAGTTTTGGATCCTTTTGAATTTTGTGATGTGTGGTTGTGTTGATATGTTGTACAACAACATTGGTTGTAGTGAACTGGATTTCTTAATGATGTCATTATCATTTGTGTAGAAATGTGTGTATTCCCATGTTATATGGCAATTGAATTTAATTTTAATTATTATTGTCATAATTATAATTCATTTAATATGTAATGATTCATGTCATGATTTAGGGACATATGGTGGGTATATGATCCCTATCGTATAGTGGTTGCACTTTGGGTGCAGTATGTGGTGTGTTATAAACCGTGACTGAAATGTATGTGTTATACCTGTATCGGTACCATGCGTAAGACACTATATTTAATGTGCGTGAACCACCATTGTGTTAGTGATGTAGTTGCAGGTTATGTTGTTAACCTTACGCTAAGCGACCATGAGAGAAATCGGTAAGAGTGTATGTTTGGAGTGAGGAATCATGCACCACGGGCCAATAACTCAAGCTGATCTTTGATTCTGTACATGACAAAGTGTGCTTATTTCCTCTCTCCCTATGTGGTTGTTGCATTGATGCAACCTAAGTGTAGCTATGACTATGTTTAGCCTTGTTGAAGTGGTGGCGGGACGATTTAGATAGAGATGATGACAGTTTTACTATTGATATGTTATTTTACGAGCTAAGGCTCGATGTTTTGAGTGCCAGCAACTCATGCAGAAACCCCTTGGTGGCAAGATAAGGCCACTTCATCATCGTAATGTGCTATTCTTATATGTTTTATTTTATTCATAAATTGAAATTTTTATTTCATTTACGTAAGGACTAGCAGATTTTTCTGATTTCCATGTCTTATATTTTGGGCATTTCCTTGCTTTGTGGTAATAACATGTGATTTTTTGCTCTAACTATGGCTATTTGGTCATTTATTTTTCTTGGATTTGGATCTTTTTTAAATTTTAAGATTTTACCGCCTTGTCCAAGGCTTGTACTTTGCCACTTGGAATTTGAGTCAGATTGCTATGCTAGTTCTATTGTTGTGATGTTTGGAATGGAGTCATCGGATGCACCATGGAATGGTTGGAACTATGGACCCACTTCATTGTATGGGGGTACACCCCAAGGAGTTAGAGATAACTAGTGGGTTGCTATACCACGATTTATTATGTCACTTGGGTTAGGGGTGCACAGAATCTATGTGCCTAGGGCCATAGGGACATTGACCTCTTTGGGGAGTGAAAAGGAACTTTATTTTATTTATTTCTACTTGAGGTAGGCATAAGAGATTGAGGGAGGCATAAGATACTTGAGGGAGGCATAAGAGATTGAGGGAGTCATAAGAGACTTAAGGGAGGCATAAGAGATTGAGGGAGCCATAAGAGACTTATGGGAGGAATAAGCGATTGAGGGAGCCATAAATAAGATATTGAGGGAGGTATAATATATTTGTGTGTGTGCATGTTATTGATGCTTCGGGAGGTATACAGAGTTGTTATGATGTTTTTGTTGTGGTATTATGATGTATGTGTTACTCATGTTAGTTTGATATGTTTTGTAATGTTGAGGATATGGAATTGATTCCCTTCTTGACATTATGTACCTATAGCTATTTTTATGAGTTGGGTGAAATCTTCAACTATGGAATTGTGGAAATGTTTTGTTATTGTAGTACACTTTGTTTGAGTATTATATGTTATTCATAGATGTGTGACAAATGCTATGTTATGTGAACCATGCATGTTCTCTTCCAACATTTGGTTAAGCTCTTGTGGTGTTGTACCATCATGAAAGTATGTAAAATTATGCTTGTGAATCATTAGTGTTGTGTATGACCCTGGTAGGGTGTTGTGATTGCAGTTCATGTTGGGCACCCACAAGAATGAATAAACTAAAATTATACAACAATGAAATTTTAAAGAACTTGAATTAAGAATAATGTAAATGGAAAGAGTCTAATTAAATAATGAATAAGAGGGAACTTCCAATCTTCACAAAACTTTAAAAGTTAAAAATTCTGCCAAAATGTTTCTAAGGCTACCATGTGGTCATGCTTTAATGATTGAGATTTTAACCATAGGGTGTACTTTCATCTTTAACTATTTTTAGTTGCTTACCACTATTCCTTCCTTTTATCTCCATGCCATGGCACCCTTTGGTTTTCAAAAGTGTGTTTGCTTGAGCTCACAAAGTGTGACTGGATAAAATTGGTATTATCTCCAAGTTTTTGGACTTGCTACTTGAGATAGACCTCTAGAGAAAGTTGGTTCTTTCTCCTAAACACTTGCCACAATCTAATCTAATGCAGGAAAACTATCTAATACTAATCTAAATTTACAAGGGACCAGGGGGAGAGAATGCATGAAAACAAAGGCTACACTAAAGTGGTGTTACACCAGAAAGCAAGGGTGTGTGAACATAGTATCCAATGTGTGAAAAATAGAAGCAAAGTGCATACTTTAAGGGGTGACAACAATTCTCCAAAGTCTAGCAACTGCATTCACAAAAATATTTCATGCACACACAATGATAAAAAATCCCTGCAAGAGAATAAGTTAGACACAATATATCTGAAATTAGGTTGAAGAGGTAAGGAGAATGCAGACAAATACATGTAGGGAGGACACGACCAAAAACTTGTATTTATTGCTTCATTGATATGCACATTTCAATCTATTACAAAATAAGGCCTAGATCACCATGCAAGGAGTCATCTACAATGGCCTACAAAGACATTGGATTCAAAAAAAAAAATTGAAATATTTTTCTACACAAAAACTATTTCCCTTTACAATGAGCCCAACACTCCAATTTATAGAATTTTGAGAGGAGCGAGAGAGCAAGCAAGAGAAATGAAAATCCTGAAATCTATCCTCCCACCACTTGCAAGATATCGTAAATGGATATAAATTATGTTATGTTTCTTGTAAAATTTCCCCGATACTGTCCCATAACTTACAACAGTGAGAAATGTCTTCCCATGCTTCATTGAATGCATCTCAATGACCAAATAAAAATTGTTTTGAACCTAGCCATGTTTTTTACAAAATCACCATCAATTCTTCATCAAATTATGGATTTATTGATTTTTTTGTATCAATATCGTAACCACAATTCCAATGGTATGAATTTTATGCATTTTCATTGAGAAATGCAAAATAAATGGCAATATGAGTGTAGACAATTGTTTTGGGTCTGCCAGGCATTTCTGTCATTTAACGAGACTGGGAATTTAATTTATCAGATACGAGAGATGTTTCCTTTATTTTAATATACCTTCCCTAATTAAAAATAATAAATCAAATCTGGAGAGGACGTCATGCTTGTTCTAAAAATTCAAATTTCATGAAAATTGGCACTCTGGGTCAAAAGTTATGACTGTTTGAAGTTCGGAGTGTTGGTCCTCAAAAATAGTCTCACCCCATTTTACCTTTGAAATCTATCCTTTTAAGGCATTTTTCACATTTTATCCCCCTGATTTGTTCCTGAAAGGTCTTTGTTTTCCTTTTGTTTTCATAAGTAATCTTTCCTTGAGTTGATGATTACATATTGGTCCATATTTTTCTCCTTGTTTCTCTGATCCTCTGAGGGGGTCTGTAATTTGGGTCTCCCATTCTTTGTTCATTCAAAAAACTTAGGCTATCCCATTCTTTCCATTTTCACAGTCAAGATTTGTTTCCCTTATCATTTTTTCCCCAAATACTTGATGAAAAATGAATGGATGTAGCTCTGAAGAGCGTATTTGAGCCTTGTAACATTTCTAAATCTTTTGTCCTTGGAAAAAATTTCATCTCTGGGCTCAAACAATCATTTTTATGCATTTTACAGTTTGATGGGTGTTTCTCCTAGTCAAATTTGCATCTTCGTATCAACAAGAAACGTGGCCTCTTTTGGTTGGAAGCGGCTCAGCTGGGTACTACAAAATTCAACGTAAAAGCCACAACTCAAAATTTGTCCATGTGGAGGAAATACACTTGTTTGAAGATCTATTTTTGGTTTAGCCTTGGAGTAGCGCTAGGAGGACACGTGGAGGTCTCCGCTCGCTTTTCCCAGACTAAGACAATTTTTTATGCAGCTAATACAATTTGGCGGGACATGGACACGTGGCGAGCTTGCGCTCATTCAGGGTCTCAAACTTGGGCACCATTTTGAAATTGCACCAGGGAGACACGTGGAGGCTTCTGCCGGTCTTCCCATACTTAGTCTTTTTTCAAAAATTATTGGGAGGTCTAGGACACATGGAGGAATCGCGCATGTTTCAGGACCGACCCTTAAGTTTCATTTTAAAGAAGTGTTAGGAGGACACTTGGAGGCCTCCACTCACTTTGCACTTTTCTTAGATTTTTCAATGGCCAAAGGAGATTTCCTCTGATCCTGACACATGGCACCTTCCACAGAGCTTTAAGCCGTCAAACAAATTTTTTTCGCGTGAGGACACTTGGTGAGCCCGCGCTCATTTAAAGTCTTAAATTTTGGTGACCATCTCAAGATGTGCCATTATGACGCGTTTTTCTCAAATTTTGAAAAGTCAAAGGCTCAAAGGATTAAAACATCAAAATGGCGGAAGTCAAAGGAACATGGAACCCTCGGGGAAATTTAGATTTTCCCTCTTTTTCTCAAAAAGAGTTAAAATATCAAAAATGGCCACATTGCAAGCCCGACAAAGGATCACCAAAGTTTGTTTCAATTCAAAAGGGTAGGGAGGCCGACCATCAGGGGTAACTTGGATTTTTTTCCCCTAAGGTTCAAAGGATTAAAACATCAAAATGGACCACAAGCCTGATAGAGGAAAGGTCAAAGCTTGCTCCAGCTCAACGATTTTCTATTTTTCTTCTCCCAGGTGCGAACCCTTTGAGAGGGGTGAAATTTACAAAATTTTCCTTTTAGGAGAAAAGAGTTAACAATGAGAAAGGAAGTGTGGTACCGGTAGGACCCACATTGGGACACGTTTCAAGATCATGTCTCAAGGAAGGAGGAGTAGAACAAAATTTGAAATTTTTCCATTTTTTCATAAAGTGGTAAAAAGTCAAAACAAAAACCCCGAGCCCATCTTAAATTGAATCTTTGACGTGGACGGCCCAAATTCAAAGTAAAGATCAACGACAACTATGAGTATGAATCTTATTTGTCCCCCATTTTTACTAAAACACACTCGGAAGTGCGAGTCTTCATGATTTCTTGGTATTTCCTACATGCCAAACAGAGAGGGGAGTTAATTTTGATATCTAAGTTTGGTGGGAGACATCTAAAGATATATTTCACCATTAAAATGGTCTGACTATCGGGCTCAATCTGATTTTCTATTTTTCTTCTCCCAAGCACACAAGGAACCAGATTTGATAGATTAGGGGTGAAAGTGGTTGGCAAATTGATGGAGGAGTGATCTACCAGATGAAGGAGTTGAATGCTGAGATTTTTGAAGAGATTTTCCCCATGAGCACTTGATAACTTTTACGAGATCGATTCTGAAATCACGATCGAGAAAATGCCCGCACCATAACTTTTGCATTTCTCAAAGCGAAATCACACAAAATTGGTACCATGAATCATGCATGAAATCAAGAAAATACATAGCAAGCACTGGTAGCACTCATTGTCTATATTTTTAGGGGGAAACCAGGCTCTAATGTAAATTTTATAAATGGCACAAATTTTTCATGCAAATGGTTGGAGTGTTAGGGGTCGGGGCTGATTTTTCTAATAGAAAAAAGCTTAATAGAGCCCATCCCTTTGAGATGTTGTCTGAGAAGCCTCTATATCTCTTTTGTATCAAATCTGATTGTGTCAAGATGGTTTCTAGTGTACAACCATTGATAAGCTCTGAGATTGTTCTAGAAACTTTCCCAAGCTGATAAATTTGATCAGACTCAAGTTATTATGTGTTGATCTTGAGAAAAATGTGTTTGTCTTATCTCTGATTGTATGCAAAGATATTTTCTTGTTCCTTTTACAATATTGTATTAAAATCTATTCAAATCACACAGGTCTCAATCCTTGTGATAGTTTAGTGGCATCTGCAATTTCATTTCTTGGAAGAGCCTTCATGTGGGAGTGAAATAAACAATTTAAAATCATTTTTCTTTCATTTGTTGACACAGTTATCCAGTAAGCCTCTGGGTGTACCTCAGGTGTGATTTGGCTCAGATCTTAATGCTTCATTAGGTATTCCAAATCAAGCCTTTGTGTTAGAGTCTCAGAGGTTGTATGAAAAAGTGCTAATTTGGTCCTCCATTGAAGCACATATTCTTGTTAAAGAAATATCTTAGCTATTTTGTGGCATTTTGCTGGTATAGTCTTCTATTTTGTAAAAGCTCCAAAGATCCGGTGAATCAAGTTCATCCTGCCTCACCTCCCACCAAAATTCATTTAAAACAACCAATCCTACCCATACAATCCTTGTTTTTCATGTGTGTATACAAATGCATAATTTCCACCACCAAAACGTGCAGAAATAATTAGGATCCCAAATGTCTTTAGTAGCCTGAACCTTTCCTAGAGAATATCTCCACTATCTAGAGTGACAACTCATGA
Source organism: Taxus wallichiana var. yunnanensis (assembly GCA_018340775.1). Classification (NCBI taxonomy): domain Eukaryota; kingdom Viridiplantae; phylum Streptophyta; class Pinopsida; order Cupressales; family Taxaceae; genus Taxus; species Taxus wallichiana. The sequence goes on from CM031240.1 coordinate 779,186,574, forward strand.
GAGTTAGATTTTGTTGCATTGATCATATTTTCTTCAAGGTCTCCTTAACAACTTCATTAGGAAGGACATCTCCATCTCCTCCATAAACAACAGGCTACAAAAGGGTTCTCTTACCTTGGTTGAAAGGCACAACCTAAAATAGTGAGGATAGATCAAATCCTCTTGAGGGTGTTATCCATTTCTCCACATCTGAGTGATAGAGGGCTAGTTAGATCCCATCCCCGGATACAAAATGACTCACCATGATCTATTTGTCTCTAAGATTCTTGCCAAAACTTTTGATGTTGCTCAAACTTTAAGGGAGAATCAATTTGGGTACCAACACCTAAGTGGCGGTGTTGTCGGGGAATTGTTTAAGTTGCTAAGAACTGATTTTCATTGTTGAGACTAATTTGCTAATTCAATGCCAATTCATATCTATTTAGCCCATCAACAACACCTAAGTGACACCATTTTTGGGGATATAGTGATTGCAGTTCATATTCAGATCCTGGTAAATACTTCTTGCATGCTCAAAGTGTTAATACATCTTCTTAGGCATCATATTGTGTTTAAGCCTGTGAGAATTTTCAAGGTTACAAGTGTTGTGTGCAATATTTCCATTTCTACAGTTATTTCACTAAGTTTCATTTACAAATCTCGGTAAAAGAAAGGTCAGAATCTTTCCATTTCCAGTTCCTAGTGTGGACAAACATTTGAGAGATCATATTTAGTGCATTTTCACAACTAAGGTGGAAATCCTTAGTGGCGACTCCCTGTTGATCTTATTCTTAATGAGGACCAGTATCTTAAAACTCTATCAAAGTAAGTTTTTTTACTAACCTTTCCAAAGTTGGAAGGAAAAAGGTCTTTCTTTGCTAGGGATCCTACTAGGACATTATTTCTAGAGTTAGGAAAAGCAAAGTCAGAAGGAAGAAAATCCTGGAGAGTTGTGGGAGATCAGCAGACAAGAAGAGGGATCTCTATTGATGAAAGTGATCAGCCTATTATTGAAGACTACAATTTGAGTGCTTCTAAATCAGGTAGCCTCTTTGTGTAATTTAATTCTCCAACTGGAGAAGGGCCTTCATTTGATTTTAAAAAAATTTGCTCATTCTACCCCTTTCTTTTCAGAAGTTGATATGGTTTTCCAAGAAAAAAGGCCTTTAGGGGATATCAATTTTGAAAGTTATACTCCTGTGTTTCAAATACCCACTACCCCTTATCAATTTGTCTCCCCTCCAAGATCACCTCCTCAATACAATATGGCCCATACCCCACCTAGACCTCTGTTTGTTGTAAACACCTTTGGACCTATAAATTTTTTGGGAATGGCTAGTTATCCAAATGTAGTGCCTTAAGATGTAAGGAACAGATTACCAAAATTCCAAGGAAACAACTCTATAACTGGTGATCAATATCTAAATCTCTTTATTAACATGATGGATGACTTTGAGATTCAACATGAAGATGTATATATCAAATTGTTCATCCATACTTTGGAAGATGATGCCAGGAATTGGTATAAAGCATTTCCAGATAACTCTATTGATTCTTGGATTGAGATGAGAAATGCATTTATATTGCAATATGGTGATAGAACTAACCCTAGGTTTCTTTTGACATAATTTGAAAACATCAAAAAGAATCCTAATGAGTGAGTACATGATTTAAACATAAGGTTTAATAAGACATTTAGGAGATTACCTGTTAGGATATGGCCTTGTGATGAGTCATGTTTGATCAATTATTATGATGCATTTGATAAAAATTTTGTTTACTACTTAAGGGACAAAAACCCTACCAATTTGAGGCAGACCTTCACCATGGCTCTACAAATAGAGAACAATATCAAGGCAATTGGAAAATCTCCTAAGAGGGATGGTGTGAAGCTGGTTAACCAAGAAAAACCTCAAACAAGTAAGGTTACTTATATGGAGGAGGTTGGGAAGACTTTGGCAGGGGACGTCAAAGAAATTTCCTAAAAACTAGCCCAGGCTGACAAAGGAATTGGGCAAAGCTCATAAGCTTAGTGCAAGCCACAAGGCCAAGACAAGTTTACAAATCACCAAAGATCTTATGACAAAGGCAAGGGACCTATTGGATTTGGAAATAAAAAGTCCCAATCTAGGGATAACATAATGGTACTGATCCTTTGGATGCCATAGTTTATGTTGTGGAGGAGACAAATGTCATTGATTAGTGTAACAGATGTTTCATGCCCCATGCTTCATGTGGGGTAGACCAACAATAAGTTAAGGAAGAAGTAAATGATGAAATTGATGATTATGCTTGCATGATGGAGATCCCTGCAAGTTCACCAAGGGAAGTAACTTCAACTGAGGTAATAAGTGCTATAACTACTGCTATTTTTTGGGATCGCATCCACAGGGTACTTCTTCTTCCTCCCTCTCATAGTTTAGAAGTAAACACTGTACAAGGTTTTGAATTTCCCACTAATGATTTTTAATACTTGAGGTCATTAATGATTGAAAAGTATGATAGAGGAGTTCTTTCAGAAGAAGATAGGATGCTATTAATGAATGTTGTAGTTGCCCAAGAAAAGGAGCACAATACCAGAAGTAAAGCTACCAAGGGGCCACAAGCCAAGTCAAAATTTCCATTGCTTACCAAATAAACCCTAAACAAAAATGCATCTAGAAAAGAGCTTGTTTCCCTAAGCAAAAACTATGTTCCTCCCCATGCCCAAACTGAAAATAATCCCATTCCATCTGATAAATTTTGCAATCTTTCTCCTAGTGCTGCTTTACCCAAATTTGTTCCATATGACATTGCCAAAGTTTTGAGTCAAATAAAAATTCTTGTCCCAGTTGTTGAGCTGCTTAGGATCCCTGAGCACAAAAAGAGGGCTTTTGAATACTTAGGATTCAAAGAGGAAGAGATCACACAAGACAGATATGTAAACAAGGTTGGGATTCCCTTCTTTGTTGCAGTGTTGGAAAAGCCACAAGTATTGGAAGAGATGGGGGAACCACCAGAGGTTTATTTAGGAATTTCTTTGGTTAAATCCCAACTGAATGTGGATCCATTCTTCACTACCCTGGTTATCAAAGACAAGTTGTTACATAATTGTATGTTTGATTCTAGAGCTTCATGTAATGTCATGCCTCTTGAGGTCATGAATGAATTAGGTATCAAAGTAACAACAACATATGGGAAGTGCACTGCCATGGACTCTAGAGAGGTGCCAGTGGTGGGATGTGTCAAAGATCTAGTTGTGCAACTTGCATCTTATCCTGGAAGGAACTTAAAACTTGATGTGGTGATTGTTGACTGCCCTACCAAGTGGGGGATGTTGTTGTCAAGAAAGTGGGCAGCAAGTGTTGGTGGTAGTGTGCAAATGGACATGTCTTATGCCACTATCCCCATTGAAGGAAACTTGGTGAAATTATATGGAGAGAAGAAGATGTTGTACTTGATTGAAGACCCAAGAAATGCATCTTATGAAGTTTTGCAAGAAGATGCTTGATCTTAACAACTTTGTGAGTTTTGTGGATTTCAGGGAGTATGAAAGTGTTGAAAAAAAGATCCTCAGTATGTTGTTTTTTCTTAGAATTTGGTCTATGATTCAGCCTTGAAAAATGTTAAAGAATTTGACTTAAACACAATAGAGGAGCTTCAGAGAAAATGGATGGTTTACAAACTGAACAGAGAAGAAAAAGACGTATATTTCTTCTTGATGAAAACATATCAGAATCTCTTGGCATGGTCATATCCAGGATGGCAGGTGCTTGAAATTTTTTCTTGATTGTTTTCTCTAAATTAGGGTAAACATCTTTTCTACAGTGTATAGCTACTTGTTTGTTTCCTATTTTTTTTTTTTTTGCTTGTTCTGTCCACTTTGGTGCCCTATTTTTGTTGGTTTCTCTTTTTCATTTTTGGGAGATGGCTTTTTTTCTTCACTCTGCAAGCTGACTCTATTTCCCAATGGATATTTTTGGAATTTGGTCTACCATTTTCTTGTGGCACTCACATGGAGTGCCCATCCCCGATCGGAGCCGATGTTAGTGCAAAAATAGTCTTGCCCCATTTTTCCTTTGAAATATATCATTTTACGGCCTCTGTCACATTTTATCCCCCTGAGTTGTGCCCGAAAGGTCTCTATTTTCCTTTTGCTGCCATAATTAATCTTTCCTTGAGGCGATGATCATGCATGGGTCCATATTTATCCCCTTATTTCTCTAATCCTATGAGGGGATCTACAATTTGGGTCTCTCATTCTTTGTTCATTCAAAAACTCGGGCTTTCCCATTCTTTCCATTTTCCATAGTCAAGATTTGTTGCCCTTGTCATTTTTGCCTAAATACTTGATGAAAAATGAATGGATGTAGCTCTGAAGAGCGTATTTGAGCTTTGTAAAATTTCAAAATATTCTTGTCCTTGGAAAAAAATTCATCTCCAGGCTCAAATGGTCGTTTTTATGCATTTTACGATTTGACGGGCATTTCTCCCTGTCAAATTTACATCTTCGCATAAATAGAAAATGTGGTCTCTTTTGGTTGGATGCGGCTCAGCTGGGTACTTCAAATTTCCTTTGAAAAGCCTCAACTCAAAAAATTTCCATGTGGAGGAACCACGCTTGTTTAAAGATCTACTTTTTGGTTCAGCCTTGGAGTAGCACCGGGAGGACAAGTGGAGGTCTCCGCTGCTTTGCCCAGACTTAGTCAAATTTTTATGTAGCTAATACAGTTTGGTAGGACAGGGACATGTGGCAAACCTGCGCACATTCATCGTCTCAAACTTGGGTGCCATTTTGAAATTATGCCAAGGAGACACGTGGAGGTTTCCGCTGGTTTTTCCCATACTTAGTATTTTTTCAAAAAAAATTGGGAGGTTTTAGACACGTGAAAGAACCACGTATGTTTAGGGACCGGACCTTAAGTTTCATTTTAAAGAAGCACCAGGAGGACACTTGGAGGCCTCCGCTCACTTTACACTTTGCTTAGACTATTCAACGTCCAAAGGAGATTGTGTCAGATCCTAACACATGGCATCTTCTCGCAGAGCTTTAAGCCCTCAAACAAATTTTGTCCGGCCAAGACATGTGGCGAGCCCACGCACATTCAAATTCTTAAGTTTTGGGGACCATCTCGAGATGTGCCATTATGACGTGTGGCATTTTGAAAATTCAAAATGGGCGGGGAAGCAGACAATCGGGGGCAACTTAGATTTTTACCTCTTTTTCTGAAAAGGGTTAAAATATAAAAAAATGGCCAACAAGCCCAAAAAAGGATCAGTCAAAGTTTGTTTCAAGTCAAAAGGGCGGGGAGGCGAACCATCGGGGGTAACTTGGAATTTTTTCCCCTAAGGCTCAAAGGATTAAAACATCAAAATGGCCCGTAAGCCCAATAGAGGAAAGGTCAAAGATTTCTCCAATCAACGGTAGAGGTGCAGACCCTCAAAGGAAATTTGGAAAATTTTCCTTTTTGGAGAAAAGAGTTAAAAGTGAAAAAAGAAGCATGGTTCCATTGGGACCCACATTGGGACACGTGCTAGGATCATGTCTCAAGGGCGGAGGTGTGGAACAAAATGTGAAATTTTTCCATTTTTTCATAAAGTGGTAAAAAGTCAAAAGAAAAACCTCGGGCCCATCTTAAATTGTATATTCCATGTGGATGACCCAAATTCAAAGTAAAGATCAATGGAAACTATGAGTCTGAATCTGATTTTTCCTCCCATTTTTACTCAAACACGTCTGGAAGTGTGAGTCTTCATGATTTCTTGATATTTCCTACATGTCAAATAGAGAGGGGAGTTAATTTTGATATCTAAGTTTGGTGGGAGAGATCTGGAGATAAATTTCAACATTAAAATGGTCTAACTATGAGGCTCGATCTAATTTTCTGTTTTTCTTCTCCCGAGCACGCAAGAAACCAGATTTGATAGATTATGGGTGAAAATGGTTGGCGAATTGAAGGAGGAGTGTTCTACTAGATGAAGGATTTGAGTGATGATATTTTCAAAGAGATCTTCCCCATGAGCACCTGATAACTTTTTACACATCTAATTCCGAAATCGTGATCGAGATCAAGGCGAACACTGGTAGCACTCAATGTCTTGATTTTTGGGGGGAAAAGGGGCTCTCTGCTGTAAATGTTATAAATGGAAAAAAATCATGAAAATGGTTGGAGTGTTAGGGGTCGGGACTAATTTTTATAATAGAAAAACACTTGATAGAGCCCATCCTTTTGAGAAGCTGTTTGAGAAGCCTGTATATCTCTTTTGTATCAAATGTGATCGTGTCAAGGTGGTTGCGAGTGTACAACTATTGACAAGCTCTAAGATTGTTCTAGAAACTTTCCCCAGCTAATAAATTTGATCAGACTCGGGTTATTCTAAGTTGATCTTGAGAAAATGTCTTTGTTTTATCTCTGACTGTATGCAAAGAGATTTTCTTGTTCCTATTAGAATCTTGTATTAAAATCTATTCCAATCACACAGGTCTCAATCCTTGTGATAGTTTAGTGGCATCTGCAATTTCATTTCTCGGAAGAGCCTTCATTTGGGAGTGAAATAAATGATTTAAAATCACTTTTATTTCATTTGTTGATAGAGATTGTTTGTAAGCCTTTGGATATACCTCAGGCGTGATTTGGCTCAGATCTTAATGCTTCGTTGGGTCTTCCAACTCGATCCTTCGTGTTAGAGTCTCATAGGTTGTATGAAAAAGTGCTAATCTGGGCCTCCATTGAAGCACATATTCTAGTTAAAGAAACATTTTAGCTGTTATGTGGTATTCTACTGGTTTAATCTTCCATTTTGTAAAATCTCTCAAAGATCCAGTGAATCAAGTTCATCCTGCCTCACCTCCCACCAAAATTAATTTAAAACAACCAATCCTACCCATACTATCCCTTTTTGTCATGTGTGTATACAAATACATAATTTCCACCACCAAAACATGCAGAAACAATCAGGATACCAAATGTCTTTAGTAGCTTGAACCTTTCCTAGAGAATATATCCACTATCTAGAGTGACAACTCATGAGAGTTAAATTTTGTTGCAATGATCGTATTTTCTTCAAGGCATCCTTAACAACTTCATTAGGAAGGACATCTCCATCTCCTCCATAAACAACAGGCTACAAAAGGGTTCTCTTACCTTGGTTGAAAGGAACAACCTAAAATAGTGAAGATAGATCAAATCCTCTTGAGGGTGCTATCCATTTCTCCACATCTAAGTGACAGAGGGCCAGTTAGATCCCATCCCGCTACAAAACAACTCACCATGATCTATCTGTCTCTAAGATTCCTGCCAAACCTTGTGATGCTGCTCAGATTTTAAGGGAGAATCAATTTGGGTACCAACACGGGGTCGGGATATTCTTGCAATGTGGATATGGAGGGTTTTCGGGTCTTGAATGTCCCATGTGGATATGGAGGGTTTTATCCATGGTCTTGATTCCTGTCCCATGTTCGAATGTCTCGTTGTCCCACCTTTGACTTGGGCTGATTTTATCCATGTTACTTATTCCTTTTCTCCTTTTCACGTCTCGCGTGTAATTTTCCTAACTATCTCGCGGACCGCATCAAATGTCTCGGTTGTCCCACCTTGATTTTGGCTCGTGAAGGTCGTCTGACTTCCCTTTATCCATCCACATTACTTTTTTCGGCTATTTCTCCTTTTCAAATTGGCCATTTTGCCTTTTCATGTCCTAACTATCCCGATTGAAACTTGCACCGCATGGGGACAAAAACTTCCACATTTTCGAACTCCTTATACATTGATTTTGGCTATCAGCCCAAAATGATTTCAGCTATGTAGGTCTTAGTTGTCCCTTTATCCTCCAGACCCGGCATTAAAATAAAATTTTCTGATTTAATTGATTCCTTTCAAAACTTGGCCATTTTGCCTTTTTTGTCTAGAGAAGGTAGGAAAAATCCATTGAACTAAATCCTAATTTTTGTCCTTTCACCATTTTTCCCCTCCAGATCTACATAATTCATCTAGGTGATAAAAATTACCTTAAGGGGTGAATTTTGGATAACACTTCCTCCAGTGTTGTGTCAAATCAAGGATGATGCTTTCTTAAGGGGAGGAGAATGTAATGCCCCATTTGACATTACCCCATTTCTACTTCGTTGACCCCTTGATAAACGTGGCATGTTGTGTGTTTGCTTCCATTGATTGTTAGTTGGCTTCGACCTTTTTTCAGAGGAAGGATAAGCATCCTTTCTCCCCGTTTTGTCTCCCCACCTCCTTGTCAATGCTTCTAGTGGAGGGCCTCCTTAACGCCCTTTACGATTACCCTATTTAAGGTAGATCGTGTTCTCAAATCTGACCATGAGTCCTAAACAAAGGATGCTCTTGACTAGAACTACATGTGTGCTGATCCACAATGGCTTTAAACGTCATGTTCCAAGGCTCTTTTTTTGACACAAGCGGGGAGTACGTGTGTAAATGTAGATTAATCAAGTTGTAGATTTGTTTGTTGCATTGGTAGGATAGTGTGACTATCCCATGAAGAACCCTCATTTCCATAACATTTTCATTCTTACAACTTAGTAAAATCAGCTAAATTTACCACGTTAAATTGGGTTCCCACATGGTTAAGGCCTACAAATATCCAATAAAGTGATTGTATTATTATGTAAGGAAAATGACATGTCGTCACTTAAGAAGGGATGCGATAGGTATTAATGGCTCATAGTGTTCCCATGTTCATGCTAGAGTTCCTCCACATGCCACCCTCCATTTCTGCCACCACCAACTTGCACCTTCCCCCCATCAGTTCCCTTACCAATTCTTTTTAAAAAAAAATTAATATTATTTTATGGTTGCATTACATTTCCCTCCCCTTATAAGAGCATGGTCCTCGATGTGGCACAACACCGAAGCTCGAAGGGTACTTAGACAAGAAATTCAATAATGACACATGTCTTTTAACAAAACAAATTGTCGGTACAACGTGACCACAAAGAAGCAAGTTAATTTCCTTAATATCTTAAATTTTAATGTTTTGTGAAGATTGGAAGGTCCCTTTTTTCTTTATTTCTTAGTCCTTTTCCTTAAAAGTATTTATTAAATTCATCTCTCAGTATTTCATTGTTTAAGATTTTAGTATTCTTATGTTCATGGGTGCCCAAGAGAATTGACATCACAATGTGACACAAGAACCAAAAACAACCCTAATTTTCCACAAGACATATCTCTACATACTTCTACGAGTATATCAGATCACAAGAACTCATCCAATCCATAGAAGGAACATAAAAAATCCACATAACATAGTATTTATTACACATGCTCTTGACACAAAGGTACTCATAACATAAGTAGGCTACAACAAAATAGAATTCCAACATGTACACATACAAGGGTTTCACACAACTTGGGACAATAAGTGTAGTTACATAGTGTCAAAAGGGGTCAAAGCATACCCTCAATGAGGAGCATCAATCCTCAACATCACAAAACATGACAGAAATCACATGAGTACACATAAATCAAAGTACTAACACCATACACCTTCCAAAACATCACAAAAATACTCTATGTACCTCCCAAAACATCACAGAACAACTCCATATACCTCCCAAGCATTAATCACACATGCACAAATCTCATATATCTCCCTCAAATCTCTTATTCCTCCATCATTCTGACGTCTCTACACCACAAAACTAGATTTATTATTTGTGATGAGGGTAGATATATTTAATTAAGATAAATATATTCGGCTCTATCTCTTATGCCTTCCTCAAGAAATAACATAAAGATTAATTTTCCTTTTCGCTTCCCAAAAGAGGCCGATCACCCTATGGCCCAAGGTGCATAGAGTCCAGACACCTCTAACCCAAGTGACATAAAAATTTGTGGTTTTCCAACTAGCTAGCTATCTGTAAATCCTTGGGGCATACCCCCATACAATGAAGCAGGTCCATAGGTTCAACCAATCCATGGTGCATCCCATGACCCTATTCCATAAATTATGACATTAGAACCAACATAACAATCCAATTCAAATGCCAAGTGACAACAATCTGAAGCCTTGGGCTAGGCTATAAAAATTTTAAAATGAAAAGGAAAATTTAAATCTAACCAAAACAAATGGCCAAATAGACATAGTTAGTGCAAAAATACGCATGTTAGTGCAACAACCATATAAAATTCCCTAAATAAAAGAACATATCAATCAAGAAAAATGTTGGTTCTTGCAAGAAAAGAGAAGATGTTCAATTTACGAATACAATATGTATATAGAAATAACATAGTACGATAACTATGTGTCCTTATACGGCCACCAAAGGGGTGCTCAACGAGTTCTTGGAACTCAAAATCGAGCCTCATCTCATAAAGTAACATATCAAATTATACAACTGTCATCATCTTTGTCTCAATCATCCTACCACTGCTTTGACAAGGCTCAACATAGTCGTAACTACACTTAGGTTAAATCCATACGATAACCATATAGGGAGGGAGAAAGGAGTAAAAGTCCCCATCTATTGAGCCTAAGGTCCACTCAAGTGACTGGTCAACAGTACACATTTCCTCACTCCAAACATATGCCTTTTATCGATTTCACTTAGGGTCAATTAGTGTAAGGTTCACAACATAACACATAACTACATCAATAACACAATGGTGATTGACACAAATTAACCATAGCGTCTTACCCATGGTATAAATATAGGTTATAACACAATCATTACTTTCATAGGTTACAATACATCAAATTACAACATTTTGCACCCAAAGTGTAATAACTGTACAATAGGGATCATATGCTCACCATATGCCCCTAAATCAGGACATGAACCCTCACATACTACATGAATTATACATATGAGGAACACAATTTATAAAATTACAACATATAGTCAATTGCAATACAACATGGTGATGCACATGATTCATTACAATATAGTGACGCATCATGATACATCACAATACAATGATGACATCATGATACAATCAAATTCACTATATACCAATATTGTCATACAACATATGAATACACCTACATATCACGAAATGCCAAAATCCTCCAATACTCCGTAATCAACAATAACATTCCTTTCACACACAAATTCCTAATTGCATCCATGAAAAGGAGGAAGAATAATCTCATCTACATCACATCAACATGACAACAATTACGCACTAAGTGACATGCACAACATGTGCGTTCATAATATCACAATTACAACATTGTTCAAATCACACTTATATCACATTACTCTTCCAATCTCAACCACGACCATGACAAACCATCACAACTCAAATCTTTCCTAGAGGTTCGAGAGCATGAACCTCGCTCTGATACAAAATCTAACAGCCACAAATACAACACTAAAAATACCAGAATAATTTTTGTTTTCACTTACATTGCTCACTACACAACACCACAAGGGCTCCAAGAAGAGAAACTCAACAACGCACAAGACACTTACATAAGTCATCGAATCATATAGACAAATGACAACACCATATACATGTCAATGCCACACTTTCCCCAATGAACGAAGACTAGTAATGACCCCTCTACAAGAAAGGGACCCAAGGATTGGAAAACCCTCAACACATCATTACCATGATTACATCTTAGTTACGATTAACATTCCAAGAATATTATTGTGCAAGGATAATTTTATTATTTTTCCACCTATAGATTATTAAATTCATTTCACATTCAACTTACAGTTCAACCATTTAAGTTGGCTCTTTATCTCTTATGACAATCTCCATAACTTACATAATTATTTGACATATTTCAAATTGCATACAAAGTTCTTAATTCGCTCATTCTTATGTTAAGCTTATGTTTCTCAAACGTTTATTCAATGTTTAAATTTTACCCTTACTACAATAGTGAATCTAACGTGATGTCAAGATAGAAATCTTAGGATTTGAGGCAGATTTAGATTCAAGATACCTTTTCCCAAAACATTTTTTTGATCACGGTATCCTTATTTCCCATCGTAGTTAAAATAGTTCAAAAACTTGTTGAATCCATTCAACATTTCCACATCAATAAATTTTATTTAGATTTATATAAATCTTTTGTTTTCTCGAAGTTTGATCACACCAAGATAATTCATATTATTTTTAACACAATTAAATGTCTACTTGAGTTACAAGGACTCTAAAAGTCACATTATTCCTAACCTCGAATCTCGTTTTACTCTTAAATTCTTTAATCTAACATCGCACTATGGTCTCATTATTGGTGTTACTTTATAACAAAAGAGTTACGAAAGTACTTGTCTAATATCTTAAATAAGTACATGATTGGAAGAATTAGAAGCATACATGACCACAAAGTGATTTGTTTTCAAATTGAGATCCCATGTTTCCACATTTTGTGATTCCATATGAGAAATTTATTTTATTTTTAATGTCATAAGCGACATAACAAGGAATTATGGAACCAAGTTTTCAGTTTCCTGGTTTCTCTTAAGTCAACATCTTTCAAATAAATTTCGTTTACAAAGAGTTACTTACAAATTTATACCCACCAGTTAACCTCAAAATCAACTATGGTTTAGTTTAATTCCAATTTACACTCAGGGATCTACGCCCTATAATATATCAGATTAAGGTGTAAAAACATATTTATCTTTAAAATCCTTTACAAAGGACCTAGACACTATACTTTCACTAGCCAAGGTAACACATTTAGCTAAGAGGATCTAAAGAGATCATTAACAAGAGTTTAAGTAATAGTACAACTATTTCACTAGCTCCTCTATGTCATCTAGATCCCACAAGCAATTCATTCAATGAAGAAATTTAATTCTAAATCTATCTTCATAAGAAAAGGTAGTCCACTAGGATACTAAGGAATTTTAAGTTCTACTTACTCCAGATAAAGTTTAACCATGTCATTCCTAAGTATCGGGTTTACGATGATGTTGTTAAACACACAGGTTATTATGACAACTCAAAAATTTGGGCTCTTATTTACTTAAACTATAAGGTGTCATAGAGTGACATTTTTAGTTCATTATACGGTTTCAATTTATTTTGAGCTAAGAAAGATCATGTGACAAGTTTAGATATGCACTATTTTCAAACTAATGTTGTCTGTTGTGATTAGATTTCTTTATTATATTTTCAAGGTAAAGAATACAACACACCAATTATTTATTACACACTGGAAATGAACTACAAAATATTAAATTTAAATTCATTTAACACACACACATATAACCTTTTTATCATAGGTAAATCTGAATTAAAAATCACATTTCCCAAGGTATCCCTAACACTAACATCTCATACATATCACCAAATTTCAAATAAAAACTTTCGTAACATGGAAATACATTATGCATATATACATTCGACTATGACCTATATAAATGTCGATAATAAAAATGAATTACACCACACCCTTTCACCATCTTTCTTGCATCCTGCAAAACTAAGTGAGCATGAAATCAACGATAAATCACTGGCATGGGATCCACCTAGATCTAACATAATTAACGTTTTCAGTTTTCCATATACATAATATTAATAATTTTCATTGGAAAAGGGAGTTTAAAGACACATTTATTTCATTTCATTTCACCTTATTTCGTAACCAAAGAGATTATTTACACTATTTTCAAAAATAATTTCACATTTCACATGATGGTTTGGTTACCCAAAGAGGGTTTGGTTACCTCCTACAAACTTTCTTTTTATGTTTTCCTACTAGTTGTAAAAACATTCAATTAAGGCTCGAGGCTAAGAAACCACTTTCAAATGTTGTTATCCTATGAGAAAGCATAACATGGGTAAATTTCAACGTACCCACCTATACACCAAGAATTCACAAGACTGACGGAGTTCGGAACTGGCGAACAATTTACAATTGGTATCCAGTTTTCCGATTCCATCGATCATAACTAGCTTAGTTACAAACGATCAAAAGTTAGCTTGAGAGCTCAGAAAACCAAGTCCAAAGCTAATGCTCGATGGATGAACATGAAATGAGAAATTTCCTACAAGTCCCCCTATATATGGAGAATTCAACAGAGACGACAATACTAAGAACTGGTAAACAAATTGCATATGGCGACAAGTTTTTTTGAGCCACCGGTTGTAGTTGAGCCAATCTGACCTAGTCAAACAGTGATCGAGGCCTACAAAATGACCTTTCCAAACTATCTAGAAGAGTGTTTTTTCCTAAACTGGAGGTTGCAAGAAATTTTCTAGTAAATATACTAGAGGTTTATGAAGGCAAAAAGACATTTTGTTACTTAGGGTTCGAATGGTGGTTTAAAATGAAAGCCAACTTTACGTTTTGGCAGCTTCCTAAAAGTGCAAAAACAGAGCACCAAGGCTCTTAGAGGAGCTATGAAGAGAGCGCAAATGGTCAAATGAGGTCGAGATATTGCTTTACGTGACTCTCTACATAACAAAGAACACATACGATGCTTGACATATCCTTTATGGGGCTCAGAGTGTTGTTTTGCAAGTCTCTCAAAATTGTATTTTCTAACTTTGCAAGGTAGACAGAAAGGGGTTGTTTTTAGTTGGTGACTCTTCTAGTTCTCACCAATACCAATGGACATGAACACCTAAGTTTGACACCCAAGGTCTAGCAACATAGAAGGTTGTGGTTGCAGCCATGGATGATGATCAAACTACAAGTCGGTAAAGTAAAACATAAGGAGGAGTTTTGTTGTTTCGTGCTAAAATTTTAGTTGTGAAGTTTTCCAAATTATTCCGAAAGGAATGGTTTAAGTTTATTCTCAGCTACTAAGAACTATTTGGGTTACCTAAGTGCCATATTTAATTTTATTGTTTTGCAAAACAAGTTTATATAAAAATAATCGAATGTGAGATATTCCAAAGTTTTAGATTTATTTCATTGCAAATGAAAACTAAAGAACAAGAATTATGAAAGATATGGAGAGATGAACCATGCCTAGAAAGAAAAGGTTAGCATTCACCGCTTCAAAATTTGGTGAAACACTTGTTAGATGCACTTTTACTCCGTATCAACATTTCTTTTCAAAACTCCACTTTGTGTGCATCTTTCCACGAACATAAACCATGAGATCACGTCTCTTCGAGGCATCTAATCGAATGGTAGTGAAGTGACTTACCAAACACCCTTGCCACGAAGCTCCTATTTTCACACATGCACGGAGTAGGGTGACAAAGGTTGTGGAGTCTCGCTTTACACCTTCAGATTTCATTTGCTTCAAAGTTTCAAAGGCATTTTCAACAGACTCATTTTTTTCAGCAAGCACGACCTACATTAAGATATCTTAATAAGACGAGACTGAAAAAAATGGGGAGAGATAATTAATAGTCTTTCGGAGATGAAAAGAGTGGAATTGAAGAATGTTATCTTGAGAATAACCTAGACTTGAAAGGAGATGTCGGAGATATTATTTTAGAGGCCAATCTATCCTGCTGAGCCAACATGGATATGGACATCCTTGTATCTGCAAATGTAAGGAGCATGATGGCCAAAATAAGGCCCTTCTCACCTTCCCAAATCAATGTATCTTGCATTCCACATAGAGGAATACAAATACATGGGTTTGGATGGAAACCCATCTCCTTGGTGCAGACAACAGATTATTCTGAGATTTCTCGTGGAGATGAAGGTGCTGAAGTAGTCCTCTGAATGTTTATCAAGATCTTTTGATGAATTGAATTTTGTCCTTCCTCTAAAATTGCTTACTTCATTAGAGGTAGAAACATTTGACACAAGTTCAGGATGATTATTCCAAACATTCTGGCTTTCCTCTTCTCCAATCATACTTTTTCTATATTTCAATGATCTTCAATGTTTACAAATTGTTCTTGCTTCATTTCTTCTTTCATTTCTTAGACAACTCTGACAATATCATCACTGATTTTTTGTGTGATACTCCTTCTTTTTCTTACTCGACGAGTTCCCGATGGTGA
This sequence comes from Taxus wallichiana var. yunnanensis, assembly GCA_018340775.1. Classification (NCBI taxonomy): domain Eukaryota; kingdom Viridiplantae; phylum Streptophyta; class Pinopsida; order Cupressales; family Taxaceae; genus Taxus; species Taxus wallichiana. The sequence goes on from CM031240.1 coordinate 779,202,434, forward strand.
ATGATCACAACAAGTAAAATCTCCACCAACCCAAGTTCCATAGGTAGCTACTCTTCTCCTATCATTTCCACCACAAGGAAGGGAACACGAACTAATCGTTCTCCAGTCATTACCAATTCCCTCCTTATAGAAATGTTAATGTGATGAGGAGACTAGTCAGGACTCGACGCACTCACATAAGCACCATATTCTCCAAATGACTGTCTGCACCCACTAAGAATAGAACGACCATGAGTCGTCAAGAAAGGATGCTCTAGACTGGAAATACATGTGCATTGATCCACAACTGCTTTCCACGCCGTGTTCCAAGGCTCTTGTTTTTGCACAAGTTCGGAGTATGCTTGTAAAAGTAGATTAATTAGGTTGGAGCTCTGTTTGTTGCATTTGTGGGACAGTGTGATTGTCCCATGAAGAACCCCCGTATCCAAAACACTGTCATTCCTACAACTCTGTAAAAACAACTAATTTACTACGTCAACTTGGGTTCCCACATGGTTTAGCCCTACGGATCTCCAATAAGGTGATTGTATTATTAAGCAAGGAAAATGACAGCTCGCCACTTAAGAAGGGATGTAACAGGGCTTAATTGCTTAGAGGGTGCCCATGTGCCTGCCAGAGTTCCTCCACATGCCACCCTCCTGCCACCACCAACTTGCACCTGCCCCCCCTTCAGTTCCCTTACTAACTCTTTTTATTTTTATTTTATGGAGGCATTACACACCACAAATATTCATCAATATAAAAATATTATAAAATAATTTAAAAAAAAAAGGCTTGTTTGTTTGTAAAAAAATTAAATTTTGGTTTTCCACAGTAGTATAATTTTAAATTAGTTTTACTAAAATATATAATAGATAAGAGTGGAAGGTTATTATTATAATAAGTTCATAAAGAAGTATTTTTAAAATTAATGTGAAAACTCCACACTATTTAATGTCGCATTTTAAATCTATAATAAAATTTATTAGTTTTGAATATATTTTTGGCAATTTTATATTTTTATAGTATTTCAATTTTAATTTTATATAATTTTAAAAATATATATAAAGGTAATGTGTCATTTTTAATGTATTTAATATACAATTTCAACAGTAATATAATTTTGTGTTAATTCTCTTAAAAACAATTGTAGCCCTAGGTGGTTAAATTGAGGATATATTATTTGTTAAATGTGGATTTTTACAAGGAAACTTTTCAGATGTGATTTTTCCATAAATTGTTTTCACTATAATATAATTGTAGAGCATCTCCAATATTATGAATATGAAAACAAATGTATCATAGAAATTTCCCAAATATTTTACAATTCTCTTAAATTGTAAATTTTTTGTAGAATAATTGTGGTAAAAAGAACTTGTTTGTTGTAGTGTTTTCTTGATTTGAATGATGCTACTTAGTCATTTTCGTATAATTATTGATATATCCTTATTTTTGCTTATCATTTTTGAATCAAAGCTATAAAATTTGAAGCAACTTAACCATTTTCTAATTTGTTTTTAGTTAGTTGGTTCTTATCTGTTCATCTTTTAATATGTTCATGTTCGTAAGTTGGATCTGATTTGTTTTCATCCATTGCGAAGTTGGTCTAGATGTATTTCCTTGAAGTTATAGAAAGTTGTTTTTGATATAATTATATGGTTTCATGATCTGGTTTCATGATCTATACAGAATTAGCATTATTTGATTATGACTTAAGTGTTTCAATTTCCATTTATTATTTATTATTCTATACCACTAGGTTAATGAAGCACATCTTTACCACCGTAGGTTTTAACATTGTCCGCATGCTTACATCAAGCACATATTCTTCATTTTTTTCAATATTATTGTTATATATTATGACAAATGAAAAGAATATATAATTTTAAGAAAATTATTGTGGAACAGAAGCATACTATTTCTTCTCCAAACCACATCTATTGATTATCATAGATTTAAATGTAGTTTTGTAAAGCCACACCCCATATTGTGTTGCGTAAGGAACTGGTGGGATTAGAATGCTGCATTATGGAGAAGGTGATTCTGTCATCTAATCGTGAATAATTCACTTAGTTTTAAATAATACATATTATTGTGTTTATGAATCTTACATTATTTTGTTAAATATAATTGTATATATTTTTATAAATAAAAATATTATTAATGTATATATTTTTATAGAAAATATATGTAAAATGAAGTATGATAGAATTTTTTTTTTTTTTTTGGCATCGCTTAGATATATTTTATATTTCATATTCAGTTGTTAGTAGACTACATGTCATTCAAATTTTAATATCTTATTAGTAAATATTTAATTTTATATACATTGTAGTATATTTTAGATAAGGAAAAACTAAAAACATTAACTAAAATAAAATTTTATAACTTTTTTACAGCATAAAATGTTCCAATAATTCACATTATTACATTTCCACATTAATATTGACAATGATTAATAGTAACATTAGTTTTTTCCACATAGCTAACTGACTTTATTGCTTGATTGAACCTTCTCATGTATTACTGCGTTCGTTCCTTGGTGATGATCTTCTAGAAAGGAACGGCAGGGAGACTTCTGGTATTTTTTTCCTAATAATGGGTCTCCCTGCTCTCTACCCTAGACTTGTCGTTACTTGCTTTGCTGCGTTTTCATTAAATTGTGATCTCCATATTATTATCCTTGGCAAGCAAACTTCGTTTGGTTTTCCCATTTTCATTGCAAATCATGCGTTTCTCTGATCTCTTCCCCATACTTTTCATTGCTTGCTTTGCTGCGTTTTTCAACAAATTTTCTTATACAGATGCTTATCCTTCATTTGAAACTTGTTCTCCTTTTTCCTGTAACAGTTCTACCATCAGATACCCTTTTCAAACCTCAAATCGTACGACATCATGCAACGAAGTTGCTTTTGTTGACTGCCAAGACGATCAGACCACTTTTCTGTCTCGTATAGGAGAGTTATGTTATGAGTATGTGTACAGGGTATTGGGAGGTATCACACAATCATCTTACTCCACTCGATCCATTCGAATCGCCCTTGATACCCCTCTCGATGATTGCTCTACTATTCCCATATGCACTGGTGATACATATGATAAATTTTATCTAGCTGACGAATACGAATGGGGAACCATTCTTTTCTGTAAAACAAAGCCACCTTACACGGCCAACATCAAAAACATCAAGGAAATCGAATGTTCGCACTGCAGAAGCACAAACGTTTCTTGTTTCTTTGTGCCTCCACCATATATCAGTGGTGTAGATTATAGTTGTAGCATATACTATGTTGTCCTTCCAGCCGACCAAAAATATAACAGCAGTGATGAAAAGAATCTACTGAAACTCATGCAGACAGGTTTTGAAATCAAATGGAATATCAGCGATGATTGTCATACTTGTGAGACTTCCGGTGGGATATGTTATACTGACTCTAAATTGATGGCACCTGTCTCGACTGCATCTGACTTGATTGCCTGCATTTGTACAGACGGCGCACACGAACACACCTGCCCTGATGGTAAGCACAAAGTAGCTCGTGGGTTTTTGTTTAGCTTTTGTTTTCGTATATTATAATTGTTCTGTATTTCGACCGGTGCAAATTCGCAAATTAGATTCAATATCTTACGGTAGAATATTTTTTGGTTTTTTTGTTGAAGAAAAACATCTAAACAAGAAGAAATGGTGGAAAACTCCAAGATATATAGCCGGAAAATAACTTCTCATTATGTTATATCTCCATTATTTTCATCTAAGAATAATTATTCCATTATAACTTTTGCTGTGACTGAGTAAGTAGCGGAACTTTCTATGGATATTATTGCAGCAATATGTGTTCTATCTGGTATCATCTCCACTGCAAGTATCATCATTATTTACATCAGAATAAATCGAAAAAAAGGAACCAGATAGAGGAGGAGCTGGAGCTTTGTAATGCCCTGTTCTACGTTACACCTGTTCATCCTGTGGCGATCGAGTGCTAAGCATGGAGTGTCGTTGTGCCTTCGTCGACCTCGATTGCTGACCATTATGACTATAATTGATAATTATTTTACAAGCTGTAAAATGATAATAATGATAATAATAATAATAATGACATTATGATTGTATTATCGATCAACGATTGTATTTTATTATTACCTTCTTTATATCGATTGTTATCGATATCATCCTCTGTTATCGTTAAACTATCCTTTTGATTTGTTTGTCGCTCCCGCTGATCGAGCCTCGTTGCGCAAATGAGGAAGAGTATGTTTTGTGGTGGCGCCACGGTTTGGGAGTGGCGTTCACGTAAATATTTCATTTAATTACTCAATCCCATTCTCCTCCTGGGTCGACCGATCCCGCAATCTTAGAATTGTTTTAAATTATTAATTTTAAATATAGATTCTTATGTCCCCAACCTACCTTGTCTCTCCCTTTTGGATCTCCTTGTGTACCAAGTTTGGCATGGGAAGGAAAGGTTAATGATGTTTTTTGACCTTGTTTCCTTGGTCGGCTGGAGGTGGGTGGCTTTAATGGCCACCTGCCATTGCATTAAAAACACCCCCCTGCACCTTCTTGGCGTGTTCAACTCCTGGTTGGTGGCCGCACCTACCCATTTATTAAATTGTTGACTTGCAACCTACTGTCACGTGGTCTACCTGTTGTGTCTGTCCTAAACCACGAATGCTTGTTTGCACTCCATCAAATGCTGCAACAGATGAATTGCTACAGCGTGTTCTAGATAGTGGATTCATTGATGGTGAAATGAAGGTCTGTCACCCTGATGTTGCGTGGGTGGGTGTGGATCCTCAAAATCATGTTGTACAGGCAGTTTCAGTGGAGCGTAGAACTGAAATTCTCCTAGGAAAGTGCCGTGAGGAAGTGTTTGGCGATATGCAGCAGCTACAGGGTAGAGAAGTAAACTTATCTCAGAAAATCAGTGGCCTCCAGAGAGAGATAAGTGCGACAGCTGCTGGTGATCCCAAGGAACCGTTGGTGTTGATCCTGATGTTCTGGTTGCACGCGACCTCAGTCGTGATCAGTTGTTGCAAGATCTTGCAGCTGTAGTAGAAGAACGAGATAAAGTTTTAGTTGAGCTGTCCACTGTGAAAACAATAGGGTGATTCATCTTGTACTGGAGAATGCTCACCTCACAGGTCCGATAGACTCGTTAGCTGATCTAGACCAGTTGAGAGTCTTGAGCCTGAAGGGGAATTCTTTAAATGGTACCATGCCAAATTTGACCAAGTGGAGGAGCATGAAATTGTTGTTTCTCTCATACAGTAACTTTTCTGGTTCCCTGCCTTCATCTATCTCATTGTTGGATCGGTTGTGGAGGCTCGATGTTTCAAACAATTTCTTCACTGGCCAGATACCATATTCTCTGAATTCTCTAAGCCATCTGCTCACTCTGAGACTTGAGAATAATGTATTCACTGGTACAATTGCACAATTGAACATTACCAGTCTTCAGGACTTCAATGCATCCGGTAATCATCTCACAGGGGCCATCCCTGGATCTTTGTCTAAGTTTCCAGCTTCCGCTTTTGCCAGTAATGTGGTTCTCTGCGGAAATCCATTGCCAAGTTGTAAGAATATTATCAGTAATCCTACCACTCCAGGAGGTATTGTGAATTCCAATCCTGTAACACAGGATCCTAGCGTGGTGCCCTCCACACCAAGTTCAAAGCCTGAATCGTCACAAAATACAAAGAAGAGCTCCAATAGATTAAGCAGGGGTGCTGTGATTGCTATTGTTGTTGGGGACTTTGCAGTTCTATTGCTCATTGCTTGCATTTTCATTTGGTATTACTGGAGAAAATACTCTAGAAAATGGTGGATGGGAAGCCGTCAAAGAGATTGGAAACAGAGAAGATTGTGTATTCATCAAGCCCATATCAACATCCATCTAGTTCTGCAGAGAGGGGAAAGCTAGTTTTCTTTGAGGGAACTCGACAGTTCGAATTGGAGGATCTTCTTCGAGCTTCGGCCGAAATGCTTGGGAAGAGTAGCTTTGGGCCGCTTATAAATCCGTATTGGAAGATGGTAATGTTGTTGCAGTGAAGAGATTAAGGGAGGTGCAAGGGTCAGGTAAAAGGGATTTTGAGCAGCATATGGAACTTGTTGGAAGGTTGTGGCATTTGAATCTAGTCAGCTTGAAGGCATACTACTATGCAAGAGACGAGAAGTTGCTTGTTTATGACTATATGGAAAATGGAAGCCTCTATTTCCTTCTTCATGGCAATCGCGGTCTGGGACGAACCCCACTTGACTGGACAACTCGACTGACATGTTGGCTGGTGGATTGATCTAAGGGCTAATTTGGAGCGGTGTTCGGAGGATTTTGGATCTACTTCTGAGAAACCCAGGGATGCATGGCAACAATCTTTGGGAAGAGGAGTTAGGGTGTCGCCAGAAGATCAGCGAGGGAATGATAATCGGGTGTCAATGCGACCCGACCGAACTATGGGCAGAGATGCACATTTCAGACTATACAATTGATTTTATGAAGTCAAGAGCATGGCCGTTAACAGAGTTTGGACCTTCAGCAGGCTGAGGAAGAGAAGTTGCGCAGGTTGTGTTGCTGTTGCCCGAGCCCTGGTCGACGTGCTTGTTGGATTGGAAGAATTCTAATCAGGCATGTTAACTATACTCTTTGTAGTAGTTTTCTACCTTCTTTCAGTATCTTGAAATGAATTTTCTTTCCTCTTGAATGGCGCCTAGACTAAATGTTTTCGTGGTTGTTTATATCGCTGCCTGATTGTGTTGGTTGTTCCTTTAAATCTCGTTCCTAGTTCGCTGGTTTTTCTTGGAATGTTCTTTCCTCTCTTATAGCTTACTCTATTTCATATTTGTCTAAATGGGCTACTGCAATATTGAGTGATGCAATCTAGTTCGTAGGGAAGGAAACATTATAGAGTTTCGTTTGCTTATATGACTCTCTTTTAAAAGAATTATGTGATGGTATTTTGTAATTGAAGGCTTACTATATGGAAGGTTAAGCCTTCATATCTCTATTTGCTTGAATGAATACGTATTTCCTATTTAGGGCTCTCCTGTTTAGCTAAAGGTACATTAATAGTGATGTTGTGTTCTAAAACTTGTTTAAGCCTGTGGGCATTCCTTACTTTTTTAATTGGAAAATGGCATTAGGGTCTTGTTTTAGAACTGTACATGGTTGACTTTTGTACCCAGTTCTAGAGGAGGAATAACCTGACATCTATTTTGGCCTCTACGTGTTGAGAGAATTACTATACCTTCTTCCTGGTTCAAACTCTTGTGTGATTAAAGTAAGGGGGAAACATTGTAAGTTTTATTGAATGAAATCTCTACAAATTTTACTAGGGGTCACGAGCAAGCTATTAATAGCTGGACTGAAACAAAAGTTGTAGGTGAATCCATGGTATTGGACTCGTGAACCCGTTCCTGTTAGATGACAGCTGATTACAGTGATAATATAATAGGTGGCTATTATATTCATCTGTTTGATATTTGCTAGACTTTTCCCTGATAAGCCCACATGGATCGGGTAAAATTTCCATCTTCTATACCATTGGCAAGGAGCTCATAGAACTTCTAGGCCTGACTGCACTGCGTAACCTTCCTGATGGATATGTGTGTTGGTTCTTATTTTGTGCTTGTACTCGTGGTAAGGTCCTTTGATTCTGGGGCATCACTGGTGTATTACCCACCGTGTATCGAATCCCTTTGTTTTCGAACTCGAATATCTTATACTTCAACTTGGTTACTAAAAGTCCCATTTTGTGGCTTTGTTAAGGAAATCAATTTTTATCTTTATTTTAAAATACTTATTGACATTGTCGGAAATATATAAAAATTATTAACTACTTTTGGGTTTAGCCTTCCATTACATTATGAAGAGAAGTTGACGATTAGGATAAGGTTTGTTGGAAGAATAATGGCCCTTTTTGTGTCTCATTTGTATGCGTTTGGAAGGGTGGATTTGTTTTGTTAACTAGTACTACGTTTAAGAAATCCTATAAGGAAGTAGTGGTAAACTCCTTGGTTAAAACTGAAACTATAGTTGTTTTCTTTTAAGGGCGTCGAACCCTTATTACTATGAAGCCTTCCCCTGGGAGAATTGGATAACGTCGTTTTGTTTCGCGCCTACGATCATAATTAGTATGTTTTGTCTTCTCTTGGACCCCTTTAGTTGGATGGAGTAAGTTTTGGATTCCAATCACGTAATCCATAGGATTACATGAAGGAGATATCAACACTCTTGACCTTCTTGTTCCTAACCCATAAGGTCTTGCCTTGATTTATGTGATTTTGTTCTTACTGGTATTTTGACTTTCTCCTTGCTGGATGGTTTAGATTTCTTTCTCATGTGAATAATTTTGGAGTTGTGGGTTGTGTTTTAATCCATTTTTGAATTAGAACTTTCCTTTCTTGATATTGTTAAATGTTAGCTTACTGTTGCAATGAGTAGCCTTAACATGCTCAGTTCTCGCGAACTGATTCCAGCTAGTATTTGTGCAGATGGATTATGCGAGTAGATTAAAGGAAAGAGTTGTAAAGGTTTCATCAGTGCAATTTATGAAGTTCCTTGTAAAAATGTCCAATGTGAGGTAAATTTTGTAATAGTGCTTGCAAAGGAGTTTAGAAAACCTCTTGCCTTGGGTTGTTCTGAAATTTCGTGATGATGTTGTCTTGTCCTTCTGTAGGTTAACTGGTAAATTACCTTTGTGAGAAATAATATTCAATCTTGACCTTGTTATGAGTATTCTTTTGGTGATATCATTTACAGTCATGGAAATTTTGTAGCATGGCTTGGCTTATTTTGTTACCTTCTTGTTCTTGACCCAAGTGAAATCCAATCTCTTGACTCCTTTGGTTCATGTGCCATGTTGAATGGAAATGTTATAACCGTGGTTTGCGTTCTTGTTAAATAACGATAATTTCTTCTTTCAGGTCATAATGCTTATTGGTTTAGTAACCCTCCATGGTACTAGTATCAATGTTATTCTAGGCATATTTTAGTGGGTTGAAACCCCCTTTTTCTAAAGATAATCAAAGATAAAAGAAGAGGAATACATAGATGAATAAATAAAGAAGATAATAATGAAGTTGTATTTGGTTGATAAAATTAAGAGTCTTTAATTGGAAAGAAAGTGTTTATCTAACGATGTAAAAAAATACCTACCATTGCTAACCTTAAGCTATGGATTAAACATTGTCCTCTTGTTGGGAAACGTTAATTAATTTTAAAAGTAATATCACTGTTGGCTTTTGGGGATATCGGTAGATCTTATCTAGTATAGGAGTTTGAATAAAAAAACACATTAAGTAAAATGCTTCCATGTTGGGAACCCCTGTGTATCCCCCGACGAACTTAATCAAGATGATTTCTAAATGAAGCTTTTACCAAAATTCAATTGAACTCTTAAGACTCATTAAAAGACCGGTTAATAACTAAATAGATCATAATAAAATAAATTATCTTCTCTCTCTAACCATTACCATGGTACCTTGTAGTCCTTGTCTAAGCTATGATAAATTTTTAATTCTTGATCAAAGATGATTAGGGTTCTGAACCTTAACGATACTCCTCTCCTTTTGATCTTACGCTTGCCTCCTTATGCAATGTGGGTATGAAACGAGTTTCAGTAGTGGGGGTTTAGATAGATAGCCCTGTGGAATTGCTTACCTCCTAGTTTTGTAAACAAATTGATCAAGGAATTTTCATATTATAGGTGATCCTAGGATAGTCCTCAAGTTATATAAAAGAAAAGAAACTTAATCCTATAAGAAGAATGGTATGAAACATATCATGAACCTTCTAGAACGTAAGCTAAGAATTGTAAGATGTCTCTAGTAAATCAGTAATCTTAAGAAGATTTTCACAGTGGGATGTCTTCAGCTGTAACTATGTAATGTGGTTGGTCTTTTGCCATGTCCTTTCACAAAAGAAAAGTAAATTGTCCTTGATAGGTGTGAACGTTTCCGTGCTGCCTTTATGGCCATCCTTGTATCAAGTTGTTCACAGTGTTAGTTGTATCCTTGGTGACGACATGTTGCGTCATGTTATGTGTCAAGCAAGTCAAAAAAAAAAAAATTATCCTATATTTCACTGTGTTGTTCGTGTGTGTGGATTTTTGGGTCGTTACAAGCTTAGAGCCTATATGGATCCCCTCGACTCCAGACCTGCTTCCGTTGAAAACTTTTTACACAGAGGAGTTCCCACCAGATATTCCTATCGTCAGGTCAAACGATACACAAACAAATTTGCAGACAGACTTGGCCAAGGAGGTTTCGGTACAGTTTACAAAGGTAAGCTTCCCAACGAAAGCCTGGTAGCTGTTAAAGTTTTCGACAAATATAAACATTGTCAAAATCGGTTCATGAGTGAAGTTGCGACCTTGGGAGGATCCACCATTTGCATTTGGTGAGGCTATTGGGGTATTGCTTTGAGGGTTCTAAAAGAGCATTGGTCTACGAGTATATGGTGAATGGTTCGCTGGAGAAATATATATACGGAGATTACCATATTAAATTGGACTGGAGACAATTATATTCCATTGCGATAGGAACAGCTCGTGGGATCACATATTTACATGACGAATGTATAAGCCGCATCTTGCACTGTGACATAAAGCCTCATAATATACTCGATGCAAATTTCTCCCCAAAGGTTGCAGATTTTGGTCTGGCGAAACTAACGGATAGAGAGGAAACCCATGTCTCCCTGACAGGTGCCAGAGGAACCCCTGGTTATGTGGCTCCAGAAGTGTGGTCCCGAAACAATGGATCAGTGAGTGACAGATCAGATGTATACAGTTATGGTATGTTGCTGTTGGAGATGGTCGGGGGAAGGAAGAACTTGGACATGAAAGCAACAAGGTCGAGCAGATTTTTCTACCCTGACTGGGCATTCAAACAAGTGGAAACTGGTGAATTTGGAAGGCAGGATTTTTTCTGTAATTATCATATTTGCTTTAGATCAATCATCTTTTTTACATTTTGAAAGACCATCATGTAATACTCTCTGTAAGAATGTTGCTACCTTCACTGCACTAGAAAGATACCCTGCTTCCCCTGATCGGTGTATTTATTATTGGTCCCTTAGATCAAAATTAAGAAAACAATTTAAAAAAACAGGTTAAGAGATTTATAGATCCCACTGCGTAACCGCATCAACAAACGGCATTGAAACTCACGATATAGTTCTAAATCTCTGTCAATAGTCTATCGTCTTATAACTTTGATACATTACAGACAAACAACCTTTAGGTCTTTCCTGTTTACCAAGGATCAATTGCATTTGTTTTGTAATACACACCTCCACTTATTATAACATTAATACCTTTCATTATTCTTCTTCTTGCTCGCTTTCCGAAGTCTTTGCTACAGTTTAATTAGACCTTCTCTCATCATTTTCTTGTTTCATTCTGCCTGTGCAGGGTAAAAATTTTCATATTTGATGTATTTCGCATTTAGCAATAATGTTGTTTGATCTTTTCCTCGTTTGCCTGGTCGTTTGTTTCAATATTACTGGATTGACTTTGGATAACAATATAGACTTCCATCAAAATATATGTAGCATCTGTCCCCTCTTTCTTCTTCAGGGAAATTACTAAGGCATTTTTATTTAGTTAACAAAATACAAAATTACAATAGCTGACCAAACAACACAAACTGAAAACAACACAATCACTGTGCTATAAATTTGGAAATCCGGATGCATTTGATGCGATGTTTTCATTATTTTCAATAACAAACCGTAGATTAACTAGGGGTGTATCCTAATTGTAACTTTCATGGGCTCTATCACAGTGTTATTGACCTGCTTAAGTTCATGATCTGATTGTGTCATTGATTCTCCAACAAGATCGATAAGTACTGCGGGGCTCTGACAGCGGATAGATACACTGTAATAGCGAGTTCAGGCTGACCCTTAAGCAAAATATATTATTGCCAGTCAATTTTTGGTGACATTTCAATTTTTATTTATAAAATTGAATGAAATCCATTGACTCTATAGTTGTGGCTGTAATTAGATGCGTACGTAGGAGGACTAATAATGGGTATGTCGATTAATAATATGGAAGTCGTCGTTAAAATTCTAGTATATTGGTTTTTAATAAATTGTTGAAAAAACACGGAGTATTATGATGATAAATAGATAGAAAACATATCAAAATAGATGAGACACCATAAATAGATAGAAAAGATATCAAAATACATAAGACACATATGATACTAGTATTTTGGTTGTAAATGGATGTGATGTACATAGTATTGGTATGTATGTATGTATGTATGTATGTATGTATGTATGTATGTATGTAGAGAATAGTTATTTTGTTAAAATTTGTTAATGTAAGGAATGGTGATGTCTCCAAAATAATATTCATAAAGATGAAATTTTTTATTAGAAATGTAATATAAACTGTAGAAAGTGTTAAGATTGATTATTGTACATATAATAAAACTCTTCCTTTTTTATTATGTGGTAATATAAGACAATTTGTTTAATGAAATAACAATTTGTTTAATGAAATAACAATTATATTACGAGAAATAATATTATAATGTTATACAACTATTTAAAAAATGGTAATATGGGAAGATGATGCAAAAATTGACACTCGCCCATATGTGTAGGAGATCAAAATGACCAAAACATTAATATAAACTCAAAAACACATGGCTATTAAAGAGATAATCATGAATAGAGAAGAAGGAGAGTCCCTCTTGTCATGGTTTACGAAATCATTTGGAAAGTCAAGTTGAGTATGAATGTGTTTGCTACTAATTGTTGTGTTTTAAATAGATTTACTAGGGTCTTCATGTCCTCATGTTTGGCCCAAATCCATAGAAATGACATGTGCCAATTGAATGCCCTTTGTTTGCATAACAATGCAGAGCCATCATGTTGCGTCAGATTGACATTGAGCCCCACCCTACGTGGTAAGTATGTGGAGGAAAGTAGAACAAATGCATATAGCCCAACTCTAAGAGGATGCCAAAACAATGACAAGACCTATTGCAAGTATGCCCTTTCCTTTCAACAAGGAATAACGAGGAGAAGATGATTCAAGAGCCTGCATAATGGTCTAAACATCATTGCCCAAATGATGATGAAGTGTATGGAGATGGGACAACACTAGAGACACCTTCCTTGATTGTATGTGGATCTATAAAAATACATTAGAAACAACATAGATTTGTTATAAGGTGAAAGTATTGCAATAAACAATATTACGACTATAAACGATTAATTTTTCCTTTTGAAATGAAAAATAGAATTATCAATTTGAAAGAATATAAAATACGGGTAAATGCTATCGATATGATAGAATAATCTCAAAGAAGTATGTATTGGAATTTTAAAATAATTGGTCTAAAAAGATTAAAAAATAATGAATATCTAAAAATACAATTTGAGGTTTCTAGTAAAGGTAGAAAATGTGCATGATGGTCTCAATGCCTCCATAAGAAGGAAACTCTTGTTACAAGACACATGAAAGTTAACTTGATGTATGTTAAGAAAATAATTAAAATTTATACTTATTTGGAAGTATTCTCTTTTTATATGAGCTAGCTTTTGTAACACCCATAGTTTCTAAATATTTTTAGTTGGTGTAGTGCCCACTTCCCTTCAACACCTTTTGTTATTGATTTCAATATTGTCGACTATACTTATGGATATTATTGTAGCTTTTGATTTAGCATGATGTTATATGTTAGAGATACTTGAATGTTGTTGATTTCATTCATATATGATGTGTGTGGATTATTAGAGACATTTTATATTGATGTTGATATGTTGTTGACATGGTTATATTTATATATTTCGTACATGTGATATTTCGTCATATTGAGTAGACCTAGACAATTGAACTAATCTTATGATCATATGGATATTGATGAAATGTAAAATTGAGATGTTGTTAGAAATTGTAAATGATATCATTACTTGCCTAGATGATGTTTTGATTCATATATAGATGATTGTGGAGTTATATTGTATATTTATTTTGGATGTTTTGATGCGGCCATGAGGCCAAAGGAGGTGTTATGTGTTTTGCAGGTAAACATGTCACAACAAACATCGGGGGATTGGAGACCAACCACATTAGAATTCTAGATGAATTCAACAAGGGTCACCATGACAACATGTATTTTTTTATGTGTGTGTGTTTGAATTGTTTTTAGGGGGTTCCCATGGGGGATCACCTCAATTTGATCAAGGGTTATGTGTTTTCTTTCATTTAGTTTCCTTTATTTAATTTTAGTATGTGAAATTATAGTGATGTGTTCTCCTTTTGTTAATCACTTGATTTATGTCTAGATTAGTAAATTAATTAGTTTACTAAATTAATTAAGAATGGGTCAAAAGAATTCATTTATTAGAATTGATGGCTCTTGGATTATGTGTTGTAAGTTGAGTGCTTGTGACCTTGAGTGTTGTACACTCTACCCCTTCATGAAAATTTAGATTTGGCCTTAAAGCCCAATTTTGGAGGCTTGTGGGACAAGTAAAACCTGTCCCACACCTCTTAAATTACTATACCAACCCTACTTATGGGTTGGGGGGTTCAAAAATAGACCCCATTATCTGTTTTGTGATGACAAAAAGGTAAAATATTATTGTAGTTTCCTTCTTGAAATTAAAGTTTGTCCTTAGGGGCATGGGCTTGGATTGTGTGTGTAAGTAACTTGTCATTCCTCTCACCCACCAATTTATGGTGCATTGGGGTTGAGGTTTTACTTGTGAGGTGGAGTTGAGGATGAGTGATGTGGCATCCTACATGGATCCACCTCACCCTCCTCTCTCTCTTTTTTATTTATTCAAGTTCTTTTGCTTGTTTGGGGGTTACTTCATTTCTTTTTGCTCTTACATTTTTGGGTGTTAGAGGATTTTGGAATGCTTGTGGATTTGTTGGAGATTTTGGTGATTGCTTGGGCTTGAAGGAGCTTGGTGTGGGACTCTTGGATCAAGCTCTACCATGGAAAGGTAGGAGTTATACTCTTGTAAAATATTTTCCTTTTATATTGTGTATATGTGCATGTTTTTTGAGTGTTTTGGTATGCTTCTTGGGTGTTTTGGTATATTGCCTAAGTGTGGTGTAGGAGGGGAATATGGGGATCTTACATGTGGGTAGGCATAATAGTTCATTTTATGTTTGGAGGGAGTTGGGATGGGTGCCCCACCTTGGACAAGAAATTGCTTGCATCTCTTACTTGGTATATTTTATGCGGGAGCCATAACAGATTGTAGGGAGGCATAAGAGAATGTGGGAGGAATAAGAGGTACTTGAGGGAGGCATAAGAGTGTGTAGGGGATTTGATATGTTTATTGGAGGGTTTGTAGGTGGGAACCCATTTCCCATTGGGAGGCATAAGTGACCTCCCCATAGATATTACTCCTTTGGCTTTTGTATGTTGAAGCCTTGTGTATTTTGTTTCTTTCATTCTTGAGATTGTAGTTTTTTGTTTGTGTTTTGGTATGGCTGTAAAATATTGTATTGTGATGTGGAAGCTTGTTTGGTTTCCATGAGTTGAATCCATTTTTCATTGCAATGTGGTTGGGGCTCGGGAGCCAATGAGGGGGATGGCTTCTCCTCTTCATTGGAATTCTTGGTTGGGTGGAGAGTGTTGCCTCTCCCCCTTTTTTGTTGTGATCAAATGAAGCATGGTGGAGCTCTCTTGTTGGTGATGTGAAGCTTGGAGCTTTTGTTGGAGTCCTTAAGAAATCCCTTCTTGTGAGAAGCCTTATTGTTGTTCACACTTAGGGTGGAGGAACTTGTAACCTTGTATTTCTTTTAGCTTACATTCTTGTATTATTTCCCACTTTAAGTGGAGGACATTGTAATAATCTTGTGAAGAAAAGTCACATTTAATTATTGGATATGATAGTTGTATTGTATATTGAAAAGAAGAAGAAAGAAAGATATGTGTTGTAAAGATAGACTTGTGAAATAGAAAAGAAGATATAAAAGAAAATCATCTTATCTCATGGTAGTTGTTTTATTTCTCACAAAAGTGTATAGATTTTATTGAAAAGTTAGTAACTCTCATTTTAAGACTTATTGAAAAACTTGGTTATTTTTGTTGTGTGAATGGTTAGAAAATAGTAGTTTGAAAAAGAAAAGGGATGGGTACTTCTTGTATTCCGTGAAGTTTATAAAATAATGAAAGAGTTATAATTGTTCATCCTCTTATATTGATTGAAAGACATTTTAAATTTGTATGTTGAAATGGAAAGAGCTTAAGTGTTAGTGATCTCTTACTTGTTAACTAGAATAAATCCTCTCCTAGAAATCAATTTGCATTTGTCCTTTTGTTTGGTTAATGAAGAAAGTTAATTTCTAAGGTTAGCTTGTAATTCTCATTTAGAAATTATTGCAAATCTACAAAAAAATGGTTAAGGAAAAAGTAATCTACTTTCTCCTACCTCTCACTACAATATCAAATTGTATGTATATAAAAGAAAGAGAGAGAGATTTTAACACAAGATTTTTACTTGCTAATATTAGCTCACATAAATTTATTATTACTTATTGATAGTAATCTTGATACCTTGAAGTATTATCAACATTAAAATATTATTAATATTAATCAACTTATTAATATTAATAATAGATTAATATTAACATAATTAAAATTTTAATACACTTATATATTAAATTATACACACACACACACACACACACACACACACACACACACACACACACACACACACACAAATAGGTTATTTGTATACATGGTAAATATAACTAAAAAGTGCTAATAAGACAAAATTTATAAATGTGAGACTTTAAAACAAAAGTGCAAAATTTTATAAAGGTGAAACTTTTTTTAAAAAAAAAAGGGGGTATGCATTAAAGTTTGTTTGGGCTTAATAGCCGCGACCTGTGTGGGAGGAATAATAGAAATGGTGGGGGAGGGGGTGCGGTCGGCTACCCCACCCCCATATTCTTTTGAATATTTACATTTAAATCCCCCACGCAAACTTTTAAACCCTAACCTATTACTAATAGTTGTCTCTTTGCACATGCAGCTCCCTAATGCGTTAAACATAGCACTATGCAATGCAAAAGCCATGCCCGACTTCTTTTTGAATCAGTTTATATATATATATATATATATATATATATATATATATATATATATATATATATATATATATATATATATATATATATATATATATATATATACATATATATATATATATACATATATATATATATATAAATATACATATTAATATAAGGGTATTATTTAATAATATATATATATATATATATATATATATATATATATACATATACCAATTATATATAAAATATATTGTATGTATGTATATGTATGTATGTATGTATGTACATTTTCATATACCCAAAGGAAGATATAAATAAAATCTAGCTATATCAATAAAATACGAAAATACCCACAAACCAATTTGGGCAAACCCAACAAAAAGGAGCTAAATAAAATGTACAAATGCCATTGAAACCATAGGAGAGGGTGTAAGCAAAATAAGAAAATAAATGAAACTTGTAAGCCTCTTCCAAGAGCTTGAAATGGCCTCCAATGGCTTCCCTTCCTCCTCCAACAACCTGCAAAACAAAAGAGAAAATAATGAAGCAAATGAAAAGAGAAAGAAGCCTTCATAAGCATGCTTTAGGGTTAGTTGCCCTTTTTCCTCATCAAGGGCCCTAATTGAATCCATCCAAGGGATGATATTCATCCGTACAAAAAGTAGGTGGAGAGTGGGTGAGTGGAAATTACCTTTTAATTTAAATGTTTTAATTTCAAAAACATGGGTTGACATTTTTAAGGGGTTACTTTATGGGGTAAGGAAGTGTTATTATCCTAACCCAATATTAAATGAGGGACCTTGCTAGTTGTTTCAACATTGTAGAAATTAAATAACCTTGGTATTTAATTATATTGGCCTCTTTTACCCTTGACATCCCATGGGGGAATATTCAACTATAGTAGGAATTAATTTGTTTATTTAAATAACACTTAGGAAATTTACCATGCTTAGTCAGATTAAATTAATTAAAGCTTAGATGTGGGTTTAACATTTCGTTATAAAGGAAAAAAATTATTTATTAAATATCATTGTCCAAAAATGTTATTGAAGCACCCGTCATTTTTGAAACTTTTGTTATGCACGCTTTTAAAAAAAATCCATAATTTTTCTAGTTTGTCCTAGGTTGTTCTTAGGTTTTGTGCGGGCAAATTTTATAGGCGTTACACTTGGTATCATAGCTTGAGTTCAAATCTTGGACCCTTGGGCACACAGGGAAACTTGAGACACGAACATTAGACCTAATACAATATTAAACCTAGCACAATTTTATACTTAGAAAATAACTTGTCTAAAAAAATTGTATATTTTAGTAAACATAGATTACTAGAATAAAACCTAGAATTAGGAACTAACTCTCTCTTTGGTCTGTGCAGGAAGCGTGGACCAAATGAGGGGTCCTTTCACATAGACCTAGACTTGCGACCTCTAGAGCAAGCCATAGCAGCCATTCTACCCCAGATTTAATAGACGCTTTAGGATGTTAATGCCACTATACGTGCAGGGTCCTTAGGAGGATGATTATCTAGACATGATAGGGAGCCATTCGTTAAGGCTAATGCATCTCCTCGACACCACCAAGAGAATAGGGTAGAGAACTCCCATGTGGAGTCAACCAGAGAAGAGTCACCGTAGAGGGGACAGGACACATGGATAGGTCTTGGAGCCCTAGATCTAGAGGTGAGCATGCACAGAGGCCTAGGGGTCACCAGTCAACAACTGCAGAACCATATTAAGGAGATCCTAAAGCTACGACCATCTCACTATTCTGGAGAGATAGAGGTGGATTTTAGGAAGAGGCCTGATTGGTGAGCTTGAGTGGGTGCTTCAAGCTCTTCCCTTGTACTAGCAAAATAAAACCTCATGTTGTGATCCATCTTTTAAGGGATGGAGGAGGTGTCTGGTGGAGGGCCGAGGAGAAAAATCTCCACGTCAATTTGAGATGGTTACCTGGGAGCTCTTTGAGGAGCGGTTTAGGAGCAGGTACTTATCCCATAGGTTTATTTAGCAGCAGATAGACAAGTTCCACGACCTTCGTTGGGAATCGATGATTGTAGCTAAGTATGAGAGTCGATTTTTAGACCTAATCTAATATGTCGACTATATGTAGGATGAGAAGGTACAGATTTATAGGTTCATCAGGGGCCTAAATTTAGATTTGGGTTGTGCGGTGTGCATTCACTGCCTCAAGACCTTAGCAGAGGTCATGGAGAAGGCTTATAATGCAGAGGAGACCCGAGGAAAGACACATCAGGCTAGGGACAGAGTTCAGAGCTGAATCCAGCAGATGCAGGATAATGGATTAAGGGGGTCAGTTCCTTCTCCTCGTGGTGAATAGGGTTCAGTATAGTCTTCTTTTAGACCACCACAGTAGCCACCTCAAGATCAGCAAGTAACAGACTCGTCCACCATTTAGACCTACTCAAAGGTTCAATGTACTGAGAGGACAGAGTATGGGGCCTCCTCCTAGGGGTCCCATTAGGACACAAGGTGCGCCAAGAGCTCTCTCAGCAGGAGCTCATCAGCAGAGACCTCAGCAGTCCATAGCCAGATCATCAAGATCCACAACACAGACCTCTAGAGTATCGGCTGGAGCTTCATCTCATTGGAGAGGATGAGGTAGTGTTATGCTTGTAGCGTTGTTAGATATCATTGGAGAGAGTGCCCATAGAACCCTAGTAACAAGTGTAAGATGTAGATTTCTGAGCCTATTATTCATGACATGGGGCACTGCCATTGGATCTATGTAGTGGTCGAGAACCACTAGGCTGAGCACCAGAGTACCGTTAGAGAGGTTACAAGTAGCACTGGTGGTATTACTACCTCCATTTTGTTTGATTCTGGTTCATCATATTATTTTATTGCAGCATCCTTTGTAGAGAGTTGTAAGCTTGGGGAAGTTAGGCGGGGTCTTAGTTGGGACGTTGAAATGGATTCTGGAGCCAAAATTTCTATAGACTCCTTAGTTAAGGAGTGTGTAGTGGATTTGGGATCCTTCACCACTAGCTCGGATCTTCATATCCTTCCATTGGGTTCGTAAGGAGTCATCTTGGGCATGGACTGGTTTTCTGCACACGGAGCTAGAGTAGATTGTTACCATAAGACCATATCATGTATAGATGATCTAGGAGTTGAGTTAGTGATAGCAAGAGTTAGGAGGCCCTTTTCCATTTGCACCATCTCCGCTATGTAGCTTAAGTCGGGTATGCGACAAGGTTATCAGATGTATGTTGCTACGGTTATTGAAAGATCAGAGGACGGGTCTAGTAGGCCATCCCTTGATGATCATCCCATCTTGAGAGAGTTTTATGATGTCTTTCTAGGGGAGCTACCGGGATTACCTCCCCCACGTGAGATATATTTTCACATAGATTTGGTTCTAGGTGCAGAGCCTATCTCATGAGCACCTTATTGATGACTACTCCTGAGCTCTGCGAGCTCAAGTTATAGCTTGAGGGCCTTCTAGAGAAATCCTAATCCATCCTAGTGTATCCCCTTGGGGTGCATTGGTGATTATTGGAAATAAGAAGGACGGATCTCTAAGGTTGTGTATTGATTACCGCCAGCTGAATAAAGTAACGATCAAGAATCGTTTACCCCTTCCGCGTATTGATGATTTATTTGATCAGATGAAGGGGGGAAAAGTTTTTACAAGATAGATCTTAAGATGGGATATCATCAGCTGAGGATCATAGAGGAAAATATTCATAAGACTGCCTTCCATATGAGATACAACCACTACAAGTTCACCATAGTTCCTTTTTTTTGAATACCCCCACAATGTTCATGAGCTTGATGAATGCGGTGTTTAGGAATTTCTTGGATCACTTCATGCTCATCTTCCTTGGTGATATTCATATTTACTAACGTATGTGTGAGTAGCATGAGGGGCACATTCGTTAGGTTCTTCAGTGTCTTCATGAGCAACAACTTTACGGGAACCTGGAGAAGTGCATGTTCTTCAAGAAAAAGGTGCAATATTTAGGCCACATCATTTCTTGGGAAGGTATCATAGTTAATCCTTCCAAGATTTGACCTATTATGGATTGACCAACACCCACTAGTGTGATAGAAGTGCACAACTTCATGGGTTTAGTAGGATATTACAGAGATTTATACAGGAATTCTCTCAGGTTACACACCCTATCACTACCCTTCAGTGGAAAGGAAAGAATTTTGTATGGTCAGATAGATGTGAGTAGGCCTTTAGGACACTGAAGGAATTCCTCACAACATCACCTATTCTTGTAGTGCCAGATCCTCAAGGCAAGTCCTTCCCATGCACATATGCTTCTTTGGCAAGAACTTGGAGGTGTGTTGATGCAAGAGAGCAGAGTAGTGGTTATTGAGTCTTGCAAACTAAAATATTATGTGCTCGATTATCCGACTCATGATCTTGAGCTTGCCGAAATTTTTCACACCTTAGTTCGATGGAGAAATTTCCTTCTGAGCCGAAGATTTACACTCAGGATTGATCATTTGAGTCTTCGCCACCTCTTCACACAACCCAATCCCAACGCTCTTCAATGACATTAAATGGAGTTGCTTTGTGAGTATGACATGGAGATAGAGCATGTGAAGGGGAAAGAGAATGTGGTTGTAGATGCCCTGAGTAGATGGAGACATGTGGTTATGTCCACTTCAGTGGGTATAGATTTGTAGAGCAAGATATTGCAGCAGCTTCCTCACGATAGTTTCTACCTTGTAGTCAGAGCAGAGATTGAGTTTCAGAGACCCCTTGAGGGGAAGTTTGATGGATTTTCATTAGAGGAAGATGGCCTTCTCTGACACAGAGGTCAGATATATGCTCCTAGAGAGGGACAATTGAGACATGACATTTTGACAAAGGCTCATTGTGCATCCTATTCAGCCCATCCCGGGGTGAAGATGATGCACGCTACCTTGAGACAGTTGTACCATTGGAGGGGACTTCAGAGAGATGTGGCTCAGTTTGTGTCACATTGTTTAGAGTGTCAGAAAGTAAAGGTTGAACAACAACATCCTGTTGGTATCCAAATTTGTTCTCCTTTTCAGTCTGAGCAGCATCAGAGATATGACATGAAGCTTGAAGTCAAATAGATCATGATGTGTGTCTTTTTGTAGCTAGGGAGATGATCTAACTAGCACTCAGGTTTGTGGAGAAATGGATAACACTCCAATAGGACTTGATCTTGTCCTAGTTGTTTTAGGTTGTCTTGCAACCAAGGTAAGAGGACCTATTTTGTAACCTTGTGATGGTGAAGGAGATGAAGATGTCCTTCTCTTTGTTTGAAATTCTATGATGGAGACCTTGATGAAAACATGATCAACACCCTAGATCTGAACTCTCACGAGTTGTCACTTCTCAAAACATGGGTATGTTCTCAAAACAAGGCAAAGGTTACTAGAGACATTGGAAATCCTGATCTTTATGCATACTTTTGAAAATGGATTTTGATCTTCTATGGGTATACAAATACAAATCAGGGGTAGTACATGATAGGATCTTTGTTGTTTAGATGATTTTTGGTGGGGATTGACAAGACAAACTGGGATAGATCATATCTTTGACAATCTCTACAATACTTGAACAATTATAAGATGAAATGCCTCAAATAATCAGGATGTTCTTTCAACCAGAAGAGGCACAAATGGAAGCCTAGGTTGCACTCTTCACACAATCTATGAGAACTCATGACAAAATATTGAACCAAATAACTCAATTAAACACAAAATCCTTCATCAAACCACGCCTAAGGTAGCCCCAAAGGCTTATAAGAAATCTCTGCAGTCAAGGAAGGTAAAGTGATTTTAAATTTGTTATCTCCTTATCAGATGAAGGCTCTTTTGAATATGAGATTGCAAATGCCACTAAACTATCAACTAGAAATGGAGATCCTATGTGATTTCTAAAGAATTTCAATGCAATATTGCAACAAGAACAATAAAAATTATTTGCAGGCATTTAAAAATGATAACAGACACCATATTGCCCAAACAAAACACAGATTTAATTCAAAACTTGTTAGATTCAACAGTAGGGGAGAGTTACATGAACAATCTCAGAGTTGTGTGATGGCTATACACTTGTAACCAACTCACATACATGAATTTCCAACACATGTGACATTAACTTTGTTCTTTGGTGGGTTTCTCAGAAAATGAGCTTTCTCTCAGAAATTTTGCTCATGAATCTCAATTCCCAACACCTTTACAATTTCTCCAAAATGCACTATATACCTCATGCCACATTGGAGCCTTCTTTCCCAAGAAAATAATATGCCATGGGATCAGTTTTGTTACAAAAAAACCTCATGATTCAATGAAAATGACATCAAACAGAAAAACACTCGCAGGTTGCCAGGTGTGCCAAAAAGCAAAGATTAAATCATTACAAATATCTGGATCATTATCCATCCTGGAGGCACATTTTTCATCATTGAGGCATGCAAACACCCTTCCTCTCATCATTTCACCTTTTAAAACTACCTCTGTAATTTTTATTTTGTCATTTCACGTGTTTGCTCAGGCTGGGGAAAAAATTATTTCAAAAACACCTCAAATCAAAGAATTAAGCCATGAAAGTGATGCCAATGATCCTGGAAGGCCAAGACGACACAAAATCACTATAAATTTGATGAATTTTGATGCAAAATTCATGATTCCAAGCTTCCTAGAGGAAAAATTATGGCCAAAAATGAAAATGCATAGTTGCCCTTGATCTACTATGTGTCAAACTATGATTGGGAACAAATTCAGGGCTTATTTTTGACTTTTTGAATTTTTTGGAAAAATGGAAAATTTTGACCATTTTCTCCACCCCTCTACCTTTGAATTTTGGAGCTAACACATGGCACATGGTGGGTCCCATTGGGATTGCGCTTCAATTCTACACATTTTGACCTTTTTTGGAAATTGAGAAAATTTTAACCTTTTTCCCCACGGGCCTGCTCCTCTAATTTCTCCCTTACCACGTGTCCATATCCTATTCGCTAGTGGGCCAACGCTTAAAATTTTGATTTTGAACTCTTTTCTAAAAAAGGGAAAAAATCCCCTTCTACCTCCGCCGGCCTGCCAACCCCCCTTGTCCTCTGCCATGCGTCCATCTTTCATTTTCCGAGGACCCGTGGGCTTAATCTTCATTTTTACTGCCTTTAAGCCAAGGGAAAATTCTCAACTTTGTCTCTGTGGGCCCACTCCTCTGATTTCTCCCCTGCCACATGTCCATCCCCTATTCGCTGTAGTGTTTCAGGTCGAAACTTGACTTTAAACCATTCGATGTTTAAAAACATCAAAATCACCAAAACCTACCCCAGCCCCGACCCGCCTTGCCCTGCCGTGCTGCCACGTGTCCATCGCTAATTAGAGTGGGGGTAAAACTGATATTGAAACCTTATAAAATTAGAGCCAAAAACTCTAAGTCCCCCAGTGCCCGCACTTCCATTTTGAAACTTTTTAGGACACGTGTTCTCTCCCGATTGGCTGTGGGGTTTCGGGCCAAAATTTGACTTTTAAAATTTTCAAAAAATAAGGTCTAAAATCCTTAAGGGAATTCGACCACCCACCACCCCTCTACCAATCAGATCATGCCACATAGGCAAATTTGGAAAAAACAGGGCCTCAGCCCGAAATGTCCCTTTTGCCAAAAAATTAAAAAATGACAAGTTGTAACATTTCCCGCCGATCCTCAACCAATAAAAACCTACCACATTGCCAATTAATGTTTGAGGAAGAATTTGACAGGTAAATGATGCCCATTTGACCGTCAAAAGCACAAAAATTTTCTAGTTGTGCCCAAAATCTGATTTTTTCACCAAGAACGATTTTTTTGAATTGGAACTAGACCAAACATGATTTCCAAGCATTTCTCGACCTTGGGATTGGATTTTTAAACACAAACAAGTATGAATTGATCAATTTGGATTTTTCCATGATCTGGCAAAGGGAAAAATGACATAGCCTGTGAAATTGGAAACACTAGGGCACAAAAAAGGGCAAACTTGGACTATTCATTCAAATTAGGGCAAAACAACAAGTTTGTGAGCATTTTAAAGCATCCAACTGGAGGGGAAGAATTTTAGACCATCAATTCAAAGGGTAAAACATTTTTGAGAAAATATAGATTTGGAAATAATTAGGGCAACATGATGCAAGCTCAAAAATGGCACCAACACATCCATCTAGCCTTCTCTTTCCTCATTGTATACCGGAGTGGAATTCTTTTAAAATATATATATATATATATATATATATATATATATATATATATATATATATCTTAAAAGTAGTGTTTTGCGTGGAAGTAAAGGAAGGTATGTGGTGGCGCATGCTTTGATGGGGACCATGAATTAATTAATGAAAAACTTAATTTCCTTCCACCTATCGCCCCTCACCATCTTAGCAATGTCTTGGTCATTGATTTGTGTGGCCTTCTCCTAATGTATTTTACCTCTACTGGGTGCCACTTTCTTTCTTGCCTCACTTTACAAAATTTATGTATTAGCTGGCAGTGGTTGGAATTTCTGACCTCCTTTAATTCTTCCAATGTGTATTGGTAGTGGTCTTCCTGGCATGTTTTTTCTTTTGGGACGCATTTTGGGGAAGAAACTTCCATTCCCTTGTTGGCCGCACATATTTTACTCTACAATTTTGTGTCCTGCTATTCTCATGGTCACTTTGGTTGTGTGTATTGTTGGGCTAGAAACCCCTTGCAGATATGGAGCACCTTGTGGGGAAGCAACATGTGTTGATGAAGGAGAAATCGCAAGATCGGTGAATCTGAAGAATGGATTTCAGGCATGTTAAATTTACACTTTGCAATACTTTGCTACCTTCTTTTAATATCTTGAAATGAATATTACTCCTTTCTGAAATGGTGCCTAGAAAAGGATTTCGTGGTAGTTTAATTACTTCCTGAGTGTACTGTTTATCCCTTTGTATCTCCTTCTAAATTCATTGGTTTTGCATGAATTACTCTCTTTCCCCTTTTAATGGCTTATTCTATTTCATATTTGTATAAATGGGCTTCTGCATTATTATGTAAATCAAACCAAATTGTAAGAAAAGAAATATTGTTGGGTTTTGTTGCTTTTTTTTAAAACAAAATCTGGGCATGAAAGTGTTTTTGATGGTTATGGTAATAACTATGAAAGTTTGTAATTTGTTGTTCTGATTGAAGTAATGGGGAAATATTCTTCTAGGTTTCTATTATTACCTTATGCAAATTATTTGGTTAAAACTGGGTCATACCCAAATGCTTGAAGCAGTGTGATATTGTGCCAATACCGTCATTAGGTATGCATTGTAACTTGTTGAGATAATGGGTGTATCTCTTGTTTTGTTTTCTTACAAATGCGAGTATTTGAGTTTTATTTTTTACCTTTACAAGTCTATTTGTTGTATCAGTCTTTATAAACATTTATCTCCAAACCCCTATGGGTTTAATGGGAATCGATTATCTTATTCGACTGCCTTCATCCAATCACTTGGATGTGAGTAAAGGCATTCCTTTATATCAGTTACTTGATACAAACCTGCAATAATGTTTTTCTGTAAGGGAAGTTAGGGAGTGTCCTGTGAGTTTGAAAATGTGTATATATACACATATATCGTTGTACATTGTTACCATGCATGGGTTTAAGAAGAGATCTCCAGAAACTTTCTTTGGGTGGGTAGTATGTTTACCCATCTCAGGATATCAATTCGATACCCTTGTTCTCAATTTGTTTTGTTTTGTTTCAATTGAGGAAACATAGTTTTACCTTAATAATGACGAACATCTATAATGCCTTTAGTATGGAATATCGTTCTCTATAACAATAGAATAAAAGGAAAAACTCAGGGTTTCTCTACAAATGTGTTTTTGAGAGTATTCCATTATGTGCCTTGTCAACATATTAGAACAAAGAGTTGATTCTCTATAGTATTGGAAGAAAGGGGAGAACCATGAGATTCTGTACTAACGTATATTAAGGTTTTCTACTTTTGAATTCAATAGGAATATATTGTTCAATCCAATTTTGTCTAATTTCCTTTTCCCTCGTAGCTAATGGTATCGAGTATTTGGTAAATGTTTTCCATGTTTCGAGGGGACATGTGGATTGTTAATATTTTATTCACTTCACCGTTGACTCAAAACTCTTGGAGTTTTCAATCATGATTATACTGGGTAACCACCCCAGATGGTTATGTGTTGTTTTATTTTTGTACTGCAACTTGTGGTAAGGTCTTGTAGAGAATGTGGTATCGATGGTGTATTACCTACCATGTATCGAACCCCTTTTTTTCGAACTTGAATATCTTATATTTCAGACTTCGTTACTAAATGTCTCATTTTGTGACTTTGTTTAAGGCAATCAGTTTTCAAATATATATGATATTGTTGGAAATTTGTAAAAATTATTAATGAATTTTGGGGTTACCCTTCCTTTATATTATTTAGAGAAATTGACGATTATGATGAGGTTTTTGGTAGAATAATGGCCCTTTTGTGTCTCATTTGTATTCTTTTGAAGAGCGGATTTGATTATGTTAACAAGTACTACTTTTAAGAGACCTGTAAGGAGGAAGTGGTAAACTCCTTGATTAAAACTGAAACTATAGTTGTTTTTTTAAGAGGGCCAAGAACCTATATCGCTATGAAACCTCCCTCCTGGAAGGATTGAATAACTTTGTTTTTTTTGCATCTATGGTCGTAGCTAGTACGTTTTGACTCCTAAAGTTTTCTTTGAGATGGATGAATTGAGTATTAGATTTAAATCACGTGATCCATAGGATTACATGATTGAAATCCCAATACTATTGACCTTGTGTTTCTAACCTATAAGGCCTTACCTTGACTATTGAGATATCGTTCGTACTTGAATTTTTGGCTTCCTCCTTGTTGGATGGTATAAATCTCTTTCTCATGTGAAGAATTTTGATTAGTGGGTTGTGCTTTGATCCATTCTTGAATTAAAACATTCCTTTCATGATATTGTTAAATGTTAGCTTATTGTTGCAATGGGTAGTCTTAACATGCTTAGTTCTCATAAACTGACTCAAGTTAATACTTGTGCAAATGGATTGTGCGTATTGATAAAGGAAAGATTTGTGAAAGTCTCATCGGTTGGTTTTATGTGGTTCCTTGTACGAAATTCAAATGTGTTGTAATTCTTGCAATGGTGCTTGTAATGGAGTTTGGAAGGCCTCTTGCCTTGGATTGTTCGGTAATTGTGAAATAAAGTTGTCTTGTTCTTTTGTAGTAAAACTTGTAATTATCTTTGTGAGGAATAAAAATCGATCATCACCTTGTTATGTGTATTTTCTTTATTATATTATTTCAGTCATGAAAATGTTGTAGCGTGGCTTGACTAATTTTGTTACCTTCTTGTTCTCATCCAAATTCAATTGAATATTTTGACACCTTTGGATTTTGTGGCATGTCGAGTAGAAATGGTATAACCATGTTTAGTTTTCTCGATGAACAATTGTGATTTATTCTTTCAGGTCATAAAAATTTCATGTTTAATAACCCTCCATGGTATCAGTACCAATGCCATTCTAGGCATTTTTTAGTGGTTGGGAATCCTTTTCTATAGATAATAAAAATAATGAAATAAATTGAATACATAGATGAATAAATAAATAAGATAATAATGAAGTTATACTTGGTTGATAAAATTAAGAGTCTTTGATTGGAAAGAAAGTGGTTACCTAACGATGTAAAATAATCTACCATCGCTAACCTCAAGCTACGAATTATACTTTAATGTCTTGATTGTGAAGCGATAAGTATTCTAAAAAAAAGTAAAATCATTGTTTGTTTTTTGGGGTTATAGTTATGTCTTAGTTAGCAGGGGAGTTTGAATAAGAACACTTTAAGTCTTATTCTTCCATTTTGGTAACCCCTTATGCATCCTTTAGTGAACTTAATCAAGAGAATTCTAAATGAAGTTTTTACCCAAATCTAGTTGAACTCTTAAGTCTCATTAAAAGACCAGTTAATAACTAAAGAGATCATGATGATGAAATAAATTGACCTTCTCACTTTAAATATTGCCATAGTATATTGTAATCTTCTCTTAAGCGTGGTTAATATTTGATTCTTGCACAAGGAGTTTATAGTTCTTGGAACCTTATGGAACTTCACTTTAGTTGGACCTTATGCTCATCGCCTTGTGCAAGGGATGTCTAAATCAAGATTCTGTAGCTTGTGTTGGTTTAAAATAATCTTCTGGGTATTGGTTCACCCCACCTCCCTTCTAGTGTTAACCTAATAACTGATAATCTTAAATATTCCTCTTTCAGAAATTTTTACCCAAGCCTAATGTCGCTAAGTGTAATAGAAAGGATTCTAACCCTTGTAAGAAGAATTTTCTCAAATCAAACCTAAATCTCCTAGAACGTAAGATAACGTTTGAAGGGCATGTTTCAGTAAAATAAATAACCTTAAGAAGATGTTCATAGTGGGTTGTCCTGAACTGTAACTATGTACTATAGTTGGGTTCTTTATGGTGTCTTATTAAGAGAAAAGTAAATTGTCCTTAATGGGTGTTGGATGTTCCTTGTTTCCTATGTGGTCATAGTTGTGTTAGGTTGTTCAAAAATTTAGTTGTAACCTTTGTGACCTCCTGTAATGATCCGAAAATAACCAGATTATTACTACCTGATCTCGGACCCTTATAGGCTTTAATTATTTGCCGATAATTTACTCCTTTTAAGTAATCAATTTAAAATAATGCAAGACAATAATGACAATTGCACACAGATTGATTACGGAGTTCGGAAATTGCCTACATCTCCGGGTTCGTGGTCGAACCGTTCCACTAGTCAAAACTTGCAAGTTACAATAGTACTTTCACAAGAAAACCTAATGGAATTTTACTTTCTTAAAAGAATAACAAGACCTTCAGACGACAAGGGTGAAAAATAGCACCCGACTTCCACCTTCACGGGTACAATCTCCTTCAGGATTCGATCTACCTTCCCGACGCTATCAATGCGATGCTAGCACTCCGGTTGACAATCCAGGATTTGCAAGTAATTGGTGTGGCTCAATGGGCCTATTGGGTAGTTTATAATTTACTCCCAATCACAAATATTTCATCTACTATTGCCTAAAATAATAGGCCAATAGACAATACTTGTTGACACATCCCACAAATAAGCTTAACAAATAATAAGCTTGTTGGACTAATGTGTGTGTCCCCACAACAAGCTTAACAAATAATAAGCTTGAGTTGTGTGTGTGTGTGTCCATTACAATGAAATAGGTACCCTATTTATACATTTTTAGGGCCCAAAAATAATGGAATTAACATCATCCTTAGGCTAATATTAGCCTTACCCATACATAGAAAAATGGGATAATATTTGGGTTGCATTTTAAAATAGGATAAAAATCCCATAAGGAGCGGATTGTATGTTTAATGGGATTAAATCCCAAATGGAGCCGATTTGCATTTTTTAATGGGATAAAATCCCAATTGAGCGGCTAAGGGTGAAGTGGGGCGGTTTGCTATGTTTATGTGGGATATCCCACATTTGGCGCCATTAAATTTGGGTAAGGTTTTATTAACCCTTACCCACTCCATTCTTCATGTGGAACATTCCACGCATGGGCCTAGCCCCCTACCACCGATTCATTTCCTCCTCCACATGGAAGCTTCCACGTATGGCATTTTCCTCCCAAACAACCGCTTCACCACCTTCTCCATGTGTGTGGAAGTTTGGCAATAGCTTGCGGTGGTTTAATACTAATGTATAAACATTAATATATATAGTGGTTTGGCATATATGCGTGCCATTTGGAAAGTGGACTTACCAAGATAATATAATTTCGACCCATACAATGTGGCATAGAAATAATTAACTCGGTAAATAGCATATATTCCACTTGTCGTCTCCCGATAGGAAAATCGAGCGAATTCGATGAGTGGTGGCAAGCCACGTGTCACAGTGCGATTGGTCAAATATTGACCAGTTGACCAGAGTTGACTTTCTCGTTGACCGAACTTTGACCGAACATATCTAGAGCTCCCGATGTCCGTTTTTCGCGTTCTCATAGTCGTTGGAAAGCTCTCAAGATGATCTTCTGCACTGACACCATTTAGGGATGTTTAGGGAACTTTTAAAAATTATCCATTGATCATGTAATGTCGTTCTATACTTCGAACAAGTCAAAAAAAATTATCCTATTTTTTTCTTTGTTGTCTTGTGTGTCTTAAATAGTGGGCATTACACTTGGTATCAGAGCGGAGGTTAATGCTCTCAAACCTCTGGGCCAGATTGGGGTGGTGATGGTGTTCCATGGTGTTGCATGGTGGTGATGGTGTTGCATGATGGTGATGGTGTTGCATGATGGTGGTTGATATTGGAAGAGTAATGTGGTATAAGCGTGATGTGATCCATGTCATAATTGTGATATTGTTAGTGCACATGTTGTGTATGTCACTTAGTACGTAACTGATGGCATTTTTATGTGTTAAAGATGAGATTACTCTCTCTCTTTTTTAGGAATTCTATGTGAATTTGAGTGTGAAACACTATTTTTTTGTGTTTGTGGAAGAAATGTGATTGTTGATTCCAGATTGTTGGATCCTTTTCGCATTCGTGATGTGTGGGTATGTTGATATGTTGTGTTGTTAGGTTGGTTGTAGTGAACTGGATTTCTTAAGGATGTCATTACCGTTTGCGTAGAAATGTTTGTATTTCCATGTTATATGGAAGTTGTCTGGATGTAGTAAAGGTGTTCATCATAATTTTAATTCATGTGATATGTAATGAATAATGTCATAAATTTGGGACATATGGTGAATATATGATCCCTATCATATGGTGATTGCACTTTGGGTGCAGCATGTGGTGATGTGGTATGTTATAACTATGACTATAATGTATGTGATATACCCTGTATATGTACCTTGTGAAGGTTCTATGATTAATGTGTGTGAACCACCATTGTGTTAGTGATGTAGTTGCATGTTATGTTGTGAACCTTACACTAACCGACCCTGAGGGAAATTGGTAAAAGTGTATGTTTGGAGTGAGGAGATGTGCACCATGGGCCAATAACTTGGGCTGACCTTAGGTTCAGTAGATTATGACCCATGCTCCTCCTTCTCTCTCTCCTTGTGGTTTTTGTATGGATGCAATACTATGGCTGTGTTTAGCCTTGTTAAAATGGTGGGGGGATGATTCAGATTGAGATGATGACAGTTGTACTATTAATATATTATTTTACAAGTTGAGGCTCGATGTTGTGAGTGCTAGTAACTTGTTGAGTATCCCCTTGGTGGCCAGATAAAGCCACATAGTCATCGTAATGTGCTATTCTTATATATGTATTTTATTCGTAAATTGAAATTTTTATGTTATTTTTACAAGGATAAGCAGTTTTCTTGATTACCATGTTTTACATTTTGGACATTTCCTTAGCTTGCGGTACTAACTTGTGGATTTTGAACTAACTATGACTATTTAGCCATTTCTTTTGCTTGGTTTTGGATCTTCTTTTAAATTTTAAGATTTTACCACCTTTCCTAAGGCTTGTACTTTTCCACTTAGCATTAGGATCGGATTGTTATGTTGGTTCTATTATCGTGATGTGTGGATTAGGGTCATGGGATGCACCATGGGATTGTTGGACCTATGGACCCGCTTCATTGTATGGGGGTATGCCCCAAGGAGTCATAGATAACGAGAGAGTTGTAGAACCACGAGTTATTATCTCACTTGGGTTAGGGGTGTTTGGACTCTGTGCATAATGCCATAGGGAGACCAACCTCCTTGAGGGAGGCATAAGATATTTGTGTGTGTGTGTGGTTGATGCTTTGGGAGTAATACAGAGTTGTTATGATGTTTTTGGTTGTGGTGTTATGATGTACATGTTACTCATGTTACTTGGATTTGTTTTGTGATGTTCTAGATATCACGTTGATGCCCTTGTTGACCCTATTTACATATAGTTGTTTCCTTAGTTATATACAATATTCATCTATGGAATTGTTGAAATTTCAGGATGTTGGAGTACACTTGGTATCAGGTTGTTGTAGTACACTTTGTTTGAGTATTATATACGTCAGTCTTAGATGTGTAAAAAATACTATGTTATGTGGACCGTGTATGTTGCCTTCCATAAATTGACTAATCTCTTGTGGTGTGGTACCTTTCTCAATTTTATCCCCCCAAAAAAATTGGATCAAACGTGACCCCATGGAGGAAGGAATTCAAGAAATAGTTCCGTTGTGCGAGCCCATGTTTCAAATCCAACAAACAGGTTGTAGGTAGGCTCTAAAATGGAATAGCAGGGTCGGGGAAGGACCAAACAAAGTGTTAAAGAAACTAGAGGCTCAAAAGAAAAGAAACAGAGAAGATTCAAAATCTTTGGGCTTCACAAATGGTTCAGAATGATCCCCAAAATTGGCTAAGTATGGAGGAGACAACGGAAGCTGCAAACTATCTAAATGGTGCACCTCCAAAGATTAAATCCCAAGATAGAGACTCAAACAAGCACCAAACCTCCACGTGTCCAGAGCCCAAAAGTTGCATCGGCTGTTTAAAAGTCTTTGACTCAGCAGAAGGTGCCAAGTGTCAGCTTAGCACGATTTCAAGATGGGAGACCAAGGTGGAAACTCAAACTTGTGCCAGCTCTCCACATGGCCAATGGTCAACAGAGGTCAAATTCAGAAGTGGGCCTAAAAATGACTAAGTATAGAGAACCAGTGGAAGCCTCCATGTGTCAACACAACACTATTTCAAAAGGAAAGTCTGGAGGAAGTCCCAAATGAACGCGGTCTCGCCACATAGTCGAAATTAAAAAGTGGGATTGTGCGGGCCCAAATTGGTTAAGTATAAGAGTGAAGGAGGAAGGCGCCATGTGTCTCAATGATGCTCCTTTAAAGGTAAAATCCTGAGTGGGTTTTCAAATGAGCGTAGGCCTTCTACGTGCCCCAGTTCCAAAAAAAGAGACAGAGTCGGGGCTTGAATAGTCAAAGTAGAGGCAGGCCAGTGGAGGGAGCCAAGTGTCAACACGACACTATTTCAAAAGTAAAATTTGGGGCAGGTTTCCAAACATGTCCCAGATCACCACGTGTCTCATTGGTGTAATTTCAAATTTGCACCCCAAAAGGAGTTCCCAAACAAGTGCCAAGCCGCCACGTGTCCAGGGTCAGACTTTTGGCCCCACCAAGCAAAGAGACTTAGGAAAAAAAAGGAATCTAAGGAGCTCGCAGAAGCTACCAAGTGTCAGTTTGGAGCAATTTCAAGAGCATAAGGAAGGGGCTGAATCTCCAAGAAGCGTGAGGCCGCCAGGTGGACCCTGTATGGATAGAATCTTTAAATATAATGCGCCCGTAACCCTAATATTCAAATGGCCATATCTTTTGACTGAAACTCATATTTGGGTGGGAGAAGACTTTTTGGAAACGTCTCGACACCCTCTACACCATGGAAACATAAAATATCATTCTTAATAGGATTTGGTGGGTGAAAATGGAAAAATATCTTCCAAGCCATTAATACAGAATCTAATTTCTTCAAATACCAGATGGGATTTGATTTTATCCTCGATTCTTCTTCCTTATCACGCTAAGTAGACATGGAACCAAATATGATAGATTTGGGGTGGATTTGAGAGAGGAATTGATTGATAGTGATTGAGCTTTCCAAGCATGATTCAATGTGTATCTCTAGGTGGTTGAAGTAGGATTTGAATTCTTCCCTCTCTTTCTCTCTCGTTCTTCCTATATATTGTAATGAAGGGGGCATATTCAAAGTTGTTGGTCATTGTTTCTCCTTTTCCCCCCTCTCTCTTTCTTCCTTAGGGTAGAAAAGGGAGTCTAAGCCTCCTTTCAGGGATTTGTAATGGTATTTCCTTGCCTCTTTCCCACTAACAATGTACTAGTGTGAACTTTTATAGTAATAAAATATGTTTTGTGATGTATCAGTCCATCCTTTGCTTATTTTATTGTCTCTTCTCACCTCTCATTTTACAGGGTATATTTTGCATACTCTGATGTATTTTGAATGTTCTAGAAGATGTTATAAATGGGTTTTGAAGTGGTGTTATGTGTGAAATCTATCTCTAGTATGTGATTTATCTTGTCCACCCTCTCCTCTGCTCACCTCTCTCCACTTCAGGAAGTTGGATCTGTGATGCAACCACTTCCTTCTCTAGTATATCACCACTTAGTGTAGGCTCTTGCACCCTCTCTCTCTTTCTCTATGTTCCCTTGGAATGGTTATATTAGGATAGAATAGGGTTTTCCTAGACTGGAGTAGCTTGTGGCAGGTAGATTAGGAAGCAAGAACCAACTTTCTCCAGAGTTCCATCTCAACTTTTACAAGTCCCACAGCTTGAGAGATGGTCCCATGTTGTGCAATCATACCAAATGCCCCACCTCAAAACTAGGCCATTCGGGGTGTTGTGATTATGCACTAGCATTTTTGGCACACCTAGTGGGACATTGAGGTTAGATCTACCATCTTTCCAAGGTGTCTCATTACAAACAACAAATCATAAGCAACCATGCAACCACACTAATAGTTTTGGCACACCTGATGGGACAGGTTTGAAGAACCCTACAACTTCATCTTAGGAGGTTGGTGTGTTCCTGTTAAGGTTCAACCTTTTGAGGCATATGTAAATACATCTGCAACTCCATCTGATCAATAACTACATCTCTGAAGTTGTAGACCTTTTCCATCCATTTTAGATCATTTTCATTCACTTTTCTTTCCATATCTCCCATTTTTCTTCCATTTCATGAAGTTGTGAAATCATGACTTCATTCCCTTCATGGAACTCACACTTACAGTAGCAATGCATTTTGCCTCGAATGCATTTCCTAACTCCTCCAAATCAGCATTATAATTAGTTCTGGGACCATTATGCTTACCCATATGAGCAGGGTCGAATTCAGTTTGGCCATAGAGCTTATGAAGAACAAGAGGACACATACAATGGTGATAGTTGTTGGTGCTTAGATTTGTCTCACCCCATTTTCCATTATTTTTCCTTTGTCTGCATTTCTGAAACATTTTCTCTCTTGATATGGGTGTTATGAAGTTTCTACTTCCATTTGAATGCCTCGATTTTTTTGCAGAATCAATTATCATGTCCCTCCTTGAAGAAGTCTCCAGTTTTCCTTGTTTTTTCCCTAATTTCTTCAAAATCCATGGACTCTGCCATTTTTCCTATTTTTCCTCGACCATGGATGCTCTAGAATGGTTAATCTATATTTCTATGCCTTTAAAAATCCAAATCCATGGTCAAAATAAATGCTCCGAACCATGATTCACTTGTTTTTGTTTCAAAAAATTTCATTCTTAGCGAAAAAAATCGGGTTCTAGGCATGAAAGGTGAATTTCTATGTTTATGATGGTCTGGCAAGTGTCTTTTTCCTGTCAAAGTTATTCCTCAGTGTTCGGTGGTCACGTGGCTTCTTTTGGTTGGTCAGGAGATGAAGGGAAAATGCTTTAACTTATCACTTGTTGATTTTTTGGCAAAAAGGCCAATTTGGTCATGTGGCTCTGCTCATTTCTGATTGGTTCTTTAGGTGCTTATGTGGCTTATTCTAATTCGATGGGGTGTGGCAGGTTTGTTTTTGAACTTGTTCTTTTTTGATACTTTGGAAAAACATTTGAACTCACCCCACGGCCCCGCCAGGCTCTAATTGAAGAAAATTTAAGTGGTGGGGAAAATTTCTTATTTTCACCCCGAGGGTGTCCACGTGTTTGTTTTTGATTTGATGCGGTTTGGTGGGGAGCTCCTAAATTTTGTGGAAATTTTTAACCCAAAACTTATTCACTTGGAGGAATAATGCTTGTTTGAAGACTCACCTTTTTGTTTGGCCTTGGAGATGCGCCGAGAAGACAGGTGGAGGCCTCTGCTTTTCACGGACTTAGAAAATAATTTATATAGGTGGTACAATTTAGCAGAAAAGGGGACACGTGGTGAGCCCGTGCTCATTCAGGTTTTCCACTTCAGGTTTCTATGTTGAAATTGCGCCATGAAGACACGTGGAGGCTTCCACCAGGGCTTCCCATACTTAGTCATTTTTAAAAAGTTTTGAGAGGTGTGGGACATGTGGCGAGCCCGTGTTCATTCAAGATCTAAGCTTTTAGGGACCATCGCAAGATGTGACACTATGACGCATGGCAGTTTGAAGAGTCAAAAAGGTGCGGAAGCATACCATTGGAGGTAAATTGGAGTTTTTACCTCTTAAGGATTAAAGTATCAAAATGGCCCACAAGCCCGACAAAAGGGAGCTCAAGGTTGAAAATTCAAAGGGGCGGGGAAGCGGACCATCAGAGGCAACTTAGATTTTTACCTCTTATTTTCAAAAGGATTAAAACATCAAAATGGCCAGCAAGCTTGATAAAGGAAAGGTCAAAGCTTGCTCTAGTCAACGGTGGAGGTGCGGACTCTCAGGGGAAATTTGGAAAATTTTGCTTTTGGGAGAAAGGAGCTAAAAGAAAAAAAGGGAAGTGTGGTTCCGATGGGACCCACATTGGGACACGTGTCAGGACCATTTTTCAAGGGCGGAGCTGCGGGAAAACTTGGAAAATTTTCCCTTTTCCAAAAAAGAGGTGACATAGCAGAATTTGGTCATAGTTCCTTTGGGACCCACTTTGGGACACGTGTCAAGCCCATTTCTCAAAGGTAGAGGTGCGGAACAAAATGTGAAATTTTTCCATTTCTTCAAAAATTTGTAAAGGTCAAAGGAAATCCCCAGGCCCATTTTTAAATTGAATCTTCCACATGGACGACCCAAATTCAAAGTAAAGATCAACGACAACTGTGAGTTTAAATCTTATTTTCCTCTTATTTTTACTAAATGCTCTTGGAAGTGTGAGTCTTCATTATTTTGTTGATATTTGAGTTTGGTGTGGAAAATCTAGGGATGTGTTTCACCCTTAAAATTATCTGACTGTTGAGCTCGATCATATTTTTAGTTTTTCCTTCTCCTAAGCACGCAAGGAGCCAAATTTGATAAAATAGGGGTGGAATTCATTGGTGAGTAGAAGGAAGAGTGATTTACTAGAGGAAGTGTTGAATGAGGGATATTTTCGAAGAGATCTACCCCCTTGGGCACCTGGCGGCTTTCTGCAGATCTGATTCTGGGAATCACGATCGTGATCATGACAAGCAAAGGTGACACTCAATGTCTAGATTTTTTGGGGAAAAGGATCGATTGTAAATGTTATAAATGGCACAAATTTATCATGCAAAGGGTTGCAATGTGAAGGGCCAGGACTGATTTTCCTAATAGAAAAGGCTTGATAGAGCCCATCCTTTTTGAGAAGCTGATTGAGAAGCCTGGTATCTCTTTTTTATTGAATATGATCATGTCAAGGTGCTTGCGAGTGTACAGACATTGAAAATATCTGAGATTGTTCTAGAAACTTTCCCTACTTGATAAATTTAATCAAACTTGAGTTATTCGGTGTAGATCTTATGTAAAATGTGTGGTTTTACTTCTGAATGTCTGCAAGTAGTTTTTCTTGTTCCTGTTGCGATCTTATATCAAAATTTGTCTCAATTACACAGGTCTCAATCCTTTTGATAATTTAGTGGCATTTGCAATTTCATTTCTCAGAATATCTTTCATCTGGGAGTGAAATAAATGATTTAAAATCACTTTTCTCTCATATATTGACAAAGATTGTCTGTAAGCCTCTGGGTGTACCTCAGGCATGATTGGGTTCAAATCTTGATGTTTTGTTGGGTTTTCCAACTCGATCCTTCATGTTAGAATCTCATATATTATATGAAAAAGTGCTAATTTGGGCCTCCATTAAAGCGCATATTCTGGTTAAAGAAACACTTTAGCTACTCTGTGGCATTCTACTAGTTTAGGCTTCCATTTTGCAGAAGTTCTCAAAGATTTGGTATAATCAACTTTATCCTACTTCACCTCCCACCAAATTCATTCAAAACAATTAATCCTACCTATACCACCCCTATTAAAGGTCTCCTTAACAACTTCATTAGGAAGGATATCTCCATCTCCTCCATAAACGATAGGCTACAAAAGCGATCTCTTACCTTGGTTGAAAGGCACAACCTAAAATAGTGAGGATAGATCAAATCCTCTTAAGGTGATACCCACTCCTTTTCAAAGTCTGAGTGTTGAAAAGTTAGATAGATTACTTCCCTGCTACAAAATGACAGACATAACTATCTATCTACCTCTGAGCATCCTGTGAGATCCATGATACTATTTGGCCTTTGAAGGAAATTAAATTCGGGTACCAACACGCTTCTGGCACCATTTCGGGGACTTATTTGAGTTGCTAAGACTATTTGTTGATTCACTGCTAGTTTAAATCTATTTAGCCCATCAACAACAAGCTTCTTTGATTCAAGCACCGTTTTAGCCCTCCACAACAACAAGCTTCAGGGAAATAGTGGTTAGAGTTCATGTTTAGACCCTGGTAATTACTTCTTGGATGCTCATAGTGTTAATACATTTGATCAAACATCATCTTGTGTTTAGGTCTGTAAGAAGTATTTTAAGGTGGCAAGTGTTGTGTGCAATTCTTTTAGTTTCCACACCTAGTGCACTAGCTTTCGTTGATAAGCTTAGGTAAACAAAAGTCATAACCTTTCCATATCTAGTTTCTAGTGTTGACAAGACATTTGACAGATCATATTTAGTGCATTTGCACAACTAAGGTGGAAATCCTTAGTGGCGACTCCCTGTTGATATGATTCTTAATGAATACCAGTGTCTTAACCTCTGTCAAGTGAGATTTGTTACTAACCTTTGCAAAGATGGAAGGAAGAAGGTCTTTCTTTGCTAGGGATCCTACTAGGACACTATTTCCAGAGCTAGGAAAATCAAAGTTAGAAGGAAGAAAATCCTAGAGAGTTGTTGGAAATTAGTAGAAAAGAAAGAAGATCTCCATTTATGAGAGTGATTGGCCTATTATTGAAGACTGTAATTCAAGTGCTTTGGAATCAGGTGGCCTCTTTGTGGAATTGAATTATCCAACTAGACAGGGGCCTTTATTTGATTTTGAAAAGTTTGATTCTCATTCTACACCTGTCTTTTATGAAGTTGATAGGGATTTCCAGGAAACAAGTCCTTTAGGGGATATCTATTTTGAAAGCTATACCCATGTGTTTTAAATTCCCTCTTCCCCTTATCAATTTGTCACCCCTCTAGGGTCACCTCCTCAAAAAAACATGGCCTTGCCCCCACCCAGAACCCCTTTTGTTCTAAACACCTTTGGACCTATAAATTTTGTAAGGATGCCTGGTTATCTAAATGTTTTTCCCCAAGAAGTAAGGAAAAAAATTCCAAAGTTCCAAGGAAACAATGCTATAACTGGTGATCAACATCTAAATATTTTTATCAATATGATGGAAGACTTTGATATTGAACATGCAGATGTATATATCAAATTGTTTATCTATACTTTGAAAGAGGATGCAAGGGACTGGTATAAGGCTTTGCCAGCTAATTCCATTGATTCTTGGATAGAGATGAGCAATGCATTTAGATTGCAGTATGGTGATAGAACTAACCCTAGGTTTCTTTTGACAGAATTTGAAAACATAAAAAATAATCCTAATAAATCAGTACATGATTTCAACACAAGGTTTAATAAGACATTGAGGATATTTCTTGTTAGGATAAGGTCATGTGATGAATCATGTGTGATGAAATATTCGGATGCATTTGATAAAAAGGCTACTTACTACTCGAGGGACAAAAACCCTAATAATTTGGGGCAGGCATTCACCATGGCCCTACAAATTGAGAATAACATCAAGGAAATTGGAAAGTCTCCAAAAAGGGAGGGTGTAAAACTAATTAACCTAGAAAAACCTCGAAAAATTCAAGCAAGGAAAATGTCAACGCTTGACCCGAAACTTCAAACGCCATAACTTTGGGACTCAGCTGGGCCAGACAAAATTATTTCCCCAAAAAGATTTGGAAGAAGTTGTGAAGACTTTGGCCAAAGATAATGCACAAGTTTTGCAGCGGTTGACAAAGAAATTTGCTACAAACTAGCTTGAGATAAGAAAGGAATTGGGCAGAGATCACAAGGTCAACACAAGCAGCAAGGCCAAGATAGGTTCACAAATCACCAAATATCTAATGATAGAGGCAAGGGACCTATGGGATTTGTAAATAAGCAGCCCCAAGGTAGGGAGAAAATTGGTCCCTGACCCTTTGGCTGCCATATTTTCTATTGTGGAGGAGACAGATGTCATTGATTGGTGTGAAATATATTTCATTCCCCATGCTCCTTGTGAAGAAGATCAAGAAGAAGAAGAAGAATTTGATGATGATAATGATGATGATGTATGCATGATGGATTTTTCCACGAGCTCACAACAAGGGGCAACTTCAACAGAGGTAATAGGTGCTAGAATTGTTGCTGACTTTTGGGATTACATCCACTGGGTACCTATTCTTCCTCCCTCTCATACTTTAGAAGTAGACACCGTACAAGATTTTGAATTTCCCAATAATGACTTTGAAGTTGTTGATGAATGTTGTTGTGGCTCAAGAAAAGGAACACAACATGAGAAGTAGGGTTGTCAAAGGGATAGGGCCTCGGGACAAGCCAAAAACTCCATTACTTTCAAATGTTCCTAAAGAGGCTTCTAAGAAAGATACATCTACCAAGGGTCTTACTATCCCAAACAAAAATCATACCCCTCCTCATTCCCAAGCTGTCAAACATCCTGTGCTATCTAATGAAATTTTCAACCTTCATTCCAATGCCACCTTGCTAAAGTTTATCCCTTACGATATTGCCCAAGTCTTGAGTCAGATCAAGATCTCAGTCCCAATTGTTGAGTTGCTTAGGATCCCTGAGAACAAGAAGAGGGAATTGGAGTATTTGGGACTGAAAGAGGAGAAGACTACCCTAAGTAGAAACATAAACATTGTGGAGACCCCACCAATCATTGAAGAACTAAAAGCATCACCAGCATCAAAAGAGTTAGATGAACCATATGAGGTTTATTTGGGAACATCCTTGGTAGATTCTTAGCTAAATGTGGACCCATTCTTCACCACTCTGATCATTAAGGATAGACTTCTCCACAACTGTATGTTTGATTCGGGGGACTCATACAATGTTATGCCTTTGGAAGTCATGAATGAGTTGAATATCAATGTAACAACAGCATATGGGAAGTGTACTGCCATGGATTCCAGAGAGGTGCGAGTGGTGGGATGTGTGAAGGGTCTGGTGGTATAACTTACTACCTACCCAGGCAAGAATTTGAAGCTTGATGTAGTTATTGTTGATTGCCCAGCCAAATGGGGTATGTTGTTATCTAGAAAATGGGCTGCAAGTGTTGGTGGGAGTGTTAAAATGGATATGTCCTATGCCACCATTCCAATTGAGGGAAGCCTTGTCAAGTTATATGGGGAAAAGAAGATGTTACACCTTATTAAAGATCCCAACAATGCATCTAATGAGGTACTGTACACAAGTGTCGATGCTGATAACTTCGTAGAAATTGCTGATGGAAAGGAGCACAAGATTGAAGATTTTAGATGTCTTGAACAGGCAGGATCTCCTTGGACTTTATTGTTTGATGGAGCTTGGTCCAAGTTTGGAAATGGTGCTAGTGTTTTTCTAATCTCTCCAGGACAGGAAAAGTTTGTCTTTTCTTTCAAACTCAACTTTGAGTGCACTAATAACATCACTGAGTATGAGGCACTGTTGTTAGGTTTAAGGATTGCTTGGAAATATGGTGTTAAATACATCATTGTCAAGGAAGATTCAAAATTAATCGTAAAGCAAGTCAAAAAACTATATGCCACAAAAAATCAACGAATGAAACAATACAAGCATGCAGTTTTAGATTTCATTGAGATGTTTGTGTCATTCAACATTGTGCATCCTGGTAGGAAGTTCAACGATTTGGTGGACCAACTTGTAGTACTAGGATCTCGGTTTGATAATTGTGCAGTGTCTCCATATTACGAGTATGATGTTGAAGTGCTAACTAGGCCATATGTACCTGACAATATTAAGCATTGGCAAGTTTTTGTTGATGATGCTCAAGTCAAAAGATTTATATAGAACAAAGATGAGTTTGCTGATCATAATATTGATTGGTAGCCATGGTGTGCATAGTAGAGGGTAAATAAACCTTGTTTGGCAAAAGGCATCATCCAACTAAAGACTAATACCATTCACAGAGGGCTGGTTGCTTGTAAGTCTAATTTTGATAATGTTGATCGCATTGTTAATAGATGCATGGCAGCCTCAATGGATATTGAGGAGCATGATCTTGGCACAAAGGAGAAACCAAGGAAGATTTGGTTAGGAAGTAATCTCAGCAAGGAGGAGAAACAATCCTACCATTATCTAAAATTCACCCCTCGAGGTAATTTTGATAACATGCATCAAATTATTCAGTCCCAAGAAAGTAGATTGATTCAATGCCCAAAATCATGTTTTGGGGGTTCCCTTTGTTTCTCTCTAACTTCCCCATCCAAGGAAAAAATCCAACAAGTTAGCAAAAATTGAAAAAATCCAAAAATGAAGTCGCAGGCTTGTTTTAATGCATTGCGGGTCTAGAGGGTGTGGATCGTACCAAGGTTTGTCGTACTAGGTTTGGAGCTGAAATACAAAGGAATCAGCCAAATCAGATTTCTGTGTCCCAGACCACACAAGTTCAACAGGGACGCATAGGGCGCGCATTTTCCGAAAGTACCGAAGTCAAAGGGAAATCGGTGAAGTTGGAAATTTTTATCCCAGGAGGTCCTAAACAGTTGGTATGTAGGTATGCATGGGACGTGAAAATATGATTTTTCCACAACTCAGTGTATTGCAGATGGTGCAGAGAAATGTGTCTGGGAGAGTCGGGACAAAAGTGCGCGCAAGACGCGCAAAGGCAAAAAAGCCGCAAAAGGAACCATGCGTTGCGAAGGATGCGGAGGTCAACGGCCCTCACGGCCCAGTCAATGGAAGATAGGTAGGGACAATGAATCCCAAATCAGGTGATGCAGAAGAATGTGTCTAGGACAGCTGGGACATGCGGACCCGATTTTTGCTAAAATAGCTGCAATGAAGAGAAAAAGTTAATGTTCGACCCCTGAATTTTAAATGGCCATAACTTTTGACTCTGAGCTCCGATTTTCATAAAATTGGACTTTTTGGATTTCTTAATTTTGATGAGGGTAGATATATGAAAATAAAATAAACATATTCAGCTCCAGTAAATTAAATGCATAGTCTCGTCAAATGACAGAAAATGCCTGGTAGACCCAAAAAAGCTTCCCGCACTCAAAAGGTCATAACTTTTACATTTCTCAACAAAATCACACAAAATTGGTACCATTGGAATCATGTTTATGAGCCCAACAAACAAA
This sequence comes from Taxus wallichiana var. yunnanensis, assembly GCA_018340775.1. Lineage (NCBI taxonomy): Eukaryota > Viridiplantae > Streptophyta > Pinopsida > Cupressales > Taxaceae > Taxus > Taxus wallichiana. The sequence goes on from CM031240.1 coordinate 779,246,787, forward strand.
AATCTAGAAATTTGGGATTTTATGACAAATAAATTTATATTTTCCATAAAACATAGCTGATTTCATGACCGTGTTTTATTTGGTAGTTGGGAGTGCAATTAAGAGGCATGGTCATCATTCTTTCTCTGTTGCAACACCTAGGATAGTATGGGAAGTCTTTCATGAGTAACATACAATCATTTCACTCTAGTTAATTCCTCTTACAAGTGGTGGAAGGACAAATTCTGGGATTTCCATTTTCCCCTTCTCTCTCTCTTATCATTTTTCTATAAATTGGAGTGTTAGGCTCATTGTAAGAGGAGGTAGTTTTTGTTTTAGCAAAGCTCTATAAAAATTTCTTTGTGAAGCCAATGTACTATAGGACCTTGTAGTGGACTCCTTTCATGGTCATCCAGGCCCTTATCTTGTAATAGATTGAACTGTGCATATCATGAAGCAATAAAATGAAAGTTTGTGGATGCATCTTCCCCTATTGTGTTTGTTTGCACTCTTCTTTCCCTTTCAATCTTCATTAAAAAATTATTTCTCTTGAGGTCTATCTCAAGTAGCAAGTCCCACAACTTAGAGATAGTACCCATGTTATCCAATCACACCATGAGCTCAAGTATATGCACTTGTGTAAACATAAGGGTGTTGTGATTCGGTGATAACACCTACATCCAATTACTGAAAAAATATCAAAATTGCATGGCTTGGACTTATTTTGAGATGAAGGCATACAAAGATGATCTGTTTCAACATGATATCCCCTTGATGTCTGTACGTACCTAAAATCGTAAGGTACTGTACTACCTGAACAACGTGACAAGTGCCCCAATGATGATACAGGTCTCCTCGCAAGGTGTTTGGAATCTAGAAAAAGATCTCCAAGTGTGCGTTAACATCCCGCATGCCCCGCTTAGCCCCCGTGTGCTTTGTTTTCCCATTTTCCCCTCTTTTTTGGGCCTTTTTCCTTTAGTGCCGAAACCGCCGCCCTGCTCAGAGCGGCGGTCCTTTACGTGTTTTCCAGAAAGCATTTTGACGCAACTCACGTAAAAATCAACGTTTCACCAGCTTTCCTTGCCGACTTGGGCTTGCATTTATGTTTTTGGTCCCCTAGAATAGTGTTTAGCCATTGTTTATTGTTTGAGAGTTCAGTTTGGTTTTGATCTTTGGGTGAATGCAATTCCTATAAATAGATTGCTTGTGCTCAAGAAAATGGCCCTCAAGTTTTGCCTCTGGATTTCCTTTTGCAATAGATTTAGTTTTCCTTTTTCTTAGAATGTTTAGTTTCATTCCTTTGTATGCTTAGTTAGCATTGTTCAGCTGTTGGTAAGCCACAAATCCATCTTGTGCAAGCAGTGTTGTTGTTTTATCCAATCCATTGGAATAGAATAGCTTAGGAAGCCATTAAAGTTGCAGGTTTTGCTCCTCAAACAGGATAGTTCAAGTTCTGGATGCTTTATGTTGCATGACTCACAATAAATCCCGCTAGGAATTGCATAAGCCAAGCTTTGTACTCTTGTGCTATCCTTCTCCTACTCACATTATATTCAGTCTACATTCTAAGCTACCTTTGTCCCAAAATCTACTTCCGTTGATGCTAGCATTACACGCTTTTCTAGATTCACGTGAACACGAAGGAACGAGGAGATCACACTGAGGGGACAAGATCACACACACCATTGGATTCGCCACTATTTTGCAAAATCCAGGTTCTAGCTTTCAAAGTTCTAAAGTTAGAAATATATCAAATAAAGTAGATAATCACTTCTTTTCAGTTAAGTTTACTTTCAATATTTCCAGGGAAGCTATGGGGATTGATAGTTTCTGAGAAACTATGATTCATTCCTCACTTCTGAGGTAGGATCGAAAGTCTGGCAAATAGATTAAGCAAGTTATTTCATTATTTAGAATAGATCTACAAATTGCACAGACAAATAACTACACTCGGTTATTTTGTTTGTTTTAAGTTTTATCTTAGTTGTCAAAATTCTAGATACGTTTAAATAGCTGTTTTTCTTAAAATTCTTAAAAAGTTTCTCAGAAAAATAGAAGTTATATATATGTTTTAGATTTATTCCACGTAGTTAAAAATTTGCTTTTGTTGCAGTTAGATTTACATTATTGTTTTGTATGACAATCACGGGACCTAGGGAGCCCAGGGAATACGTATTTGAGCCAATTGTGCCTCAACCCAACCTCATCACAGCAATAGTTGACATAGATCAAAATCTCAGGATCCAAGTCTTCCAAACAACAACAGATTTACAACTGATCAGCTCTCAGTTGAGGGGATTAAATATAGAAGACGACCAAGCACACACGTTTTGGTCAAATCAACCGAACTACAGATTACCCTAGGAAAACATTCACATAACTGTAGAAGGGTTCGAAAGAGAACAAACCTTTGGTTGTGATCCTTTGGTCCCATAGCCAGATGCAGGAGACACTCTTCTAGATATAGATACCAGCCTAAGAATCCAGGTTGCAAAAAACACCTATGAGGTACTCTGAGAAGATCGTGTAGTTGTTAATCCTAAATATAGAAGCTGAGAAAGCATATGATTATTGGATACTAGGAATTAGGACTTGATGACCTTATACATGACCATAGCAGAGGACCGCAACAACCAAGAATCTATGGTGTGATCCACAAATCCCGCAACCTAACGAATCCATAAGTTTCCATATAGACACCCTACACGTTAGTATTCGATATACCCCACTTCCACCCCATCGTCGAACAACTATCCTTACTAGATACAAAGGCTAACAAAGCTAGAGAATTGGACTAGGCCAGAGAATCGTCCGTAGAGTCGATTGTAGTCATCACCCACCATATGACCTTATCTGGAGACATACACGAAACTATCCCAGGTCATTTTCCATGTATTCCACAACCCATAGATCGAATCACGCCAGAGCTCGATATTGATTGGAGCCTTCGAGCAGTCATCCTTGCCGATCGATCTATCACACCAGTTCAGGTTAGAAGGGCCTTCTTTGCCTTAGATTTGCAAATTCCACTAGTGCGTATTGAAGACATTAGATTTCCTAACTAGTTTGTTCTGCATCCCACGCATATTCCATCCCCACCGGCTGTCTTGGCATGACCTCGGGAGGTCGGGTACGCGGAAGAGTTACTTGTAGATTCCCACGCTCGCTTGTCACTTTTTCGGCGTACAAAATTGGTGAACCCAACGTGAAACAAACAACTGTTTCACCTTTTGTACCTCATTAGCCTTCACATCAGCTTCACCAACAAAATTGGTGAACCCGACGTGAAACAAACAAAATCAGTAAAGCTGACGTAAACTTCCTACTTTCTCGTCCGGGGTCATATTATTACGTGTTCTTCCAGATTAGTATACTTTTTCCGCCTTATTGGCTTTCACAATCACCTTCGCTCCTTCCCATTATTCTGCGGGTATTCATATACCCCCCGAATATGTCGGGATTCGATGCATATGGCAGACCCCTCTTGGGTCTTGAGGCATACTACGCCCAACAGAATAGACAATCATCACCCTCGCTCTCAATATGGGGTGACAACTATTCAACTAATCAGTTGTCAACACAAACTCCAAGAATCAGATATAACTCATCATTTCAAACAGAGGAGTTGGAACAACTCGCTCAAACGCAACAAACAGAGCCTTCAGGCTCGAACAATATGACGTTCACCGGAGAATCCAGGTCATCTCCTCAGGTACTACTTAGACCACAAATTAGTAGACAGTCAGATTCATACCAAGGTTTAGATGATAAATATTCGGTACGTTATGCCAAGAACGACCAACGTTCTCAAGGCATGTATCCACATGTAGGAGGTTTACAACCACAACCCGAGGTCTCTTTTCAGGAAAATACCTCCATACCATGTCATATAGGAAATACTCTCGGAGAAACTTGGCAAGACAGTGATCAGTTCATAGCAGGATATCACATGCCTATACAAAACCATGGTATACAACAAACAACACCAAGGCAAAATATCGTGACTTCACCAAATGAAGTCATTTCAACGTTAGTAGAAAAAGTGAGAGGGTTAGAACTTGCTCAAGCAAGTCAAAATTCTCAGTTCATGCAAGCAGGAAGTTCCAATCCTCCACGTTATCCTAGCCAAGTAGATCTCCTCACAGGAGTAGGCACGTTAGGCATGCCTCCTCAGTATCCACAACAAACGCCAACTAGGTCCATCGTCTCTAACACCATTCCTCCTAGTCTAGTATCAAACAATCCATTCCTCGACAATACCCCGTCATACTTAAACATGTACTCTAAATCACCACAAGGGGATATGTTCTCCTCTCCCGGCATGTTTTCTCAAACACAGGGGCTTCCTTACGCCCCTACCAATGCATACGCTGCGCCATATCAACAACCCATCCCACCACCACTTCCTCAACAGACACCATCAATGGTCGAAACCTATGCAATAGGGACTTATTCAGAATATCTGAAAGAGCCCTTAGACTTCGCCATACGAAGCGTCATGCTTCCAAGACCCCTTCCCGATTTACCCAAGTACAAAGGTGAGGGAGATCCAAACGCACATATCAAAGCTTACGCTACAGCCATACGCGAACTACTCCCTTGGGATGGAGTCGTTGCCAAAATATTCCCCAAAACTTTGGAAGGCATTGCTCTCGACTGGTATTATAGAATACCTGAGGCTTCCATCCATTCATTTAAACAACTCGTATCAGAGTTCATTAAGGCATTTGACATGAACAAACTATTAAGAACAGGAATCAGGGAGTTCTTACACATCAAACAAGAACATAACGAATCTGTCACCCATTTCATCCAAAGATGGCGTACAGTCCTTTATTCCTCGGCAAGTGCTCCGAACATGGATCAAATGGAACTATGTGATTTATTCCTTCATTCTCTCAGCAGAGAAGTGAAGGAAGAAGTCCAGAAGTTCCCATTACGAACTTCCGATGAGGTACTTGAGAGCACTCTTCGAATAGATCAAGCCGCGATTGATAGTGGTCACAAAACATATGAAACAAACGGGAGGTTAATCGCCCCCAATCAGAACACTACAAATTATCCCACTACCACAAACGTCAATCAAGGACCTAAAATCCTTAATAAAAATCGGGGTGTAACAACGGATGGAGTAGCCGACCAGCCCAAGAAGGTAAATGTTGTCAATACTCCATCACAAGTAAACAACCAACGAAACAAAAACTTTACCCTGACAGACAATACAGTGGATTTTAACCATCCACAACAACAACGGAGAAATCCCATCCAAGGGCCAAGCCAAAACTCATTTGGTTATCAAAACCAAAGCCAGAAACAACAAATGCAAAACTTTAATCCTAATAGGCAACAGTTTGATCAGAATTTTAGGCCACAATATACACCAAACCAACAAACCAGGAATTACAATCCCAATTCATATTGTGGTTTCCACAAGATTCGAGGTCATAATACCAGAACGTGCCGCGACTACGATAAATTCATGCAACGTTTGCCAGAAGAACAAAGACAGTTCTTCACAGATTTATTTTTGGCAGATCCCATGTCGCCACCACCAAGCACGCTCGCAGGGGCAGTTTCCCCTCAGAATGCTCCCCTCAAGATCTTTAATGATCCACTCCCAAATCATGATAATAACAGATTAAATCCAACTGGGACAAACAAGGGAGCAATGATAGGAAACAATGATCATGAAGCCTCGACTTCACTAAATTCATCAGTTGCGCCACAATTAGGAAATCAGCCGAGACCCAAGATAGTCAGTTTGGTGGAGTTAGACACTGAATTACCCATCGAAGCTGTAACAAGAACACGAGAGTATTTCTCTCAACCAAGTCCAAACCACCTGCCAGAAATGGATAACATCCAACAAATCATAGCAAAGCCAGTGGGTGCCTATGATTTAATTAATGATCTAACAAAAACCTTCTCGCATATTTCATTTTTAGACTTACTAAAGAACTCTCCTGCCCACAGGGCTGCTCTTTTAGAAGCATTGGGTTTAGGTCATTTAATTAATATCACTCCACCTCCTGAAACACAGGTAAATCATGTAGACTTTGATGTTCATCCTCCAGGGCAGCCAGACAAGGATGTCGAATTCATATTCGAAATAAGTAAAATGCCTACAGATGCTGAGATCGCACGCCGAGGTGATCCAGCCTTACACTTACAAGTATGGGTTTATAATAACTACGTAAAATGGGCAATGGTTGACGATGGGGCCACAGTTAACATAGTCCCCTTCTCTTTCCTCCAAAAACTAGGATATGGGGAAACAAACTGTTCCACCACTCGAAATACATTAAGAGGCTATGATAGCCTTAAAGCCACTTCGATAGGAACCATAATACTACCGGTCACCTTAGGACCCAAAACAATCCTAACTGAGTTTTATATTATAGATCGGGAAACTAATTATAATATGATCCTCGACCGACCATGGATACACCGAATGAAGGCAATCCCTTCTACGTTATTCCAAGAAGTAAGATTCTTGCATCTAGGAAAGGTGTTTGTAGCCAAAGGCGATCCAAAACCTTTCGATATACACCTAGCTGACTTAAAGAAAAGACCAGGTGTGCACTTGGAATTTGAACTACCAACAAACCAACTTAATAAACCCACTGACGCAAAACCAGAGGAGAAGTTGGTACCTACAACGGATCTTGAAACTATCAGCATAACCAAAATAACCCCAACCCCCAAAGATAAGGCTAACATTATAGAAACGGTATCATTAGGGACTACTGCAAAAATCATTGAGTTAATAGAACAAGATCAACCAATATTTTTACCATTTGATTCAGTAGGCATAGGATATTCCCTAGGTGTTGGTTCCCTTCCAGCAGAAGATCTCTGCATGGTAGAAGTGGAGTGCGCAAACCCATCAGATACCCCAACATCTATACTCCCAACTAAGTATTGGACTCTCCATTTTGATGGAGCTAAATGCCGTTATGGAGCGGGGGCAGGTATAATTTTTACTTCACCCGAAGAGAAAGTTCTACCATTTTCCTTTAAACTAAATTTTGAATGCACAAACAACGGCGCTGAGTACGAAGCCCTCCTCCTTGGCCTCACCCTAGCCAAGAGAATTGGTGTTGATAACATCAGAGTCTTAGGAGACTCGCAATTAGTAGCAAACCAAGTTTCTGAAGTATATGAAACCAAAACCGAACACTTGCAGCTTTACAAAAATGTTGTATTAGATTTAAGCAAGGAATTTAACTTCATATCCATTGAAGCAATCTCAAAAGAGAAAAATCTTCTCGCCGATTCAATAGCAACTTCAGCATCATGTTTTACTCCAAGCCATGAGTTAGATGATACCCATTTCACGGTGTCCATTCGTAATGAACCATTGATAAGAACAACGACAAATCCCCTTTCAAGCGGAAGTGAATCTACCACCCCAGACCATGTTGATAGTGATATGGCCACTTTGGATTACTTAAACGCCTATGCGGCATTACATCTCTCCTATCATATGCTAGACTTGTCCTTAATTCCACATTCGTCTTCCTATTTCGGAAATCCCATGATGAGTTTTCCCTCACAAGTGGAACCTAGCATATACGCAGTAGAAAATGGGGATGATTTGGATTTACCCCCAGCACCGCCTGAGTTTGAAGAGGGTAACGCCTCTTTGATCGAAGAAACAATCGATGTCAACATCGGAACGGAAGATGAACCAAGAATTTTGAAACTAGGATCCTCGTTAACCCCAGAAGAAGTAGAAATACATACTCGGATCCTCAAAGAACATCAGAAGGCATTTGCATTTAATTATAAGGAGATGACAGGCATCGCACCCCACATCGTGGTACACAACCTCGTCACTAAGTCTGATGCAAAACCAGTTAAACAAAAATCAAGACCCATGAAACCCAAGGTAGCTCTCATGGTAAAGGAGGAGGTAATAAAACTCCTCCAAGTAGGATTCATCAAACCAGTCGACTACTCCCAATGGGTATCTAACATCGTCCCCGTTCTCAAAAATAATGGAAAGATATGCATCTGCATAGATTTCCGAGACATCAACAAAGCATCTCCTAAGGATGACTTCCCGTTGCCATCTATTGATGTCATTGTTGATGCAACAGCTGGGTTTGAGCTTTTATCTCTCATGGATGGATTCTCGGGATATAATCAAATCAGAATATCTGAGCAAGATCAAGCTAAAACCACGTTTATAACTCCTTGGGAACCTATTGCTACGTTGTTATGCCATTCGGTCTCAAAAATGCTAGTCTTGCTACATACCAAAGCAGCTATGCTATGACATATATATTTCATGATCTAATTCATAAAATCATGGAATCCTATGTAGATGACTTGTTGGCTAAGGCCAAGAAGCGTTGTGACCATCCGGAAGTACTCCGCGTCATTCTTTCACGTCTAATAGAATACGGAGTCACACTAAATCCATAGAAATGCATCTTTGGTGTAACAGGAGGAAAGCTCCTAGGTTACATCATATTGTCACTAGGAATAGATATTGACCCAACCAAAATTCGGGCTATCCTCGAAATGGTTCCACCTTCGGATGAATCTGGAATTAGGTCATTTCTTGGAAAGTTGGGTGCAATCCGAAGATTTATCCCGGACTTAAGCTTCACCATTCATCCAATCAACAATTTTCTCAAGAAAGACTATAGCATCGATTGGACCGAAGACTGCAAGGAAGCTTTTGATGCGGTTAAGCGTTTCTTGTTCTCACCACCTACGCTAATGCCACCTAAGCTAGATCACCTGTTAATTTTATATTCACGAGCTACCAATGTCTCGTTAGCTTGTATGTTGGCCCAAGAGGACGATGACAAAAGAGAACACGTGATTTATTTCATTAGCCGAACACTGCTCGACTATGAAACATGCTATACACAAGCAGAAACGAGAATGTCTCGCCGTAGTCTTTGCAACCAAACACTTAAGACATTATATGTTAAATCAAGAAACAAGGGTCATGGTAAAAATAGACCATTTACGAACTTTCCTCACACAAGGGTCCTTGTCTAAAAAGGCTGGACGTTTTATAACCTTAATGGGAGAATTCGAATTAACATTTGTAAATCAGAAGTCAGTTAAGGGACAAATCATTGCGGATTGGTTAGCTGATAACCCATTAGATGGAGGTGATCTAGTAGATTTAGATTTCCCAGATGAGTGCGTATACTACATCGAAACCCGACCCTCTATCTCTGAGTGTCCTTGGTACACTGATATCATTAATTATATCATGGACCATACGTACCCAGAAGGAGCTACACCACAACAAAGAAGACGGTTACGTATTATTGCAGCCAAATACGTCATCATAGAGCAAGTACTCTACCGAAAAGCATTCGATGGAATGCTCCTAAGATGTGTCGACACAGAAGAATCCAAGAAGATTCTCCATGAATCCCACAGTGGAATATGTGGAGGCCACTTCGGTGGCCATGCCACCGCTCAAAAAATACATCGAATGGGCTATTTCTGGCCCACTCTAGAACATGACGCAATAGAGTTTGTACGCAGGTGTCATAAGTGCCAAGAATTCTCCCATGAGATCCACATGCCGGCACAAGCTCTACAGCCAATTGCTACTCCATGGCCCTTTTCTACGTGGGGTCTAGACTTAATAGGGAAATTCTCTCCCTCATCCATAGATGGCCATAATTTTATAATCACGGCCACTGAATATTTTACCAAATGGGTAGAGGCTATGCCTCTTACTACTCACTGCACTGGTTTACGTAATCGCCAAGTTCATTCTAAACCAAATCATTTGCAGGTACGGTATCCCACAAATCATTATCTCCGATAATGGAACTTCTTTTAAGAATGAAGAAGTTCACGAACTATGCAATAAATTTAAGATAAGCCATCATACGGCTTCCTTTTATTACCCTCAAGCCAACGGACAGTTGAAGCGACGAATAAAACGGTAAAATCCATTCTCCTTAAAACAGTGAAAGAAAACAAACGAGATTGGAATTTGAAGTTATATCCGGCCTTATGGGCCCACTGAACCTCGATAAGAACACCAATGGGAGCAACTCCTTTTTACTAGTATTCGGGGCAGAGGCAGTTCTCCCACTCGAGGTTGAAATACCCAGTCTCCGCATTTCATTACAAGGAATTCTGAATGAAGACGCTTACAGAGAAGCACATCTTTCCCAACTAGAAATCCTAGATGAAACTAGGTTAGATGCTTGAATAAAGACATATAGAATCTATGCTGACCGGATGTGCCGGTAGTACAAAAAAAAAGAAGGTCTATGAACGCGACATAGATGAAGGTGATCTAGTTCTAAGGCTAGACAGCCGGATCGACAAGAAGACCGGTGAAGGAAGGAAATTCCGCCCCAATGGTTGGCCCATACCGATTCATGAAGGACTATGGAAATGGTGAATACCTCTTATGTACGCTAGAAGGTGAGGAATTTGGCAAAACAGTCAATTCCCTGCACCTCAAGTGTTTTTACGCATAAGCAACTAGCACTACCTATATATATTTACATTGCATCTTCATATAGATTAAGATCATTTTTCCACCTATTCCTTACATAAATGGTGATCAAGGAATCTATTCTCAAAGCAATTCATTATAAACTCATGATGTTGTTGGCATAAACTCTTTAATCATACCTCTCCATTTTCATGATATCATCAAATTATCTCGGAATCATTTTATCAAATAAAGCTAGACGTGACAAAGTCTTAACGGTGACCATACCAAGATCTGCAAGTTTATTCTCGCTTTGATTTCTTCTTAGGATAGGTGTCTTGCCTATGGTCTGTTCTAGAAGCTTCATGGTGTCACATCTATCCCATATGTATATCTCTTTGGAAATAAGCACATATTGACATTTTACTCAAATAAACAAGTCAAACGTTGATCAAACAGAAAATTTTAATTTTACACATTTCCTTGCCCCACCAACCTTTGGTGATGAACTTGCGTCTCTTACTAGTGACGTAGGGTTGGGAAAGGATGGAAATGCCCTTACTCACCTATGCCTTGCCCACGGTGATAAACCCACGCTTCTTACTAGTAGCGTGGGGCAAAGTGTAGGGGGTCCTCTTGACAAATAAATGCAAATGGTCATACGCAAACAATTCAAACTTTCAAACTTTGAGTCAAAAAAATGAATCAGATGTTCAAAATCCCAAAGAGTTAAAATCCTAAAAACCCAGATTTTGTCTACTATGTGGCCATCTACGAGTCTAAGTTTGGATAAACCACAAAGCAAGTTGCATCCAAAACTATGAAGTCACTCGAGTGGAGTTGACTTGTAGCTTCCAATTTGGTTCCGCCAAAGCTTTTTCTGTCTTTCATCACTATCATTTCACCACATTTCATAACTTGCGCCCTTCTTGGCTCTTGGTGATAAGCCCTCGCATCTTACTAGTTGCGTGGAGTTAGGAGTGGGGCAAGTTAATATGTTCATCATACTAGTTATATTCATCACTCTGCAAAACAAACATGAGGTATCCAAAATTACTTACAGAAGCTAAGATTCAAAATCACATTATATCTACATATATCAGCATCATGAAATACACAAAAGAAAACAAGCATTTGCATCATTTGTTCTCCATTGCATACATTCTAAAAAGCATGTAAACATACATCGTAGTATACACAAAGAAGATGGAAATAGAAAGGAAACCATGAGTGCCAAGATTTTGATCCAAAACGAATGCGTATATATAAATAATCAATGTTTATATACAATGCCATCATGCACTAGGCATGGTCAAAACACTCAAAGAGCCCGTGATATACAAAAGAATATATAAAACAAAATCTATGAGAGCCAAGTGGCTTCTCAATCCCTGCGAGACCCCTCCGAAGGTGCACGCCCACGCCTAGGACTCCGGCTACGCCGGCGCTCTGAATGTACGGAGGGCTCAGGATCCCGAGGGGCAGCCACGGTCTCACCACGAGAATGGCTCCTCATAAGGTGCTCAGCCGTCCTGTACCCCGCTAGCTCGGTGCGAAGGGTCGATACCATCCTGGCCACATGCCAGACTGGAGAAAAAACGTCGGTATGCCTACCGGCTGCTGAAGGCTCCCCAGCATCTACGGACAGCTCTGCACGGGTCCTATCCATGGGGATCATCAGGGAATCGGTACATACCCTGTGGATCAAATCCCGCCACTCATCAATAGTCTCTGCAAACAAAGGAGAAAACGAATTAGAAACTAAACAAGAAACTAAAAGATACAAGATAGCAACTAAGGAGAGCCTACAAACAAACATTAAAAGGGAGAGAGGGTAACTTACTCGGATCACCAGGCCTCCAGGATGGGTCGCTGGGGCCAGCACCTGCCGCGGATGCCACTGCCGACTGAGGGGCTGCTCCTGTGGCGGGAGCAACGTATCACCCCGCAATGGACTCATCCTCTCCACCACGGCCCTGGGAGAGTGGCTCCTCTGAAACCAGAGTCACCCTCTCCGCGCTCTGCTCGGCCCTCTCTACTGCCTGCATAATGTCCTGAGTGTCATGCCACTCAGGATCACTGTCATCGCATCCTCCTCTGACCCTCCCTCTGTGAACTCCTCAGACTCGGAGTCAATATCAATAGGGTCATCGCTGCTATGAGCAGGACCCACAACAATCTGAAGCAAAGGTGCCCGAGGTGCACCGGCTCTCCCTCTAGCACGAACTATCCTCCTGGCTACAATGGGAATGCCATGAATAACCACTATCCAACCTCGGCCTCTAGGCCCCCCTCTGGCCTCACGAACTGATCTGTAGACTGGCGCCACTGGGGGAAGCATGCTCGTGTATGGTAGGCCAAACTGCTGAGGAACTCGGCCAAAAGGGTGCACCTCCACTCGTCCCACTCGATCAATGAGCTACCCTGTGGTGGAGCAGGAGATCAAGGTAAGAGCCTCCTCACCCCATATGCCGGCCATGAGCTGGTATGGTGTCGCCTCCATATCGGTGGTAGTCAGGGAGGCCACTGGCTGATGAGGTGCTCTAAGCACCGACATGTCCGTCCATCTGGCTGCCCTCACAGCCCCAGGATCTGCCACCTCCACACCCCTGCCATAAGGGATGAAATGCTCGTAGACCCAACTCATGACTAGAGTCGGGTGGCTCAGTGACTGCCCCTGTAGATGGGCCACCCTGTATAGATCATGGTAGGTGGTCCCAAGAATATCTATACCCCAAGCGTATATCCGACCATGCCCCTCTATCTGTGGTAATAATAGGGGCCCAACAGTATAACAATTTGTCCCCTCCCTTGTCCCCGATCAGTCTCGAGGCAAGGATCGCCATGATGGCCTTGACGAAGCAAGGGGATAGGCAAAGAAGGAATGGATCGAACTCTCACCCCCTTCTTCGACCCCGTGGAGATGACTGCATCTCCCATATATGTCACCCACTGTGCAATTTGTGCCCGTGAGCCTGTTGTCTCTAAAGTGAGTCACCTCCCGATGATCGGGACCCCCAGAATGCGGTAGACATCCTCTAATGTAATGGTCCACTCACCACGGACCCCAATCGATCGGAAGGTGTTCCGATCTACATCCCAGTAAGAGAATAAGTCACAAAGGATGTGACTAGATGGTGCAACATGGGGCACGTGTGATATGCGCAGTATGCCAACCCTATAAAGTGTGTCCTCCTCATCTTGTGAGAGGGCATCCAGTACCCCTGGGAGCCAATCACACTCCCTCTCTCTGCTCCATCGGATGTACTCCTCTCTCACCTGCATACACCCAAAAACACACAAAACAAAGTAAGTTATCATCTAGGCAATACTGAGAAAGTCATAAAAGCACGTAGAAATGCTAAAAATACAAACACAACCTCAAAAATAGGTTCCTTTTGCATTCTGTGCAAAAATGCCACCCTGAGGGGAGGCGGTTTTAAAGGTGGCGGTCATGTAACCGCCCGCCTTAAAGGCGGTCGGTCGTGGTCCGAAAACCCACGCGGGTTTTTAACCTAAAAAGGCCTAAAAAGTGCAAAAATGGCCATTTAACCTAAAAATAGAGCCTACCCAGTAGGCGCCCCCCCTAGGTGGACCTTTTAACACTAGCATTTTCAAAAATGACCCCCATTGCAAAGAATTTAGCATTTCAAATTTAAGGGGGTAAAAACAATAAATTGAAGAAAACTAACCTGTGATCGCTGAGGGCGGTGTTCCGCACGTGGAGGCATGATCACTATCTCGTTGCGGATGTTTCGACTCTACTCACGCAAGAAACCGTCACCGTGGGTCCCAGAGCTCAAAATCAACCAAATCAACTCGCGCAAATGAATAGGAAAATGGGCCCACTTTCATACATATAGCACTCTGCTTTCATTTTAAAATGACTTTTTCACAGGTTTGGAGCGCTGATGGAGGTAAGTTCCTATCCCCACATAAATGGTACGTTCTCGTTCCCTGTTATTCTTAGCGTTTATTTTTCAGACTATTGTATCTATCTGCACTTGAAGTTCTCTTTTCATTTTGCAGGTAGCGGGAATTTTGGATGGCGTCATTTCAACACACGGATGTGTAAGGTATAACTTCTAAACTTCCCATTTCGGAACTGCCATACTCGGACCCACCATTTTACGCCTCTTCATGGCTAAAACGCTTCTCCGAGGGGGCAATATGTACGTACCCAAAATCGTAAGGTACTGTACTGCGCAGAACAACGTGACAAGTGCCCCAATGATGATACAGGTCTCCTCGCAAAGTGTTCGGAATCCGGAAAAGATCTCCAAGTGTGCGTTAACATCCCGCATGCCCCGCTTAGCCCCCACATGCTTTGTTTTCCCTTTTCCCCTCTTTTTTGGGCCTTTTTCCCTTTAGTGCCAAAACCGCACCCTGCGTAGGGCGGCGGTGGTCTCAACCACCGCCCCGATTAGGGCAGGCGGTCCTCATAACCCGCCCCTGCTCAAAGTGGCGGTCCTTTACGCATTTTCTAGAAAGCATTTTGACGCGACTCACGTAAAAATCAACGTTTCACCAGCTTTCCTTTCCGACTTGGGCTTGCATTTATGTTTTTGGTCCCCTGGAATAGTGTTTAGCCATTGTTTATTGTTTGAGAGTTCAGTTTGGTTTTGATCTTTGGGTGAATGCAATTCTATAAATAGATTGCTTGTGCTCAAGAAAATGGCCCTCAATTTTTGCCTCTGGATTTCCTTTTGCAATAGATTTAGTTTTCCTTTTGCTTAGAATGTTTAGTTTCATTCCTTTGTATGCTTAGTTAGCATTGTTCAGCTTGTTGGTAAGCCACAAATCCATCTTGTGCAAGCAGTGTTGTTGTTTTATCCAATCCATTGGAATAGAATAGCTTAGGAAGCCATTAAAGTTGTAGGTTTTGCTCCTCAAACAGGATAGTTCAGGTTCTAGACACTTTATGTTGCATGACTCGCAATAAATCCCACTAGGAATTACATAAGCCAAGCTCTGTACTCTTGCGCTATCCCTCTCCTACTCGCATTATATTCAGTCTACATTCTAAGCTGCCTTTGTCCCAAAATCTACTTCCGTTGATGCTAGCATTACACGCTTTTCTGGATTCACGTGAACACGAAGGAACGAGGAGATCACACTGAGGGGACAAGATCACACACACCATTGGATTCGCCACTGTTCTGCAAAATCCAGGTTCTAGCTTTCAAAGTTCTAAAGTTAGAAATATATCAAATAGAGTAGATAATCACTTCTTTTCAGTTAAGTTTACTTTCGATATTGCCAGGGAAGTTGTGGGGATTGATAGTTTCTGAGAAACTATGATTCATTCCTCACTTCTGAGGTAGGATCAAAAGTCTGGAAAATAGATTAAGCAAGTTATTTCATTATTTAGAATAGATCTAAAATTACACGGAAAAATAACTACACTCGGTTATTTTGTTTGTTTTAAGTTTTATCTTAGTTGTCGAATTCTAGATACGTTTAAATAGTTTTTATTAAAATTCTTAAAAAATTTCTCGAAAAAATAGAAGTTATATACATGTTTTAGATTCATTCCACGTAGTTAAAAATTTTCTTTTATTGCAGTTAGATTTACATTATTGTTTTGTATGACAATCACGGGACCTAGGGAGCCCAGGGAATATGTATTTGAGCCAATTGTGCCTCAACCCAACCTCATCACAGCAATAGTTGACATAGATCAAAATCTTAGGATCCAAGTCTTCCAAACAACAATAGATTTACAACTGATCAGCTCTCAGTTGAGGGGATTAAATATAGAAGATGACCAAGCACACACGTTTTGGTCAAATCAACCAAACTACAGATTACCCTAGGCAAACATTCACATGACTGTAGAAGGGTTCGAAAGAGAACAAACCTTTGGTTGTGATCCTTTGGTCCCACAGCCAGATGCAGGAGACACTCTTCTAGATATAGATACCAGCCTAAGAATCCAGGTTGCAAGAATGCCTGTGAGGTACTCTGAGAAGATCGCACAGTTATTAATCCTAAATATAGAAGCTGAGAAAGCATATGATTATTGGATACTAGGGATTAGGACTTGATTTCATACATGACCATAGCAGGACCACAACAACCAAGAATCTACGGTTGTGATCCACAAATCCCGCAACCTAACGAATCCATAAGTCAATCTGATATAGACACTGGTCTACGCACGTTAGTATTCAGATATACCCCACTTCCACCCGCCATCGTCGAACAACTATCCTTACTAGATATAGTGGCTAACAAAGCTAGAGAATTCTGGACTAGGCCAGAGAATCATCCGTAGAGTCGATTGTAGTCATCACCCACCATATGACCTTATCTGGAGACATATACGAAACTATCCCAGGTCATTTTCCACGTATTCCACAACCCATAGATCGAATCATGCCAGAGCTCGATATTGATTGGAGCCTTCGAGCAGTCATCCTTGCCGATCGATCTATCACACCAGTTCAGGTTAGAAGGGCCTTCTTTGCCTTAGATTCACAAATTCCACTAGTGCGTATTGAAGACATTAGATTGCCTAACTAGTCTTGTCTATATCCCACGCATATTCCATCCCCACCGGTTGTCTCGGCACGACCTCGGAGGTCGGGTACGTGGAAGAGTTACTTGTAGATTCCCATGCTCGCTTGTCGCTTTTCCGGCGTACAATGTCCCATGCAAAACCATTCAGGAAGAAACAAATGCCAATCAATCCACTCCTATCTCTTAAGATGCAAGAGGAAATAAAGAAACTGAGGGATGGAGGGATTATTCAGCCCACAAGGTATTCTTCTTGGGTTGCACACCTAGTACCGGTTAGAGAGAATAATGGTGACATGATGCTGTGTTTTGATTTCTGAAATCTGAACAAAGCATCAATGAGGGATAATTATCCTTTATCAAACATGGAAAACATGTTGTAGCTAGTGACTGGTTTTGAGCTACTTTCTACCTTGGATGGTTTCTATGGTTATAACTAGGTTGTGTTGAAGGAATCAAAAAGGATTAAAACAACCTTTACCACCCCTTGGGGAACATATGTGTTTGTCAGGATGCCATTTGGACTGATGAATGCTAGAGTAACATTTTAAAGAGCAATGGACGTTGCTTTTACTGGTTACATCAATGATTTTATTGTTGTCTACCAAAATGATGTAACTGTGTTATCTAGAAATAGAAGTGATCACTTGCTACACTTGGAAAAGATTTTAATAAGATACAGAGAATATGGCATTTGACTCAATCCAAAGAAGTTCCATTTTTGAGTGCAGAAGGAAAAGTTTCTCGGTCACATTGTGTCACAAGAGGGGGTGATGATTGATCTAGAAAGGGTAGAGGCCATCAACAAGGTTCCAATCCCAAGAACAATGAAAGGAATTTAGTCCTCCTTTGGGTAGATAAATTTCATCAAAGATTTATATCAAACTTTGTTGAGTTGACCATTCCAATCACCTCCATGTTAAAGAAGGACCAGGTCATCAAGTGGGAGGAGGATGCCATTCAATATTTCAATAGGATTAAAGAGGCACTAAAGCATGCACCTGTTCTAGCAGCTCTAGATTATAAGAATCCCTTTCAACTATTCTCTTTTACTTCAGAGAACACTATTGCATCTGTCATGTTGCAGAAGGATGATGAAGGGGATGAGAGGCCAATTGCCTTTTTCAGTAAGGCATTGCAGGGGCTAATCTGAAATACACTATTATGGAGAAACAAGCATTTTCCTTGGTAAAAGCAACAAAGGTTTTCAGGCCTTACATTTTGAGTTTTAAGATTGTTGCTTATGTTCCCCACACCATGGTGAAAGACATCTTATCAGAGATGGAAGTATCAAGAAAAATATGCATATGGGTGAACAAGTTATTAGAGTATGACATGAATATCCAAACCACGAAGCTAGTGAGAGGTTTGGGCTAGCTAAGCTTATAAATGAGAGAAACCTGCAAAGGGTTGAGGTGAATGAGGTAGGGGAAGAAAGGGTAGATGTCTCTGAGAAACTAATGAGTTTTGAGTGGTACAAGGATGTGATTTTTTATCTCAGACATTTATACTTCCCTGAGTATTTGAGTAAGAACCAAAAAGGGCCCTTAAGTTGGTTTCCTAGAAATATGTCATTACTGATTATGGGTTATCTTGGAAAAACCTTGAGGGAATCCTCTTAACGTGCATTTCTGAAGATGAAGCCCCCAAGATAATTGTTGATCTCCATGGAGGAATTTTTGGGGGGAATTTTGCTGGAAGGGTCACATCACACAAGATTTTGAGGGTTGGTTCTTGGTGGCTATACGTACCCAAAATTGTAGGGTATTGTACCACCAGAACGATGTCACAAATGCCCTAATGATGATATAGGTCGACTCACAAGGTGTTCAAAATCTAGGAAAGCTCGCCAAGTGTATGTTAGCATCCCAAGCACCTTGTCTAAGCTTTGTGTACTTTGTTTTATCCCCTGCCTTTCTTTTTCTATCTTTTTGACCTTTAGTGACGAAACCACCACCCAGCCACGGTGGCGGTCCTATAACCGCCACCCTGCTTAGGGCAGCGGTCCTTTACGCATTCTCCAGCACGTTCTTTTGATCGTGACTTGTGTAATTTTTCAACATTTACCAACTTTTCTCAAACGCCTTAGCTCGTATTAATGTTTTATGTTCCCTGGAATAGTATTTCTTCATTGTGTAATGGTAAAAGAGTTCTAATAGGAATTACCTTTGGGTGAATGTGAAATCTATAAACAGCCAACTTGTTTTCAAGAAAATGGCCCCTCAACTTCTCATTTCTATTGTTTAATCTTTCAATTTCTTGCTTAGAATTCATTTTGTTTTCATGTTTTGCATCCATGCTAGTTTTTCCTTTGCTATTAGAAGCCATTCGATCTTCTTGCTTCAGTATTGTTCATTGTTGTTCATACAAATTAGTTTAGAGTAGAGTAGTGTCATTTGTAGATTGAATCCATTAGAGTTGCAGGTTGTGTTCTTCACAGAAGGTAGATTCTAGAATCTCTCGGTACACTTGTGTTGTATTCCCATAATAAATCCCACAAAGAATTGCATATGCCAAGCTTTGTCACTTGTGTTGTCCCTCTCCTACTTGCATTATATTCGGTCTATATCCAAAGCTGCCATTGTTCAAATACCTTCTTCTATTGATGCTAGCATATACACGCTCTTCTGGATTCACGTGAACACGAAGGAACAAGGAGATCATTTTGAGGGGAAAAATTCATACACTACTGGATTCGCCACTGTTCTACAAATTCAAGGTTTTATCTGTTAAAGTTCTAGTTAAAACATATCAAATAGAGTAGTGAATTATTTCATTTCAGTTAAATTTCACTTTCAATATTACCGGGAAGCTGTGGGGATTGATAGTTTCTCAGAAACTATGATTCATTCCTCACTTCTGAGGTAGGATCGAGAGTCTTTCAATTAAGTTAATCAACTATTTAGTTATTTCAGAGAAAATCACAATCGCACACAGAAAGTAGTCAGTCTTTGGGCTACCTTGCTTGTTTTAATTTTTTATTAGATTAGTTTTCATTTTCTGAATATATTAGATTAGTTTCTCTTTTAATTCTATTAAAAATTCTATCAAAAATACAAAAAATAGAGGAATATATATATGTTGTAGATATATCTTGCATAATTAGTTTATTTTGTTTCAGTTAAGCTTTATATTGATCTTGTATGACAATCATGGGACCTAGGGAGCCCAGGGAATACATTTTTGAGCCAATTGTGCCTCAACCAAATCTTGTTGCAGCATTAACTGACATAGACCAAAATCTCAGAATTTAGGTCTTCCAAACAACAAAAAACCTACAAGAAGTCAAAGCAAATAGCTAAAAGGATTAAACATATAAGATTACAAAGCACACACATTCTAGTCAAATCAACCAAATTATAGACTACCTTGATAGATATCCATATGACTTTAGAAGGACTTGAAAGAGAGAAAACATTCGATTGTGATCCACTAGTCCCACCACTAGATGCAAGAGACCTCCTCGTTGATATAGACACTACCTTACGTATCCAAGTTTCCATAACACCTGTTAGGTACTCCAAGAAAATTGTGCAACTTTGAGTTCTAAACGTAGAGGCCAAAAGGAATATGATTACTGGATACTCGGAATTAGGGATTGACTCTTCATATGACAATAGGAGGTCCACAGCAACCACAAACTTATGGTTGTGATCCACAGGTCCCACAACCCAAGGGGCCTACAAATCAATCAAGTATTGACATCAACTTACGAACATTGGTGTTTAGGTCCTCTCCACTTCCACCAGACATTATCACACAACCATCATTATTAAACATAGTAGCTAATCAAGCTAAAGATTTCTTGACTAGACAAGAGAATCGTCCATAAAACACCAAAAGATCCACTACACATTTAGCCATTCCATTTTCATGACCTTTTCAGGAGATATATACGAAGCATCCATAGGTCATCTTCCACGTATCCCACAACCCATAGATCGGATCACGACAGAGCTCAATATTGATTGGAGCCTTCGAGCAGCTATCCTCACCGAACGATCTATCACACCGATTCAGGTTAGGAGGGCCTTCTTTGCCTTAGATTCACAGATCCCATTATTACGTGTTGAAGACATAAGATTACCTAACTAGTTTATCTACACCCCACGTGTATTCCATCCCCACCATTGTCTCGGCATGACCTCGGGAGGTCGGGTGCGAGGAAGAGTTACTTGTAGATTCCCATGCTCGCTGGTCACTTTTCCATCATACAAAATTGGTGAACCCGACGTGAAATGGAACAATTGCTTCACTTTCACACTCTTCTTTTTAGTTTTATCCACCTTCGCTTCTTTCCATCATTCTGCGGGTATTTATATACCCCCGAATATGTCGGGATATGATGCATATGGTAGACCTCTCCTAGGTCTTGAAGCATGTTATGATCAATTAAATAGATAACCATCACCCTCGCTCTTAGCATGGGGTGACAACTATTCAACTAACCAATTTTCAACACAAACTCCACCTCAAAGGACTAGATATAGTTCTTCTTTTGAAATAGAGGAGTTGGATCAACTCACTCAAATGCAACAACCAGATCTTTCAGGCTCAAACAACATGATGCTCACTAGAGAATCTGGTTCATCTCCTCGGGTGTTGCTTAGACTAGAAATTAGTAGACAGTCAGATCCATATCTGTTTTTAGATGACGAATACTTAGCACGTTATGCTAGGAGTGAACAATGCTCTCAAAATATGTACCCACCTATAGGAGGTTTGCAAACACAACCCGAGGTCTCGTTCCAAGAAAACACCCCCATTCCTCCACCTATAGGAAATGCCCTCGGTGAAACTTGGCAGGGCAACGATCAGTTCATAGTAGGGTACCATATGTCTATACAACCTCAAGGTATACAACCACCACTAAGGAAAAATACCGTGTCTTCACCAAACGAGGTCATCTCAGCCTTAGTTGAGAAGGTTAGAGGGTTGGAACTTGCTCAAGAAAATAAAAATTCACAGTTCATGCAAGCAGGAACTTCCAATCCTCCACATCAACCCAACCAAGTAGACCTCCTCACAAGAATAGGCATGTTGAGCATGCCTCCTCAGTATTTACAACAAATGCCAACTAGAACCACATTTTCAAACGTTGCTCCAGTTAAGAATATGATACCTCTCGGCTTAGCACAAAACAACCCATTCTTGAGCAATGCTTCTCCATACTTAAACATGTATTCCAAATCACCACAGGGAGATATGTTCTCTTCTCCCAAAATGTTCACTCAACCACAGGGATTTCCTTATGCCCCTGCAAATACATATGCTATGCCATATCAACAACCCATTCCACCTCCACCCCCTCAGCAAACACCATCAATGGTCGAAACCTATGTGATAGGGACTTATTAAGAATATTTGAAAGAACCTTTAGACTTCACTATACGAAGCGTCATGCTTCCAAGACCTCTCCCCGATCTACCCAAGTACAAAGGGGAGGGAGAACCGAATGCACATATTAAGGCATATGCCATAGCCATTCGAGAACTACTCTGTTGGGATGGAGTTGTTGCTAAAATATTCCCCAAAACTTTAGAGGGTATTTCCCTCGACTGGTATTATAGAATACATGAAGCCTCAATACATTCATTTAAACAACTTGTTTCAGAGTTCATCAAGGCGTTCGACATGAACAAATTATTGAGAACATGAATAAGGGAATTCTTGCATATTAAACAAGAACACAATGAATCTGTTGCTCATTTCATCCAAAGATGGCGTACAATCCTCTATTCTTCAGCAAGTGCTCCAAACATGAATTAGATGGAACTATGTGATTTATTCCTTCAATCTCTTAGCAGAGAGATAAAGGAAGAAGTCCAAAAGTTCCCACTAAGAACTTATGATGAAGTGCTCAAGAGCGTTCTCCGAATAGATCAAGCTACAATAGATAGTGGTCGCAAGACATATGGAACAAATGGGAGGTTAATCATCCCCAACCAAAACACTACGACCTATCCTACTACTACAAATGCCAATCAAGGACCTAAAATCCTTAACAAAAACTATGAAGTGACAACAGATGGAGTGACTGACCAAACTAAAAGAGAAAATGTTGTAAATGTTCCACCACTAGTTAACAATCAACGAAACAACAATTTTACCCCAACAATCAACGCGGTGGATTTTAATCATCCCTAACAACAACAACAACAACAATGGAAAATCTAGACACAGGGTCCAAGTCAAAACTCAACTGGATATCAAAACCAAAACCAAAGGCAACAAACGCAAAACTTTAATCCTAATAGTCAACAGTTTAATCAGAGTTTTGGACCACAACACGTGCCAAACCAATAACCTAGGAGTTATAATCCCAACTCGTATTATGGTTTCAAAAAATTTGAGGCCATGACACTAGGACTTTCCACGATTACAATAAGTTCATGCAACGTTTTCCAGAAGAACAAAGACAACTCTTCATAGATATGTTCTTAACAGATTTCGACTCCTATGCCAAATACTTTCACAGGGGTAGTTTCCCCTCAAAATGCACCTCTTAAGATCTTCAATGATCCACTTCCAAATCACAATAACAATAATAAATTAAATCAAAATGGGACAAACAAAGGTGTAATGACAGAAATAATGATCATGAAGCCTCAACTTCACTAAATCCACCCATCACACCGCAATTAGGAAATCAGCCACGAACCAAGATAGTTGGTCTAGTGGAGTTAGATACTGAGCTGCACGTAGAAGCCATAACAAGAACACGAGAATATTCTTCTCAACCAAATCCAATCTATCCACTAGAACCAGATAACATTCAACAAACATTGGTAAAACCCATGGGTGCTTATGATTTAATTAATGACTTAACAAAGACCTTCTCTCACATCTCCTTTTTGGACTTGTTGAAAAAATCTCCTACCCATAGGGTTGCTCTTTTAGAAGCACTAGGTCTAGGTCATTTAATTAACATCACTCCACCTCCCAAAACACAAGTAAACCATATAGACTTCGATATCCACCCTCCAGGGCAGCCAGATAGGGATACCGAGTTTATATTCGACATAAACAAAATGCCAACAGATGCTGAAATTGCACGTAGAGGTGAACTGGCCTTGCATTTACAAGTGTGGGTTTACAATAATTATGTTAAACGCGTAATGGTTGATGGTGGGGTAGCAGTTAACATTGTCCCCTTCTCTTTCCTTCAAAAGCTAGGATATGGAGAAACAAACTGTTCCACAAAAATAAATACGCTAAGAGGTTATGATAGCCTTAAGGCTACTTCAATTGGGACTATAATATTACTAGTCACCTTAGGACCCAAGACAATCCTCACCGAGTTTTATATCATAGATCAGGAAACCAACTATAATATGATCCTTGGTCGACCATGGATACATCGCATGAAAGCAATCCCTTCTATGTTATTCCAGGAAATAAGATTCTTACACCTAGGAAAGATATTCGTAGCAAAAGGTGACCCAAAACCATTTGACATACACCTAGCAGACTTGAAGAAAATACCAGGCGTTCACTCTGAGTTTGAACTCCCAACAAACCAACTTAACAAACCAATCGACTCAAAACTGGAAGAAAAATTAATACCTATAATAGAACTAGAAATTATGAACCTAGTCAAGGGCATCCCAGCCCTCAAGGATGAAGCTAACATTGTAGAAACAATGTCATTAGGAACTACTGTAAAATTTTTTGAATTACTAGAACAAGATCTACCAATTTTCCTACCATTTGATTCCACAGGTATGGGATGTACCCTAGGAGTTGGTTCTCTTCCAGCAGAGGAACTTTGCATGGTAGAAGTAATCGAAACAAAGAAATAGATGCAAAGAATGTCCCAACATCCATTTTTCCTAGTAAATATTGGACTCTCCACTTCGATGGAGCTAGATGTCACTATGGAGCCGGGGCAGGTGTGATCTTTACTTCTCCTGAGGGAAAGATCCTACCTTTTTCTTTTAAGTTAAACTTTGAATGTACAAACAACCATGATGAGTACGAATCCCTCCTCCTTGGCCTCATCATAGCCAAAAGGATCGATGTTAATGACATCAAAGTGTTAGGAGAATCGTAATTAGTTGCAAACCAAGTCTCTAAAGTATATGAGACTAGAGTTGAGCACTTACATCTCTATAAAACAACGGTATTAGATCTAAGCAAAGGATTTGAATTCATATCCATTGAGGTAATCCCACAAGAATAGAACCTTCTCGCAGATTCAATAGCAACCTCAGCTTCACATTTTACCCCAAGTAATGAGTTGGAAGATACAAGTTTCAGGGTATCACTTCGTACTGAACCATTGGTGAATAATATATCAATGAACCCTCTTCTAACACATGCAGCTAAGAATGAGTCTTCTATCTTACATCATGTTGACAATGATAAAGTCACTCTTGAATAGCTAAATGCCTATGCAGAGCTATACCTTGCTCACCGTATAGTTGATCTTTCCCTAATACCACACTCCTCTTCCTACTTTGGAAATCCCACGATAGAGTCTCCTCCACAGAAAGATCTCGATATCTACGAGATAGAAAATGGAGAAATCTTGGAACTACCTCCATCCCCACCTGAATTTGAAGAAGGTAACGCTTCTTTGATAGAAGAAACCATTGACATAAACATTGGAACGAAGGAAGAACCAAGAATTTTGAAGTTGGGATCCTCATTAACTCTAGAAGAAATAAAAATACACTCCCAAATCCTCACAAAACATCAAAAGGCTTTTGCATTTAATTATAAAGAAATGACGGGTATCGCACCACAAGTTGCGGTACATAATCTCGTCACTAAACCAGATGCGAAGCCAATTAAATAGAAGGCAAGACCAATGAAGCCAAAAGTGGCTCTCATGGTAAAAGAGGAAGTAGTAAAACTTCTCCAAGTAGGATTCATCAAGCCCATTGACTATTCAAAATGGGTATCTAATATCGTTCTTGTCCTTAGAAAGAATGGGAAGATACGCATTTTTCTAAATTTTCGGGATATTAACAAATCTTGTCCCAAAGATGATTTCCAATTACCATCCATTGACATTATCATTGATGCAACATCTAGATTTGAATAGTTATCCCTCATGGATGGGTTCTTAAGGTACAATTAGATTAAAATATCTGAACAAGATCAAGCCAAAACCACATTTATAACTCCCTGGGGAACTTATTGTTATGTTGTCATGCCATTTGGTCTTAAGAACGCCAGCGCTACGTATCAGCGGGAAATGACTTATATATTCCATGATCTTATCCATAAAATTGTGGAATCATATGTGGATGACTTGTTGGCCAAGGCCAAGAAATGTTGTGATCATCCGGAAGTGCTCTATATCATCCTCTCATGACTAATTGAGTATGGTGTCACATTAAACCCAGAGAAGTGCGTGTTCGGTGTAACAGGAGGCAAACTTCTAGGATACATTATATCTTCATGAGGGATTGATGTTGATCCGGACAAAATATGGGCTGTTCTCAAAATAATCCCACCTTCGATGAGTCTGGAATTAGGTCATTTCTTGGGAAACTCGGTGTAATCCAAAGGTTCATCCCAGATTTAAGCTTTTCCATTCATCCAATCAACAATCTACTCAAGAAATATTATAGCGTCGATTGGACTGAAGATTGCAACGAGGCCTTCAAAGCAGTTAAGCACTTCTTGTTGTCACCACCCACGCTAATACCTCCTAAGCCAGACTACCCTTTGATCCTATACTCACAAGCCACTCATGTCTCATTAGCTTGCATGCTTTGGCTCAAAAAGACGATGACAAACGAGAATGCATGATCTATTTCATTAGCCGAATGTTGCTCGATTATGAAACACGTTACACACAGGAAAGAGAGAAATGCCTTGCCATAATTTTTGCAACAAAACGTTTGAGACATTACATGTTAAACCAGGAAACAAGAGTCATTGTAAAGATAGACCATTAACGAACATTTCTCACACAAGGATATTTATCTAAAAAGGTTGGCCATTTCATAACCCTAATGGGAGAATTTGAGTTAACATTCGTAAACCAAAAATCTGTTAAAGGAAAATCATTACAGACTGGTTAGCTAAAAATCCACTAGATGGAGGCGAGCTGGTAGATCTAGACTTTCCCGATGAGTGTGTATACTTTGTCAAAACTAGACCCCCCATTTCTACATGTCCCTGGTATACTAATATCATCAATTTTATCATGGACCATACATACCTGGAAAGTACCACATCACAACAAAGAAGGTGGTTATGCATTATTACCACTAAATATGTTGTTTTAGACCAAGTACTCTATTGTAGAGCCTTTGACGGCATGCTTCTAAGATGCGTCGACATAGAAGAATCCAAGAGGATTCTTCATGAATCCCATAGTGGGATATGTGGGGGCCACTTCAGTGGTCACGCCACCGCTCGCAAAATACATCGGATGGGCTATTTTTGGCCTAGTCTTGAATTTGTACGTAAGTGCCACAAATGCCAAGAATTCTCTCACAAGATTCACATTCCAACATCGCTACAACCAATAGTGACTCCATGGCCCTTCTCCATGTGGGGTCTAGACTTGATAGGGAAATTCTCTCCCTCATCAACCAATGGCCATAATTTTATAATCACAGCCACGTAATATTGTACCAAATGGGTGGAGGTCATGCCTCTCACCACTGTACTAGGTTCAGTGATTGCCAAATTCATTTTGAACCAAATTATCTGAAGGTATGGTGTCCCACAAGTCATTATCTCAGATAATGGCATGTCCTTTAAGAACAACGAGGTTCATGAGCTATGTAGAAATTTCAAGATAAACCATCACACGGCCTCTCTTTACTACCCTCAAGCCAATGGGTAGGCTGAAGTGACAAACAAAATGTTGAAAGATATTCTCCTAAAAAGTCAACGAGAACAAACAAGATTGGCATTTAAAACTATATCCGGCCTTGTGGGCCAACCGAACCTAAATAAGAAGACCAACAGGAGTAAATCCTTTCTCGCTGGTATTCAGAGCAGAAGCAGTTCTCCCACTTGAGGTTGAAATACCCAGTCTTCGCATCTCATTACAAGGGATTATGGACAAAGAAGCTTACAAGGAGGCAGGCCTCTCTCAACTAGAAATCCTTGATGAGGCTAAGTTAAATGTCGAACAATGGCATAGAGCCTACGCTGACCGGATGTGTCGGCAGTATAACAAAAAAATTCTATGAGCGAGAAATATATGAAGGAGATCTAGTTCTAAGACTAGACAACTAGATCGATAAGAAAACCGGTGAAGGAAGAAAGTTCCAGCCCAAATGGTTTGGCCCATACCAAGTCATGAAGGACTACAGAAATGGTGTGTATCTCTTGTGCACACTAGAAGGTGAGGAATTTGGTGAAACTGTCAATTCCTTGCACCTTAAGCGGTTTTACGCATAAAACATCAAAGTCTTTTAGCTTCTTCATTCTATCCATTTCGTTAAAATGATAGTCGATGAGCTTACTCTTAAAACAATTTGTTATAAATTTCTAAAGATATTGGAAAAGATATTCATATCACATCTCTTCAAACATCATCAAATATTTTCAAATCTTCTCATCAATTTCGACAGACAAACATTGATGAAACCATACCAAGACCTGCATACTTGGCTTTGCTCTTTCTTTCTACTAGGTGAAGTTGTCCTTGCCCATGGTCTATTTTGGAAGCTTCTTGGTGTCACATCTATCCCTCTTAAAATCTCTTGGAATGAAAGGATATCCCAAAGTCATAAATCAGAAATGTCAAAATCAAATGAAATCAAAAGCACCAAGCAAACAAAATATTTTATTTTACAAACTTCTTTGCCCCATCAACCTTCAGGTGATAAGCCCACATCTCTTACTAGTGATGTGAGGTTGGGAAAGGAAAGAAGTTCCCTTACTCACTTGTATCTTGCCTTTGGTGACAAACCCATGCTTCTTCCTAGTGGCGTGAGGCAAGGTGTGGGGGGTCCAATCACACAAACTAACAAATCTTGGTAAGCTAAAAACACAAGTCAAATTCTGTTAAGAGAAAGCAAATATCCAAATATCCAAATTCCAAAGAGATCAAATCCTCAAAACCATATTTTGTCAACTAGGTTGCCATTTATGAATCTAAGTCTAGATAAACTGAAAAGTAAGTGACCTTCTAAGCTTGGTAGTAGTTCTGAGTAGGGTGGGTGTGTAGGTCCAAATTTGGTTCTTGTTCTTGGTTTATCTGTCTCTCATCATTCCATTGAGTCAAACTCATACAATTTGTGCCCTTCCTAATTCTTGGTGTTGAGCCCTTGCGTCTTACTAGTTTTGTGGATTTGGGATTGGAGCAAGTTGATCTCTTTATCACTATGCATTCATCACATTTTTCCAATATAAGAAGGAATTACAAACATTGCCCAAAGAGTTCAAAATTTCAGTACTACCATATGTTAGTATCATCTCATATCAACACTGCAAAAACATATAGAGTAAAACATTCTATTTACTATCATTTGTTGTCCATTGCATACATTCTAGAAACATGAAAAGCAAATATTCTAAAAACATCTAAAAACACATTTAGAAAATGAGTCACAAAATTCAAGATACCAAGAGTCTAGATCCAAAGATATATATATATATATATATCAGGTTTCATATACAATGCCATCATGCACTAGGCATGGTCAAAATCACTCAATGAGCCAAGAAAGTACAAAAATACTCTTATAAACAACCTAATAAGGTCACTACAAAAAAGAGCCAAGTGGCCTCTCAATCCCTATGGGATCCCTCAGAAGGCACACGATCACGTCTAGGACTCCGGCTACACCGGCACTCTGAGTGCACTGAGGGCTTGCGGTCCCAAACAGTAGCTGTAGTATCGCTATGAGAGCATCTCTTCCTCATCAGGAACTCTACAGTCCTATACCCAGCTACCTCGGCATGGAGGGAAGTCATGATCTTGGTCGCATCCCAGACATGGGAAAAAACATCGGTATGCCTATCGGCTGCTGAAGGCTCCCCTGCATCCACAGATAGCTCAGCATGAGTCTTCTCCATGGGGAGAAACAGGGTGTCAGTACATATTCGGTGAATCAAGTCTCGCCACTAATCAACAGTCTCTGCAAGCTAAGGAGAAAACAAATTAGAAAATAATCAAAAGGTGAAACCAAGGATGAAAAAAAAGAGAGATAGCAACTAAGGCAATTCTAGATTAAACAAATATCAAAAGAAGAGTGACAACTCACTCGGATCTCTGGGCCTCCAAGAAGGATATCTAGGATCCACACCTACCACGATGCCACCACTGACTGGTGTCCCCTCCTATGTCTGGGGCAACATGGCATCCTTCCATGGACTCATCCTCTCCACCTAGGTCCTGAGAAAGCAACTCCTCTTAGAATAGAGTCACCCTCTCCATGCTCTGCTCTACCCTATCGGCCTTTAGGATCTCCTGAGTTTCATGCCACTCGGGATCGCTATCCTCTCCCCCACCCGACTCACTAATCTCCATGTCCTCGGTCTCCTCCTCCATCTCTCCCCCTGTGAACTCCTCAAACTCAGAGTCTATATCAATGGGATCATCATTGCTATGGGTAGGACTGGCGCCAATCCGAATTAAAGGTGCCTGAGGAGTACCGGCTCTCTCTCGAGTGCGTACCACCCTCCTAGCTATAATAGGGATGCCAGGAGTAACAACAGTCCAACCCCGGCCTCTAGGACCTCCCCTAGCCTCCCAAACCGATTTGAACACTGGCACCACTAGGGGAAGCATATCAATATAAGAAAGGCCGAACTGCTGAGGCACTCGATCGAAGTGGTGTATCTCTACCTTCCCCATCCTTTCCACAAGCTACGCTATAGTAGAACAAGAAATCAAGGTGCGTACCTCCTCGCCCGACAACCCTGCCATGGCTTGATAAGGTGTGGCCTCCATATCTGCAGTGGTCAATAAAGCCACCGGCTGATGCGGTGTCCTAAGCACCGTCATCCCTATCCATCTAGCTGCCCTGACGGACCTGGGATCTGCTGCCTGTATGCCCCTCCCATAAGGGATAATGCACTCATAGACCCAGCTCATAACTAAGGTCAGATGGCTCAGCGACTATCCCTATAATCGAACCACCTTGTATAAGTCGTGATAGGTGGTCCCAAGTATATCGGCTCTCCAGGAATAAATCCGACCATGTGCCTCAATCTGTGCGATGAGGGGGCCCAGCAGTAGAGAAAAGTATCCCCTCCCTTGTCCCTGATCAATCTCGAAGCAAGGATGCCCATAATGGCTTGGCGGATCAGAGGGATGGGAAATATGGGAATAGAATAGACCTTCACCCCCTTCTTCGAACCAATGGAGACAACTGTGTCTCCCATATAGGTGGCCCACTGAGTCACGTGAGCTCTGGATACTACTGTATCAAATGAAAGTCTCCTCCCAATAATCGGGACTCCCAAAATGCGGTAGACATCCTCTAGATGATGGTCCACTCACCCCTAACACCTGGAAATCTGAAGGTGTTCTGATCTGCATCCCACTAAGAAAATAAGTCACATAGTATGTGACTGGTAGGTGCAACGTGGGGGACCCATGTGATCCTTAATATACCTGCCCTCTGGAGAGTATCCTACTCAGCCTGAGAGAGTGCATCTAACACTGCTAGAAGCCAATCACACTCCCTCTCTTGGTTCCATCTAATGTACTCTTCCTTCTTCTACAAAACACCCAAAAACACGCAAAAAGAAGCAAGTTAGTGTCAAGATTGCATTGGAAAAATCATTAAAGCAAGTAGGAACACTAAAAATGCAAAAATAAATTCAAAATAGTGTTGTTTTAACACTCTGTAGAGGACCGCCACCCTAAGCAGGGCAGTGGTTCCATAACCGCCACCTTGAAAGGCGGTGGTCCCGTAACCACCACCCTGCTCAGGGCGGCAGTCCTGTCCCGTGACTACAAATGGGTCGCATGCCCTAAAAATGCTCAAAAACAAAAAAATGACCATTTTAGCTAAAACGAAAGCCTACCCATTAGGCACCCCCTAAGAGACACATTTAAAACTAACATTTCTATAAATAACCCCCCCACAACAAAGATTTCATCACTTCAACATTTTGGGTGCAAAAACGTTACGAGAAGAACTAACCTGAGATCTCATGGGTCGAGGTTCTACTCACAGATGCATGATCGCTATCTTGCTATGAATGTTTCACTATACTTGTCGTCGAAA
This sequence comes from Taxus wallichiana var. yunnanensis, assembly GCA_018340775.1. Lineage (NCBI taxonomy): Eukaryota > Viridiplantae > Streptophyta > Pinopsida > Cupressales > Taxaceae > Taxus > Taxus wallichiana. The sequence continues at coordinate 779,278,875 of CM031240.1, forward strand.
ACCATCACGTGGTCCTAGAGCTCAAAAACTATCAAATCAACATGCGCAAATCAATAGGAAAATAAGCCCATTTTATATATATATATATATATGGTGTTTTGACTCATTTTGAATGCCCCTTTCGCAGGTTTAGAGCACTGACGAGGTAAGTTCTTATCCCTGCATAAAGGGTAAGTCCTCATTTCATACTAATTTAGTATTTATTTTTTATTTATTTTATCTATCTACACTTGAGTCCTCTTTCCATTTTGCAGGTAGCAAGAATTTGGATGGCAATATTTCAACACACGGGTGTCAGGTATAATTTCTAGCTTCCCGTTTTGGGACCGCCATACTCGGACCCACCATTTTTCACCTCTTCATGGTTAAAACACTTCTCCAAGGGGGCAATATGTACGTACCCAAAATTGTAGGGTATTGTACCACCGAAACGATGTTACACATGCCCCAATGATGATACAAGTCACCTCGCAAGGTGTTCGAATCCAAGAAAGCTTGCCAAGTGTATGTTAGCATCCCAAGCACCTTGTCTAAGCTTTGTGTACTTCGCTTTATCCTCTGCCTTTCTTTTTCTAGCTTTTTGACCTTTAGTGACGAAACCGCCACCTGCCAGGGCGGCGGTCCTATAATCGCCACCCTGCTCAGGGCGGCGGTCCTTTACGCGTTCTCCAACACGTTCTTTTGATCATGACTTGCATAATTTTTCAACATTTACCAGCTTTTCTCAACCGCCTTAGCTCGTATTAATGTTTTATGTTCCCTGGAATATTGTTTCTTCATTATTTAATGGTAAAAGAGTTCTAATAGGAATTACCTTTGGGTGAATGTGAAATCTATAAATAGCCAGCTTGTTTTCAAGCAAATGGCCCCTCAACTTCTCATTTCCATTGTTTAGTCTTTCAATTTCTTTCTTAGAATTCATTTTGTTTTCATGTTTTACATCCATGCTAGTTTTTCCTTTGCTATTAGAAGCCATTCGATCTTCTTGCTTCAATCTTGTTCATTGTTGTTCATACAAATTAGTTTAGAGTAGAGTAGTGTCATTTGTAGATTGAATCCATTAGAGTTGCAGGTTGTGTTCTTCACAGAAGGTAGATTCTAGAATCTCTCGGTACAATTGTGTTGTATTCCCACAATAAATCCCACAAGGAATTGCATATGCCAAGCTCTGTCACTTGCGTTGTCCCTCTCCTACTCACATTATATTTGGTCTATATCCAAAGCTATCATTTTTCAAATACCTTCTTCTGTTGATGCTAGCATATACACACTCTTATGGATTCACATGAACACGAAGGAATGAGGAGATCATTCTAAGGGGACAAAGTCATACACTACTGGATTCACCACTATTTTGTAAATTCCATGTTTTATCTGTCAAAGTTCTAGTTAAAACATATCAAATAGAGTAGTGAATTATTTCATTTCAGTTAAATTTCACTTTCGATATTACGGGGAAGCTGTGGGGATTGATAGTTTCTCAGAAACTATGATTCATTCCTCACTTCTGAGGTAGGATTGAGAGTCTTTCAATTAAGTTAATCAACTATTTAGTTATTTAGGATAAACTCACAACTACACAGGTAAGTAGTTGTACTAGGCTACCTTGCTTGTTTTAATTTTGTTATTAGATTAGTTGTCATTTTCTGAATATATTAGATTAGTTACTCTTTCAATTCTATTAAAAATTCTATCAAAAATACAAAAATAGAGGAATATATATATGTTGTAGATATATCTTGCATAATTAGTTTATTTTGTTTCAGTTAGCTTTATATTGATCTTATATGACAATCACGGGACCTAGGGAAACCAGGAATACGTTTTTAAGCCAATCATGCCTCAACCAAATCTTGTTGCAGCATTGACTGACATAGACCAAAATCTCAGAATTCAGGTCTTCCAAATAACAACAAACCTACAAGAAGTTAGCACACAACTAAGAGGATTTAACATAGAAGACGACAAAGCACACACATTTTGGTCAACTCAGCCAAATTATAGACTTCCTTAATAGATATCCGTATGACTGTAGAAGGACCTGAAAGAGAGCAAACATTCGGTTGTGATCCACTAGTCCCACAACTAGACGCAGAGAGACCTCCTCGTTGATATAGACACTAGCTTACGTATCCAAGTTGCCAGAACACCTGTTAGGTACTCCGAGAAAATCGTGCAACTTCTAGTTCTAAACGTAGATGCCAAAAAGGCATACGATTACTGGATACTTGGAATCAGGGATTGAATCTTCATGTGACAATAGGAAGTTCACAACAAGCATGAACTTATGGTTGTGATCCACAGGTCCCACAACCCAACGGGCCTACAAATCAATCAAGTATTGACACCAACTTATGAATGCTGGTGTTTAGGTCCTCTCCACTTCCACCAGACATTATCACACAACTATCATTATTAAACGTAGTAGTTAATCAAGCTAAATATTTCTTGACTAGACTAGAGAATCATCTATAAAACACCAAAAGAAACACTACACATTTAGCCATTCCATTTTCATGACCTTGTCGGGAGATATATACGAAGCATCCATAGGTCATCTTCCACGTATCCCACAACCCATAGATTGGATCACGGCAGAGCTCAATATTGATTGTAGCCTTCGAGCAACTATCCTCGCCGAATGATCTATCACACCGATTGAGGTTAGGAGGGACTTCTTTGCCTTAGATTCATAGATCCCATTATTGCATGTTAAATACATAAGATTACCTAACTAGTTTATCTGCACCCCACATGTATTCCATCCCCACCGATTGTCTCGGAATGACCTCGGGAGATCGGGTGCAAGGAAGAGTTACTTGTAAATTCCCAAGCTCACTGGTCACTTTTCCATCATACAGTTACCAACCCTCTTCAAAGATATAACTCTTTTGGTTAGAGGATGTGAGAGTTTCCAATGCTTCTCTGGAAGATGGAAAGCTTCAGGCTCCCTTCCTTTGCAGCGTGTTTCAATTGAAGCCCCATTCAAGCAATGGGGGATGGATTTCATTGGTGAGAATTCAGACCCTTCAAGTGTTGGCCATAAGTGGATTTTTGTAGCCACTAATGAATTCACCAAATGGGAGGAGGCAATCCCCACCAAAAGAGAACACACCAAATTGTCATGGATTTTCTGTTGAACCATATTATTTGCAGGTTTGGGTGCCATTCAAGATTGTTGCTGACAATACCATGAGCTTTAGAGCTAAACCTTTGGTGGAATTGTGTAAATAATATGGGATTTACTTGACATATGCATCTAATTACAACCCCCAAGGAAATGGACGAGCTGAGTCTAGTAATAAAATTTTGCTGAAGATTATCAGAAGAAACTTGGAGCTGAACAAGGAAAAATGGGGTGAGCAATTGAAGTTTGTTGTCTGGGCAGACCGCATTACTATTAAAAGGGTGACTGGAAAGAGTCCATTTGAATTGGTGTATGGAAATTAGGCTATGCTCCCCATGCATATGTAATTATCCTCATATCAGTTCATGTAAAAACTAGAGGATCAAGAGGTAAGTCCATATGATGCCCACATTAACCAGATTGTTGAACTTGATGAAGAAAGAAGGGAATCCCACCAAACGCATATAAAGTTCAGAGAGAAGCTAAAGAAGTTGCTCGATAAGAAGGTCACCCTAAGAGGTTTCAATGTTGGAGATCTCATGTTGTTATGGGATAGCAGGGGTGAAGATAAGTGAAAAACATGGTAAATTTGATGCACTATGGATGGGCCCTTATTCCATAGATATTTGGATTGGTGAGCATACCTTCTTCCTGAAGGAATGGATGTGGGATTGCTCGAATTTCCTATTAATGGCAGGAATTTGAAACATTTCTTGGATTGATTCCCCAGAACCAAGGTGAACATCATTTGTAAAGTGTATATTTTTTTGGTTTGTTTCCTGTCTGTTGTGTTCTTGTTCATTCTAGCCCCCGGTGGCCTGTTCTTGCTGGTCTCTCTATTTCATTTTTTGGGGGATAGTTCTGGTCTTATGTTGTGCAAGTGAATCCTTTTCCCAATGGATATTTTTGCACTTTTCTACCTTTATTCTTATGGCACTCACAGGAGTGCCCATTCTTGAGTCGGAGCCGATGTTGGTGCTCAAATTTGTCTTGCCTCATTTGCCATTATTTTTCCACTATATGTGTGTCTGAAACATTTTGTCTCTCGATATGGGTGTTCTGAAGTCTCTACTTCCATTTGAATGTCTTGAATTGTTTGCAGAACCCATTGTCATGTCCCTCCTTGAAAAAGTCTCCGAGTTTGCATTTTTTTTGCCCTAATTTCTTCAAAATCCACAGACTCTGCCATTTTTCCTATTTTCCTCGACCATGGAGGTTCGATAATGGTCAATCTATATTTGTATGCCTTTGAAAATCCAAATCCATGGTTGAAATAAATGTTCAGAACCATGATTCACTTGTTTTGTTTTAAAAAATTCATCCTTAGCAAAAAAATCGGGTTCTGGGCATGAATGGTGAATTTCTGTGTTTTTGATTGTTTGGTGTGTGTCTTTTTCCTATCAAAGTTATTCCTCAATGTTCTGTAGTCCCATGGCTTCTTTTGGTTGGTAAAGGGATGGTGGGAAAATGCTTTAACTTATCACTTTTTGGTTTTTGGCAAAAAGGCAAATTTGGTCTCGTGGCTCCACTCATTTCTAATTTGTTCTTTAGGTGCTTACGCGACTTCTTCTAATTCGATGGGGTGCGGCGGGGTTATTTTTTAACTTGTTCTTTTTGGCTAGTTTGAAAAAAAATTTGAACTCGCCTCGTGGCCCCGCCAGGATCTCATTGAAGCAAATTTAAGTGGCGGGGAAATTTTTTTATTTTTTCCCCGAGGGTGTCCACATGTTCATTTTTGATTTGATGTGGCTTGGTGGGGACTCCTAAATGTTGTGGAAAGTTTTAACCCAAAACTTGTCCACTATGACACGTGGCAGTTTGAAGAGTCAAAAAGGTGGGGAAGCGGACCATCGAGGGTAAATTCAATTTTTGCCACTTAAGGATTAAAGTATCAAAATGGCCCATGAAACCAACAAAAGGGAGGTCAAGGTTGAAAATTCAAAGGGGTGGGGAAGCAGACCATCGGAGGAAACTTGGATTTTTTGTCTCTTATTTCTAAAAGGATTAAAACATCAAAAAGGCCTGCAAGCCCGATAAAGGAAACGCCAAAGCTTGCTCCAGTCAACGGCGGAGGTGTAGATTCTCTGGGGAAATTTGGAAAATTTTCCTTTTGGGAGAAAGGAGCTAAAAGAAAAAAAAATCATGGTTTCGATGGGACTCACATTAGGACACATGTTAGGCCCATTTTTCAAGGGTGGAGTTGCGGGAAAACTTGGAAAATTTTCCTTTTCCAAAAAAAGAGGTGAAATAGCAGAATTTGGCTGCAGTTCCTTTGGGACCCACCTTGGGACACGTGTCAGGCCCATTTCTCAAAGGTGGAGGTGTGGAAAAAATGTGAAATTTTTCCATTTCTTCAAAATTTTGTAAAAGGTCAAAGGAAACCCCTGGACCCATTTTTAAATTGAATCTTCCACGTGGATGGCCCAAATTCAAACTAAAGATCAACAAAAACTATGAGTCTGAATCTATTTTTCCTCCCATTTTTACTGAAATGCTCCTAGAAGTGTGAGTCATCATGATTTCTTGGTATATCCTACATGCAAAATAGAGAGGAGAGTTAATACTGATATTTGAGTTTGGTGGGAAAAATCTAGGGACGTCTTTATCCATTAACATGATCTGACTGTCGAGCTCGATCGGATTTTCAGTTTTTCCCTCTCTTGAGCACGCAAGGAGCTAGATTTGAAAGATTAGGGGTAGAAGTGGTCAGCGAGTAGAAAGAAGAGTGATTTACTAGAGGAAGGAGTTGAATGCGGGATATTTTCGAAGAGATCTACTAGCCTTGGGCACCTTGCGACTTTCTGTAGATCTTATTCTTGGAATCACGATCCTGATCATGGAAAGCACTAGTGACACTCAATGTCTAGATTTTTGGGGGGAAAAGGATCTATTGTAAATGTTATAAATGGCACAAATTTATCATGTAAAGTGTTAGAGTGTGAGGGGTTAGGACTGATTTTCCTAATAGAAAAGGATTGATAGAGCCCATCCTTTTTGAGAAGCTGATTGAGAAGCTTATATCTCTTTTGTATTGAATTTGATCATGTCAAGGTGGTTACGAGTGTACAGCCATTGACAAGATATGAAATTTTTCTAGAAACATTCCCCTGCTGATAAATTTAATCAAACTCGAGTTATTCTGTGTGGATCTTATGTAAAATGTGTGGTTTTACTTCTTAATGTCTGCAAGTAGTTTTTCTTGTTCCTGTTGTAATCTTGTAACAAAATTTATCTCAATCACATAGGTCTCAATCCTTGTGATAATTTAGTGGCATCTGCAATTTCATTTCTCAGAAGAGCTTTCATCTGGGAGTGAAATAAAGTATTTAAAATCACTTTTCTCTCATATGTTAACATAGATTGTCTGTAAGCCTCTAGGTGTACCTCAACCATGATTGGCTTCAGATCTTGATGTTTGTTGGGTTTTCCAACTCAAGCCTTTGTGTTATAATCTCATAGATTGTATGAAAAAGTGCTAATCTGGGCCTCCATTGAAGCGCATATTTTGGTTAAAGAAACACTTTTGCTGCTCTGTGGCATTCTGTTGGTTTACGCTTCCATTTTGTAAAAGTTCTCAAAGATTTGGTATAATCAACTTTATCCTACTTCACCTCCCACCAAATTCATTCAAAATAATTAATCCTACCTATACCACCCCTATTTTTCATGTATGTATACAAATGCACAAATTTTACTACCAAAACATGCAGAAACAATCAGGATTCCAAATTTCCTTAGTAACCTGAACCTTGTCTAGAGAATATCTCCACTATCTAGAGTGACAACTCGTGAGAGTTAGATTTTTTTCCATTGATCATATTTTCTTCAAGGTCTCCTTAACAACTTCATTAGGAAGGATATCTCCATCTCCTCCATAAACGACAAGCTAAAAAAGGGTTCTCTTACCTTGGTTGAAAGGCACAACCTAAAATAGAGAGGATAGATCAAATCCTCTTAAGGTACTACCCACTCCTTTTCAAAGCCTGAGTGATGAAAAGTCAGTTAGACTGCTTCCCCAGCTACATACATAACTATCTATCTTCCTCTGAGCATATTGTAATATCCATGATGTTTCTTGGCCTTTGAAGGAGATTAAATTCAGGTACCAATAACATCTATGTGGAGAATGCTAGTTTTCTGGAGAAGATTCAAAAAATGGAGGCTGACATGGTTCAGTCAAGGGCCACAACACAAATGAAGGTATTCCACATTGGTTACAGGGCACCTTGTCTATGGGAAAGCCCTTTTCCAAGGCATTATAGCCCTCAAGAGAAGCTTGACATCATGGTTGAAGTGATGCCTAAACTTACAAAGTGGATTGGGGACATTGTGGATTATGTGCAAAGTGAGAGACAACCTTGTCAATGGGTAAGTCAATCACTAGCTCCCTGTCCTTCATTTTCTCTTTCTCAAGCTTTATCATTTCAGCAGTGTCAAGAGTCAAGCCCCTCAGTGACTACGCCAAGTGTTGGTTTCTCTTCTCCATCTCTTGATCTTCCACCTCACCTCAGTTCCTCTGTCCTTTTCCCTTACAAACAGTCATCCTGTCCAAACAAACAAGAAGTTCCACTTCCCTCCCCACCAAAAAAATATGCAAAGCTGGTTGAACCTCAACTTGTCACTCCTCTTGCTTTCCCAAGTCCATGTTGGGAAGAGACTCAAGAATCCAGCCAAGGAAAACAACAAGAAGGAGAGCCCAACAAAGAAGAAATGATAGACAATCTGAAGAGTTGGGCTGCCAAATTTGGGTTTACAAAGATCCCCTTGATGGTCAAGCCAATAGAGGAGGTCAGGGTTGAAGAGCCAATGGTTGCTGAGACTGAGTTTGCAGCAGAAGAAGAAAAAGAACAAGAAGATGAAGATCAATAGTCCGTTTACTCTGAATGAAGTGTCCATGATGGCACTTTGTCTGAAGAGGATGCTAATCTGATCCAAGTTACACAACCAGTTGAGGAGGAGGAACAATCAACTCCAAGTCCCATTAAAGAGGAGCAGATGGGAGAGATCAAATCAAGATTGAAGCCACTCAATGAAGAAAGCATCATTGAATATTTTTGCTTTCATTCCAAGGGCCTGATTTGATTGATGAACCCATGATGGAGGAGGACCATATAGTTTCAGAGGCCCCATGTGTAGAGTAGGCCACATAGAAGAACCTTTATTTCTTCCTCCCACTTCATCCCCTTCAAGATCTGATGTTGAAGAAGAGTTTTATCTTTCAAAATTCATGTTTGAGGATGAAGGGAACCATGGTGAGCTAATTTTAGATCAGGAGGACACCATGGAGGAGGTTGAGAACATGTAGCAGGACAACAAGGAGGTAGATTATCTGTTTGACTTGGAGGATTGCTTTGATAGAGAGGAGCCTAAGGAAATCACATCATTTAATCCTATATCACCCACCTTCTAAGAATATGAGCTTGCTACCATGGAGGAGAACATTCAAGTGTAACACCCTATACTTCACAACATCCCTCTGGAACTAAGGTTGGAAGATACGAGTCTTCCATTTTCTTCACAAGAGAAGGAAGATAAAAGGAAAGAGGATGTCAACATCCCTCTCACGCCATCCATCCAAGAAGGCCCACAAAAAGACTCCATTTTTGGAGTTGAATTTAAGAGAAATGGGCACATCCAAAGGATCACACCATGCCCAATCAGGTATTTGGTTTCATAGGAGCCAAGGGAGAAGCCAAAACCATTCATGCCTACTTCAAGGCATGAGGATGAGTATCAAAGTACCAAGGGTCATCATCAACACCTCCAAGAGTCCAATGCCAATTAGATTGAGGAGATATTTTTGGTTGATGTTGATACCTTGATGATTTGGGTGGAGGACATGCTTAAAGTCATTTTTTCATTTATACAGGCAGCCATATTTAGTGTCAAATCATTTGCATGGCTGTCCCTTTTGAGAAAAGGAAGCTATTTCTCCGTTCTTGTAGCAGGCTTTGTTTAAGATTTTCTTTCTCTCTGGTTAGTGTAGGAGTAGGAAGAGACTTTGTTTTCAGTAGAAGAAGTTCTTGTGCACACTTTTCATGTCTCATTTGAGGTGTGTATGATTTTGGTCTTTGTACATAGGTTTTGTTCACATTGCTCCGGAGTTGGATGAGGCCAGGATCTTTTGAAACCACATTTCAAATCCAACGGTATTCATGGCGTAAGACACATAGTTGTCTATGTGATTGCTAATTTAAAAGTAAAACAAATGTAGAGAAACTAAAATTTAAGAGCCCAAAAGGAAAATAGTGAAAGCTGAAGGCTGGAAAGAATGAAATCGAGAAGATTCAAAATCTTCGAGTCGCCAAATGGTTTAGTTATGAGCCCCAAAATTGACTAAGTATGGAGGAAACAATGTGAAGCTTAAAGAAATGCTTTGAGGCTGTCCATATCCAAGGTAGGTGCATGGTCACCAAGTGCAAGTATTCAGACTGACAGTGGCTCAGGGATCAAGTTTTCAAAGAAAAAGGATCAATATCAGATTATCATTCTTGATTCCATGCCCAATGGATGCTTCAAGGCTACTAGTCCCATCATCTAGCAGGAAGATGCCCTACGAGTCGCCAATTGTTATCTAAATTTTCACTCCCCAAAAAATTAGATCAAACACAACCCCATGCAGGAAGGAATTAAAGAAATGGTTCCGGCGTGTGAACCCACATTTCAAATCCAACAAACAGGTTGCAAAAAAGCTCTAAAATGGAATAGCAAGGTCAGGGAAGGAGCAAATAGTGTCAAAGAAACTAAAGGCTCAAAATAAATGAAACGGAGAAGATGAAAAATCTTCAGGCATCGCAAATGGTTTAGAATGAGCCCCAAAATTGACTAAGTATGGAGGAAACAACGGAAGCTACCAAGTGTCCAAATGGTGCAATCCAAGAAGAATTAAAGCGATATAGGGAAGATATATCCACAAACTTATCTTCAATATGCTAATGTATTACAAGATAAGGGCTCCTCCAAAAGCAATTTTGGCGAGCTCGCTGCAAAAACTACCTCATGGTTGTCTACTTGCAAATGCTCAACTTCCTCCATTAAATCCCAAGCCGAGAATCAAAGAAGTGCCAAGCCTCCATGTGTTTGTCAAGTCAAACTAGAGCCCAAAATTTACACCATCCTAACTTTTGGTCCGCTTCTTCTTTTTCTTCTTCTTCTGTTGAAAAATCAGTTCTTTGACTCCAACCTCTTCGAAGGTGCCAAGTGTCAACTCAGCATGATTCCAAGATGGGATTCCAATGCGGAGACTCAAACTTATTGCCAACTCTCCATGTGGCCAATGGTTAAAAAACTCAAATTTAGAAGTGGAGGGGATGACTAAAACTACTACGTATAGAGAACTAGGGAATGGAGAAATAGAATTAACTCCTACACCTTTAGTCAACACGATGCTATTTCAAACGGAAAAAAACTAGATGTCCGGAGAACACCCATTGATACCTAAATGAGCATGGTCTCACCATGTAGTCTAAATTAAAAAGTGGGATGGAGTGGGCACAAATTGGTTAAGTATAAGAGTGCAGGAAGAAGATGCCACGTTTCTCAATGACTCCTTCAAAGGTAAAATCATGAGCATGTTTTCAAATGAGCAGGAGACTTCCACGTGTCAATTTTCCAAAAAGGGGATAGAGTCGGGGTTGGATAGTCAAAGCAGAAGGATGGATGGCAAATGGATGGAAAACGGGCTCGGAGGAGGGAATGAGTTAAGTGTCAACATAGCACTATTTAAAAATTAAAATTTGGGTCATCACCGACTCTTACACCCTTTGTGAAATATATGCCACTCTCCTCGTCCCTTGGAAATTTATGTGTCTCATCAAGAGTTTAATTTCAAAGGTGCACCCCAAAAGGTAGTTCCCAAACAAGCGTATAAACCATAGCAGCCATATGTCTCAGATCAAAAAAGGTTTTGGCCTCGCCAAATTTTGGCCTCGCCAAGCAAAAAGACTTGGGAAAAATACAAAGGAACCTAAGGAGCTCACGTAAGCCGCCAAGTGTCAGTCGGGTGTGATTTCATGAGCATAAGGAAGGGGCTGAATCTCCAAGAAGTGTAAGGCCACAACATGGACCCTGTATGGCTAGACTCTTTAAATATTGTGTGCCCACAACCCTAATATTCAAATGGCCATATCTTTTGATTGGAAACTTAGATTTGGGCGGGACAAGAATTTTTGGAAATGTCTCGACTCTCTCTATGCCATGGAAACATAGAATATCATTCTTAATAGGATTTGGTTGGTGAAAATGGGAAAAATATTCTATACCATTAATACACAATCTGATTTCTTCAACTACAGGATTGGATTTGATTTGATCCACCATTCTTCTTCCTTAGCATGCCAAGCAGATAGGGAACCGACATGAAAGATTTGGGGCAGATTTGAGAGAGGCATTGATTGATAGTGGTTAAGCTTTCAAAGTAGGATTCAATGCGTATCTCTGGGTGGTTGAAGAAGGATTCGAATTCTTCCCTCTCTCTCTCTCTCGTTCTTCCTATATATTGTTAGAGTAGGTATTTACCTTAGATCATGTTCACCTAGGTACTTTATTTACCTTTATTGTATTTATCCTCACCCACTTATGTGTGTGGATATTTCTTTTATCTTATTTAGATATTAGGAGATATTATCTAGTTGTTAGGTATAGTTCTTTCCTTGATCTATGGTATTGACTAGATCCTTGATGTCTAGTTCTCTCCTAAATCTATGGTCTTGACTAGTTCTTTGATGACTAGTTATTTCCTTGATTTATGGCTTGATCTACGACCTTGACTGGTTCTTATATTGTTGTTCCTTACCTATTTAAGCAAGGCCCATTCTCAATGTATTGCATTGAGTTCCATAATAATATATGATATTGCTTCTCATTTGTTTGCAAAGGTTTTATGTAAATTTATTCTGCGAATTGATTTCATCTTATAGATCATGGTGTTTGATTAGCATCTGTGTTCTTGGCTTGGTACGATCTGGTTATCGTTCCTTTCATGGTATCAGAGCTAGAGATTGCTATTAGCATCCGTCTGTAAGTTTTATTTTGCAAATAAATTATTTGTGTATTCATATATTTGGGATTTGGTCGTATTTTTTTGGTGCATGCATTTTTTTGGGAAACAGAGGCTTCCATTGGATCCGAAGGCATGAAAACCCTAAGATCGACTGTAAACTCGGCCATTTTGCAGACAGTCATTTTTGTTGTTGCAGAGAAGCACATTGGTTTGCCTCGATTCGTGCCCACCAGAAAAGAAATCGCGGATTTTTTTGGGTCTGTTGGATTTTTTGAGATCTGTGTAGGGTAATTTTTTGTTGCAATGTAGCTTTCTTGGTTTGCACGCAGGAAGGTTTTCAGATCTTTCCTTTTTTGGTAGGGGTCCACGGATGCTGTCAACGTATTTGCTTTTTTGGGAAAATTTGTATGTTGCTAATTTTGGCAAATAAAGGTCACTATGTACACAGTCCAGAAATAGTAATTTTTACCAGAAGCAGCAGTTGGATGTGACTTTCTTGAAAACACACGGCACGCCCCAAAATAGTAAGTTGTGCAAACACCCTTGGTCATATGGTATGGTCATATGAGGGCTTAAAACTTGTGATTCCTACTAGTAGGTGCTTAACTTCAGCCCCCTTTAATTTTATTTGTGTGGTGAAGGCAACAACATTTTACTTTGTTTTAGTGGCACCTAAAATAAATAATAGAGCAAAATATTAAAAAGCTTGTAACTTTTGATCGGTAACTCGGTTTTGAGTGTCGTTTTTTGCAAAAGTGCTTATTTTTTTGTGCTCTTTCCATTGGAGTTATTTATTTTGAGACTTGCACTATAATTATAAAGTGTCAAATATGGAGGAGTGTTGTAATCAATTGTGGATGCAATTTCGGTGAGCCTCGATGTCCTAAATTTTTGGGAGTTGCAGTTTGTACCTATCATGGATTCTGAGAATGATATGCTTTTCTCTGAAGTATGTGGACTTCAAGAGGATATTGTAAAATTTTTGGAAGAAAATAGATCACTCAAGAAGTGAAATTCTCTTCTACAATCACTCATTCACGATAAGGATACAATAATACACTCCCTGTAGAACAAACTTGCTAGCCTACAACAACACCATCATATTGTGGATAACCATATTCATGCTCCTAGTCTACTTGTAGCTATTTCTCTTGTACCCACTGACATTGATCTGCCAATCTTTGAGCCTGAACTTGCTTTTGATGCTTCTAAACCTGTGAGGCTTGTTTCTGCATGCTCTTCCACATCTGTGCCTATTAAAGTACCACATGTTGTGTATCCTACTTCTGCTCAGATGCATGGCTTTTTTGAGAAGCATACCACTGCATTCCATTCTCGCATGCTCCGTTCTATGTGTCTCACAAGCGGAGTCATTGGTAGACATTCACAGGGTATTGTTTCATCTATTCCACATGTTAAGTGGAATTCTTGCCATGACATTGGTTTTCGAGTAGATACTTCATTGGGATCACATATTGATAGAGCTCCTTTTTTTGTTCACTCGACTCTTTCTAAGGATCCTGAGAAACACATGAGTTCTACATCTTCACTCAGGCTTGAGAAACCTGAGATTTCAGTTGTCAGACATGATCAACCTGACACACATTCTGATGTTCTTTTGCATGCACCCATTGTGCATTTTACACCAAGTCATATGCAGGCATCTTCTTCATCCATCCGTGTTGATTTGGGGTGGATATCTGATCACTCATGGAGGCGACATAGGCATTCGTTGAGAGGACTCTACAGGCATGGCTCCTCCACCATTCAACCTCTTGCTCCACTTTCTATACCTTCTGCATTGTGATGCTTCTTGTTTTGAGCATTTTTCTTTAGCAGGTGTAGTGTATCTCTCTTGTTTGTTGAGAGATTTTGTATCTGTATTTTTGACACTTTTGGCATGTTGACAGTCTCTCTTATGGGGGAGCTATTCTAGTGGAGCCCAGTGTTAGTTTGTTAGTGTTCAAGTAGTTGTTTTGACAACTCATACAGATTTGTAGCGCCACTCCACCCATTCAGCAGTATGGGAGGGTGTGGTGTTGATCCTGCTTCTTCGGGTTTTGTGTCCTTGCCTTGTTACCTTGGCTTTTCTTGGATCGTGACACTCTAGATTTTGTGTCCTTGCTTGTTGCTGTGGTTTTTTTCTTGGATCGTGGCACACCTATTTGCAGCAGTTGATCAAATTATGTTTGGTGTTTTTTTTGCACTTTCGACATCACTCTGTTGACAATCTCCTTGTATGGAGCTATTCTGGTGGAGCACAGTGTCAGTTGTTTTTGAGTTTTTTGATCGAGCAGTGGATTCAAACCATAGTGCACACCAAACTTCTTCAGCATTGTATGAGTTTTTTTAGCCGAGCTTCTTGGGATGCCTTGGAGCATGTCTTTACTCTCTTTACTTTGTTGTTACTAGTTTTGGGTACCTTGCGGTGTCCCTTTTTCCCAATTATTGTACATGAGTACCTCATCAAGCCTAGTTGCCGGGACTCATACTATGGACATGCCACATCTATTTTGGCCTCTATCTTCACTTGAGGGGGGTGTTAGAGTAGGTATTTACCTTAGCTCATGTTCACCTAGGTACTTTATTTACCTTTATTGTATTTATCCTCACCCACTTATGTGTGTGGATATTTATTTTATCTTATTTAGATATTAGGAGATATTATCTAGTTGTTAGGTATAGTTCTTTCCTTGATCTATGGTATTGACTAGATCCTTGATGTCTAGTTATCTCCTAAATCTATGGTCTTGACTAGTTCTTTGATGACTAGTTATTTCCTTGATTTATGGCTTGATCTACGACCTTGATTGGTTCTTAGATTGTTATTCCTTGCCTATTTAAGTAAGGCCCATTCTCAATGTATTTCATTGAGTTCCATAATAATATATGATATTGCTTCTCATTTGTTTTGCAAAGGTTTTATGTAAATTTATTCTGGGTGATTTCTTTCATCTTATAGATCGTGGTGTTTGATTAGCATCTGTGTTCTTGGCTTGGTACGATCTGGTTATCGTTCCTTTCATATATTGTAATGAATGGGGCATATTCAAAGTTTTTGGTCATTGTTTCTCCTCTACCCCACTCTCTCTTTCTTCCTTAGGGTATAATGTGGAGTCTAAGCCTCCTTTCAGGGCTCTGTAATGGTATTTCCTTGCTTCTTTCCCACTAACAATGTACTATGTGAACTTTTGGAGCAATAAAATTTGTTTTTGATACATTTTCCATCTTTTTCTTATTTTATTTTCTCTTCTCACCTCTCGTCATTACAGGGTATACTGTGCATACTTTGATATCTTTTGAAGGTTATGGGAGTTGTGCTTAATGGGTTTTGAAGTGGTTTTTTGTGTGAAATCTATCTCTGGTCTTTGCGGTGTATCTTGTCCACCCTCTCCTCGGCTCACATCTCTCCACTTTAGGTAGTCATATCTGTGATGCAACCACTTATTTTTCTGGTGTATCACCACTTAGTGTAGGCTCTTTCACCCTCTCTCTCTCTCTCTCTCTTTGTCCCCTTTGAATGGTTAGATTAGGATAGAATAGGTTCTACCTCCACCGGAGTAGCTTGTGGCAAATAGATTAGGAAGCAAGAGCCGGCTTTCTCCTAGAGGTCCATCTCAAGTTTTCCAAGTCCCATAGCTTGATAGATGGTCCTATGTTGTGAAATCACACCGAATGCCCCACCTCACAACTAGGCCATTTGGGGGTGTTGTGATTATGGACTAACAATACCATCATGAAGTATGTACTTATATGCTTGTGAGTCTGTATTGTTTTTTTATGGTCTTGGTAGGGTGTCGTGATAACAATTCATGTTGGGCACCCACAAGAATGAACAAAAAAATTGTAATAATGAACTATTAAAGGACTCAAATTAAGTATAATGTAAATAGAAAGAGAGTATTAAATAATGCAGTATAAGAAAACTGCCAATCTTCACAGAAATTTGATAGTTAAAATTCTACCAAAATTTTTCTAAGGCTACCCTGTGGCCATGCTTTAACGACTAAATTTTTTAAACTTTAGGGTGCACTTTCACCTTTATTTGTTCTTCATTATGTATCACCTTTTCTTTCCTTCAGTGGTTTTCTCGCATCGGGGACGATGCACTTTTGAGGGGAGGAGAATGTAATACCCCATTCAGTTCAGACTCCTTTCCTTGCAATGGAACCCCGTTCCCAGCGATGCCTTGTCATTTTGTGCCCTGTTGTCGAGTTTTGAAGCTCACCTTGCGAACCCAAGTAATTGGTGTAGGTGCGGCTTTTGGCGCTACGGGAAAGTTACCATAGCAACCAAATTCGTTACTCGTACCTCATTCCTTGTTTTTGTTGTGTTGATGGTCATGCCTTGGATCAATTTCAGTGATCCAAGGCATACCTCATATCCTTTTGTGCTCACGATCCCCATTCAAAGTAAAGTCGATTCCTGTCCTTCCGTTATACCACCTTGTTTCTATCGCTAATGCATTTACCTTTTCTGGTGGAATTTTGTAATGCATTGTGAGGATTGTCATATTTCTTTCGATCACCGTGGGTTCATTTTTTTCAATTTCGTAGTAACGTTTGTTAAAAGTTCAAATAGAATTCTTTTAAAATATATATATATATATATATATATATATATATATATATATATATATATATATATATATATATATATATATATATGTATAGAAAAGCTTAAAAGTAGTGTTTTGCGTGGAAGTAAAGGAAGGTATGTGGTGGCACATGCTTTGATGGGGGCCATGAATTAATGAAAAACTTAATTTCCTTCCACCTACCACCCCTCACCATCTTAGCAGTGTCCTGGTCATTGATTTGCATGGCCTTCTCCTAATGTATTTCACCTCTACTGGGCGCCACTTTCTTTCTTGCCTCACTTTACAAAATTTATGTATTAGCTGGCAGTGGTTGGAATTTCGGCCTCCTTTAATTCTTCCAATGTGTATTGGTAGTGGTCTTCCTGGCACTATTTTTCTTTTGGGAAGCATTTGGGGAAAAAACCTCCATTCCCTTGTTGGATGCCTACATTTTACTTTACAGTGTTGTGGCATGATCTTCCCATGGTCATTGGTTATGTGTATTGTTGGGCTAGAAATCTCTTGCAGAGATGGAGCACATTGTGGGGAAGTAGACTATGCTGATGATGGAGAAATTACAGGATGGGTGACTCTGAAGTATGCATTTTAGGCATGTTAAATCTACATTTTGCAATACTTTTCTACCTTCTTTTTAGTATCTTGAAACGAATGTTCTACCTTCCTGAAATGGTGCCTAAAAAATATTTCGTGGTGGTTTAATTACTTCCTAAGTGTGTTGGTTATCCCTTTGTATCTCCTTCTAAATTGGTTGGTTTTGCATGAATTTATCTCTTTCCCCTTTTAATGGCTTATTCTATTTCATATTTGTATAAATAGGCTTATGCATTATTATGTAAATCAAACAAAATCATAAGAAAAGAAATCTTCTTGGGTTTTGTTGCTTGTTTTTTTTTAAAACAAAATATGGACATGAAAGTGTTTTCAATGGTTATGGTAATAACTGTGTTGTTTTGATTGAAGTAAAGGGGAAATATTCTTCTAGGTTTCTATTATTTCCTTATGCAAATTATATGGTTAAAATTGGGTCATACCGAAATGCTTGAAGTAGTGTGATATTGTGCCAATACCCTCGATAGGTATGCATTGTAACTTGTTGAGATAATGGGTATATCTCTGGTTTATTTTCTTGCAAATGCGGTATTTGAGTTTTATTGTTTTACCTTTACAGGTCGATTATTTGTATCAGGACTTTATATACATTTTACACAAAACCCTTTATGGGTATAATGGGAATCAGTTATCTTATTCGACTGACTTCATCCAGTCACTTAGATCTGAGTAAAGGCACTCCTTTATATCTGTTACTTGATACAAACCTCCAATAATGTTTTTCTGTAAGGGAGGTTAGGGGAGTGTCCCACGAGTTCGAAAATGTGTATATATACACATATATCAATGTACGTTGTTACCATATGGGTTTAAAAAGAGATCTCCAAGAAAATTTATTTGGGTGGGTAGTATGTTTACTCATATCAAGATATCAAGTCAATACTCTTGTTCTCAATTTATTTTGTTTTGTTTCGATTGAGGAAACATAGTTTTACCTCTATAATGATGAACATATATAATTCCTTTAGTATGTAATATCATTCTCTATAATAATAGAATAAAAGGGAAAACTCAGGGTTGTTGTACAAACATGTTTTCGAGAGTATTCCATTCTTTGCCTTCTCAACATATTAGAACAAAGAGATACTCTCCATAGTATTGTAAGCAAGGGGAGAACCATGAGATTATGTACTAACGTATATTAAGGTTTTCTACTTCTTAAATTAGCTAGGAATATATTGTTCAATCCAATGTTGTCCAATCTCCTTTGCCCTCGTGGCTAATGGTATCAAATATCTGGTAAATGCTTTCCCTGTTTCAAGGGGCCATGTGGATTGTTAAAAATGTATTCACTTCACCGTTGACTTTAAACTCTTATATTTTTCAATCATGATTATACCGGTAACCACCCCAGATGGTTATGTGGTATTTCTATTTTGTGGTTACAACTCGTGGTAAGGTCTTGTATAGACTGGGGTATCGATGGTGTATTTCCTACCGTGTATCAAACCCCTTGTTTTCAAACTCGAATATCTTATATTTCAGACTTGGTTACTAAATGTCCCATTTTGTGACTTCGTTTAAGGCAATAAATTTTCAAATATATATGATATTGTCGGAGATTTGTAAAAATTATTAATGACTTTTGGGGTTATGCTTCCTTTATATTATTTAGAGAAATTGATGATTATGATGAGGTTTGTTGGTAAAATAATGGCCCTTTTGTGTCTCATTTGTTTGCTTTTGAAGAGCAGATTTGACTATGTTAACAAGTATTACTTTTAAGAGATCTTGTAAGAAGGAAGTGGTAAACTTCTTGATTAAAACTGAAACTATAGTTTTTTTTTCAGAGGGCGATGAACCCATATTTCTATGAAACCTCCCTCATGGAAGGATTGAATAACTTTTATTTGTTTCGCATCTATGGTCGTAGCTAGTACGTTTTGACTCCTCAAGTTTTCTTTGAGATGGATGAATTAAGTATTAGCTTTTAATCAGTTGATCCATAGGATTACATAATTGAAATCCAAATATTATTGACCTTTTGTTTCTAACCTATAAGGCCTTACCTTGACTATTGAGATATCATTCGTACTTGAATTTTTTGATTCCTCCTTGTTTGCTAGTATAAATCTCTTTCTCGTGTGAAGAATTTTGATTAGTGGGTTGTGCTTTGATCCACTCTTGAATTAGAACACTCTTTTCATGATATTGTTAAATGTTAGCTTATTGTTGTAATGGGTAGTCTTAACATGCCCAGTTCTTGCAAAATGAATCAAATTAATACATGTGCAGATGGCTTGTGCATGTTGATAAAGGAAAGATTTATGAAGGTCTCATCCGGTTGTTTTATATGGTTCCTTGTATGAAATTCAAATGTGTTGTAATTCTTGCAATGGTGCTTGTAATGGAGTTTGGAAGGCCTCTTGCCTTGGATTATTCGGTAATTTTGGAATAAATTTGTCTTGTTCTTTTGTAGCAAAACTTTTAATTATCTTTGTGAGGAATAAAACTCGATCGTTACCTTGTTATGTGTATTTTATTTATTATATTATTTCAGTCATGAAAATTTTGTAGCATGGCTTGACTAATTTTGTTACCTTGTTCTTCTCATCTAAATTCAATCGAATATTTTGACACCTTTGGATTGTGTGGCATGTCGAGTAGAAATGTTATAACCATGTTTATTTCCTCGATGAGTAATGGTGATTTCTTCTTTCAGGTCATAAAAATCTCATGTTTAATAAGGTCCTCCATGGTATCGGCACCAATGCTATTCTAGGCATGTTTTAGTGGTTGGGAATCCTTTTCTAAAGATAATCAAAATAATGAAATAAATTGAATACATGGAAGAATAAATAAATAAGATAATAATGAAGTTATACATGGTTGATAAAATTAAGAGTCTTTAATTAGAAATAAAGTGGTTACCTACCGGTGTAAAATAATCTACCCTCACTAACCTTAAACTACGGATTAAAATGTAATGTCTTGGTTGTGAAATGATAAGTATTCTAAAAACAAGTAAAATCATTGTTGGTTTTTTGGGGTTATAGTTATGTCTTAGTTAGTAGGGGAGTTTGAACAAGAACACTTTAAGTCTAATGCTTCCATTTTGGGAACCCCTTGTGCATCCTTTAGCAAACTTAATCAAGAGAATGCTAAATGAAGTTTTTACCCTAATCTAGTTGAACTCTTAAGTCTCATTAAAAGATTGGTTAATAACTAAAGAGATTATGATGATGAAATAAATTGACCTTCTCACTTTAAATCTAGCCATAATATATTATAATATTCTCTTAAGCGTGGTTAATAGTTGATTATTGCATAAGGAGGTTGTAGTTCTGAAACCTTATGGAACTCCACTTCAGTTGGACCTTACGCTTGTCACCTTGTGCAAGGGAGGTCTAAATTAATATTTTTAGCTTGTGTTGGTTTAAGATAATCTTGTGGGGATTAGTTCACCCCACCTCCCTTATAGTGTTAACCTAATAACTGATCAATCCAATAATTTTCACATTAAATATGATCCTCTTTCAGAAATTTTTACCAAAGCCTAATGTCTCTAAGTGTAAAAGAAAGGATTATAACCCTTGTAAGAATAATTTTCTCAAATCAAACCTGAATCTTGATGCGCCAGAATTAGTAGGAACTTGACAAGCTCATAACTTGAGCTCTGGGTGTCCGTTTGGGTCCCTTTTTATTTAAATCACGTGTTTCGATCAAAAAATGTAGCGACAGTCCATCCTACTAGTTGGGGCAATTTTGCGACATGTTTTCGGGCCCTAAATCTGCCATCTTGAGGCCAAAAATTAGGATTTAAGTTATAGTTCGGTTTTTCCTATTTTTGGGCATTAGTTAATTTTAGTCTAATAATTGCATTATGAGTTAGAAAGTTGGAAATTCCTCTAATTTAGGGATGTAGAAGATGCATGGCAATTTCTTTTCCCGTATGAATAAGCATGCGAACTTACTAAGAATAGCAGGTTCTAGTAAACTGCTAAAAATAGTAATTTTCGCCACCTAGAGTAGATTTAGTCAGAGTTAGTTAGAGTTTACTTGGCAACTCAAGTTGGGAGTTGTTTTCCTATTTAGGAAACATTGTAATTCATTATTCAATAATGAAGAAGGAGATATATTTTCTTTGGAGTTCATATTATTTGTAGTAAATCATGTTTGGTTAGAATTTGGCTACATTATCTGGTATCAGAGCGGGTTCGAGTCTTTTATAAAAAAATGGCAGGAAGAGGAAGAGGAAGAGGAGGCGGTATTGCCCAGATGAATAGAAATATGCAAGATCTGCAAAGGCAAGTTGTTGCACTTGCTGTAATGATAACCCAAAGAGGAAATCAAGGTGGAGATGACATAGATGAAGAAGAAGTTTGTGAAGAGGAGAAAATGCAAACACCACCATTAGCTTTTGAAGAAAGGATGCTTCGTGCATTAGAAGGGAATAATGATGGGATAAGAGTTGATGTTTCAAAGTATGGTGGTAGTCTAAAACCAGAGGAGCTGATAGATTGGTTGACTAGCATGGGGAAATTTTTTGAGTGGAAGGCTATGTTAGAAGAAAAGAAGGTAAAATTTGCATGCACAAAATTGAAAGGTCATGCTATGTTATGGTGGGATCACCTACAGAAAGAGAGGTCAAGAAAGGGTAAAGAAAGAATTAGGACATGGAGTAAGATGGAGAAGAAGCTGAAGGATAAATTTCTCCCTATGGATTATGCACAAACCCTTTATAGGAGGTTTTAGAATCTCAAAAAGAACCTACAAACAGTGCAAGAATACACAGATGAGTTCTACAAGTTGTCCATTCATGTAGAGCATGAAGAAACTGAGGAACAAATGGCTGTAAGGTATGTAAATGGATTAAAATTTTATATTCAAGATGACATAAGTATGCATAGGATTAAGAACATGGAGGATGCCTATCAATTAGCCTTAAAGGCCGAGGAAAAACAAAATCATCAAAGTTTTAGGAGATCACCTGGAATGAATAGGGGGGCCTCATCTTCCTTTCGGGATGAGCTGGTTTCAACCAAGGTAGGGGAGAATCATCTCGTGGATTGGACAAGCAAGAAGATATGAGACAAGATTTCCAAAATCAACAAAGAGGCAGAGGATTTTCTAGGGGCAGAGGATACGTTGGTGATAGAGGATGGGAGGCTCCACGAAGACCATTTGTTTGTTATAGATGTGGTGAAGAGGGGCATCGGGCTTTTGAATGCCCGCATTCTTATTCACATGACAAGAGATAAGGAGATGCACCAAGATTAAATCTTGTTGAAGCTGAACAAGTAGAAGATGAACAGGACCTAGAAATTCCACCAGATGTTGGAGAAAATTTGATGATCAAGAGGATGATGATTGCTCCAAGAAAGGATATCAAGGGGGATGCATGGCTGCGTAAAAATATTTTCAGAACAAGATGCACTTCCGAGGAAAGGTATGTAATGTTATTATTGATGGTGGTAGTTGTGAGAACATGGTTTCAAATGAGATGGTTGAGAAATTGGGTCTGCATTGTGAGAAGAATCCTAACCCTTACCGTATTGCATGGTTTAAAAAGGGTAATGAAGTTACTATTGATAAGAGATGTTTAATAAGTTTTTCTATTGGGAAAAGTTACAAGGATGAAATTTGGTGTGATGTTATTCCTATGGATGCATGTCATATGTTGCTAGGAAGACCATGGAAATTTGATAGGAAAGTTATTCATGACGGGGAAAGAATACTTATACTTTCTAGAAGGATGGCACAAAAATAGTTTTACTACCTCTCAAGGAAGAGGGGAAGGCTGAAAATATGCTTTCGTAAAGGAATTTGTGAAGGAGGCAAAGGCAACCAGAGTTTTGTTATGCACTAGTCGCCAACAAGGATGAACCTGCAAGTGCACAAATACCAGTAGAAACAACAAAATTAATAAAAAATTTTTGATGTTATCCCTGATGAGCTACCAGATGGATTACCACCCAAAAGAGATATTCAACACCATATTGATTTGATTCCAGGGTCTTCACTCCCAAATCAAGCGGCTTATAGGATGAGCCCAACATTGCATGTTGAGTTGAATAGGCAAGTGGCAGAGCTCGTGAGAAAGGGTGTCGTGAGGGAGAGCATGAGTCCATGTGTAACCCTAGCTTTATTAACACCAAATAAGGATGGAACATGGAAAATGTGCACTGATAGTAGAACAATCAATAAAATTACAATCAAGTATAGGTTCCCAATACCTCGCCTTGATGATATGATGGATGTGCTTGTTGGATCTAGGTATTTCACCAAGATTGATCTTCGAAGTGGTTACCATCAGATTTGGATCAGAGAAGGAGATGAGTGGAAAACAACATTCAAGACAGGAAATGGATTATATGAGTGGTTGGTGATGCCATTCAGGTTATCCAATGCACCTAGTACTTTTATGAGACTGATGAACACCGTGTTGTGGGAGTATAATGGTAAGTTTGTTGTGGTTTATTTTGATGATATCTTGATCTTTAGTAAAACTAAGGAAGAACATTTGAGGCATCTAAGGGTGATATTCAAAGTGTTAAGGAAAGAGAAACTATATGCAAATATGAAGAAGTGCACATTTATGCAAGAGAGTTTGGTATTCTTGGGCTTTATTATTTCAGCAGATGGGGTATAGATGGACTTAGAAAGATAAAGGCAATTATTGAATGGCCTACTCCACAGTATAATAGAGGTAAGAAGCTTTCATGGTCTAGCAACATTTTACAAAAAGTTTATTAAAAATTTCAGTAGTATTGTAGCACCTATAATAGATTGCACAAAAGGAAGGGAGTTTTTGTGGATGAAGGCAACTGAGGATAGTTTTCAGTTCTTGAAGAAGAAGGTGACAAAGGAACCTATTTTGGCACTACCAGATTTTGATAAAGTGTTTGAGGTTGATTGTGATGCCTCACATGTGGGTATTGGTGTTGTTCTAAGTCAAGGTGGAAAGCCAGTAGCTTTCTTTAGTGAGAAACTGAATGAGGTAAGAAAGAACTACTCTACTTATGATGTGGAATTTTATGCAATTGTATAAGCATTAAGGCATTGGAGGCATTACTTAGTGCCTAAGGAGTTTGTGTTATTTACAGACCACATAGCCCTGAAGTATGTGAATACACAAAAGAAGTTGAATAGTAGGCATGCAAAGTGGGTATCATTTTTGCAGGGTTATACTTTTTCTCTAAAACATAAATCAAGAAAACAAAATCAAGTTGCAGATGCATTGAGTAGGCGTGTGACTTTGTTTACCACTATGGAAAATGAGGTGGTGGGTTTTGAAGCAATAAAGGGTTTGTATTCTTCTGATATTGATTTCAAGGATATTGTTGAAAGGTTAACTTGTCCATTGTCGACAAATGTAGGAGATGTTCTGGATGAATACATTTTACAGGATGGCTATCTATTCAAGGGATGCCAACTATGTATTCCAGTTGGGTCTATGAGAGAGAACATAGTAAAAGAGTTGCATAGTGGAGGATTGGCTGGGAATTTTGGTAAAGATAAGATGATAGCCTTAGTAGTAGAGAAATACTATTGGCCAAAGCTAAAAAGATATGTGGTAAGATATGTGGAGAGGTGTCGAATTTGTCAAGTCTCGAAAGGCCATGCATAGAATATAGGGTTGTATATGCTGTTGCCTATTCCTAAAGGGTCGTGGATAGATCTGAGTATGGATTTTGTTTTGGGATTACCAAAAACACAAGGTAATGACTCAATTTTTGTGGTTGTTGATAGATTTTCTAAGATGGTTCATTTTATTACCTGCAAGAAAACAAGTGATGCGACAGGCGTAGTAGATTTATTTTTTAGAGAAGTTGTTTGTTTGCATGGTGTTCCAAAAACCATTACTTCAGATAGGGACACAAGGTTCTTAAGTCACTTCTGGCGGACTTTATGGAAGAAATTAAGAACTCAATTACAGTTCAGCAGTGCCTATCATCCTCAAATTGATGGGCAAACAAAAGTGGTAAATCGGAGTTTGGGAAACCTGTTAAGGTGCATCGTTGGGGAAAATCCAAAAAAATGGGACTTAGCATTACCACAAGCTGAGTTTGCATATAATAGTTCCATAAATAGATCCACAGAAAGTCTCCATTTTCAATTGTGTATGGGAGTAATCCAAATGGGGTGTTAGATTTGGTACAACTACCAGTTGATGGCAGAGTCAGTGATGATGTCAAGCATTTTCCGAACATATACAACAATTGCAGGAAGAAGTGCGGAAGAAGCTGCAGAATAGTAATGATAAGTATAAGGAAATAGCAGATGTGCATAGAAGGAGAAAGGTATTTACAGTTGGTGAGTTAGTTATGGTATATCTGATGAAGGAAAGGTTTCCAAGAGGAACCTATAACAAGCTAAAGTACAAGAAGATTGGTCCCTACAAAATCGTGAAAAAAATAAATGATAATGCTTATGAGGTAGAATTTCCAGGGAATTTTGATATTTCTCCAGTGTTTAATGTTTTAGATTTGTATTCTTTTCATGTGAAGAAGACAAAAGAAGTGGATTAGATTCTAGATAAGAAAACAATGGACATGCAACATGGGAAATACAAAAATATTTGGTACATTGGAAAGGACTGGAACAAGAGGACAATACTTGGGTCATAGAGTGCGAGATTAAGAAGTTGGATGCAGATAAATGGAAGTAGTTTGAAGAAGACAACTTGCAGGAGCTGCGTTTTTTTCAAGCGGGGAGAATGATGTGCCAGAATTAATAGGAACTTGACAAGCTCATAACTTGAGCTCTGGGTGTCCGTTTGGGTCCGTTTTTTTTAAACCACTTGTTTCAATGAGAAGAATGTAGAGGCAACCCTCCCTACCAGTTGGGGCAAGTTTTTGACACGTTTTCGGGCCCTAAATCCACCATCTTGAGGCCAAAAATTAGGATTTAAGTTATAGTTCGGGTTTTTCCTATTTTTGGGCATTAGTTAATTTTCGTCTAATAATTGCATTATGAGTTAGAAAGTTGTAAATTCCTCTAATTTAGGGATGTAGAAGATGCGTGGCAATTTCTATGCTGTATGAATAAGCATGCAAACTTACTAAGAATAACAGGTTCTAGTAAACTGCTAAAAATACTAATTTTCGCCACCTAGAGTAGATTTAGTCAGAGTTAGTTAGAGTTTACTTGGAAACTCGAGTTGGGAGTTGTTTTCCTATTTAGGAAACATTTTAATTCATTATTCAATAATGAAGAAGGAGATCTATTTTCTTTGGAGTTCATATTATTTGTAATAAATCATGTTTGGTTAGAATTTGAGTACATTAAATCTCCTAGAACGTAAGATAAAGTTTGAAGGGCATGTTTGAGTAAAATAAATAACCTTAAGAAGATGTTCATAATGGGTTTTCCTAAACTATAACTATGTACTATAGTTGGAATCTTTGTGGTGTTTTGTCAAGAGAAAAGTAAATTGTCCTTGATGGGTGTTGGATGTTTCGTGTTGCCTATGTGGTCATAGTTGTGTCAGGTTGTTCAAAAAGTTAGTTGTAACCTTTTTTTCCTCCTATAATGTCATTCTATACTTCGAACAACTCAAAAAAAAATTATCCTGTATTTTTCTTTGTTGTCTTGTGTGTCTGAAATAGTGGGCGTTACACGTGGTATCAGAGCAGAGGTTCATGCTCTCGAACCTCTGGGCCAGATTAGAGTGGTGATGGTGTTACATGGTGGTGATGGTGTTGCATGATGGTGATGGTGTTGCATGATGGTGGTTGATATTGGAAGAGTAATGTAGTATAAGCTTGATGTGATCCATGTCGTAATTGTGATATTGTTAGTGCACATGTTGTGTATGTCACTTAGTGTGTAACTAATGGCATGTTGATGTGTTAAAGATGAGATTATTCTCTCTCCTTTTCAGGAATTCTATGTGAATTTGAGTGTGAAACACTATTTTTTTTTGTGCGGAAGAAATGTGATTTTTGATTCTGGATTGTTGGATCCTTCTGGCATTTGTGATGTGTGGGTATGTTGATATGTTGTGTACCAGGTTTGTTGTAGTGAACTGGCTTTCTTAAGGATGTCATTACCATTTGTGTAGAAATGTGTGTATTTCCATGTTATATGGTAGTTGACTGGATGTTGTAATGGTGTTCATCATAATTGTAATTCATGTGATATGTAATGAATAATGTCGTAAATTTGGGACATATGGTGAGTATATGATCCCTATCGTATGGTGATTGCACTTTGGGTGCAACATGTGGTGATGTGGTATGTTATAACTATGATTGTAATGTATGTGATATACCCTATATATGTACCTTGCTAAGGTGTTATGATTAATGTGTGTGAACCACCATTGTGTTAGTGATGTAGTTGCATGTTATGTTGTGAACCTTATGGTAATCGACTCGAGGGAAATTAGTAAAAGTGTATGTTTGGAGTGAGGAGATGTGCACCATGGGCCAGTAACTCGGGCTGACCTTAGGTTCAGTAGATGATGACCCATGCTCCTCCTTCTCTCTCTCCTTGTGGTTGTTGTATGGATGCAACCTAAGTATAACTATGGTTGTGTTTAGCCTTGTCAAAATGGTGGTGGGATGATTCAGATTGAGATGATGATAGTTGTAATATTGATAAGTTATTTTACGAGCTGAGGCTCAATGTTATGAGTGCTAGCAACTCTTTGAGTACCCCCTTGGTGGCCAGATAAAGCCACATAGTCATCATAATGTGTTATTCTTATATATGTATTTTATTCGTAAATTGAACTTTTTATGTTATTTCTGCAAGGAACAACAATTTTCTTGATTTCCATGTTTGAAATTTTGGGAATTTCCTTGGCTTTCGGTACTAACATGAATATTTTGAACTAACTATGGCTATTTGGACATTTTTTTCTTGGTTTTGGATCTTCTTTTAAATTTTAAGATTTTACCACCTTTCCCAAGGCTTGAACTTTGCCACTTGGCATTTGGATCAGATTGTTATGTTGGTTCTATTATCGTGATGTGTGAATTAGGGTCATGGGATGCACCATGGGATGGTTGTACTTATGGACCCACTTTGTTGTATGGGGTATGCCCCAAGGAGTTATAGATAACGAGAGGGTTGTCAAACCATGATTTATTATGTCACTTGGGTTAGGGGTGTCTAGAATCTATGTGCCTAGGGCCATAGGGAGATGGGCCTCATTGAGGGAGGCATAAGAGACATGAGGAGGCATAAGTGACTTGAGGGAGGCATATGAGATTTGTGTGCATGTGTGGTTGATGCTTTGGGAGGAATTCGAGTTGTTATGATGTTTTGGGTTGTGGTGTTATGATGTACATATTACTCATGTTAGTTGGATTTGTTTTGTGATGTTTTGGATATGGCGTTGATGCCCTTGTTGACCCTATATACATATAGTTGTTTCCTTAGTTATGTAAAATCTTCATCTGTTGGGAAATTAGAGTTTCCATGGTAATTAGTAATATACCATGAGGTAAATAAATGGGTAGTTTGTTATTTGTTTGTACGGTTTGGAGTGATTTGTGGGAGGATAAGGATAGGGATTAGATCCCATATATTGTGGGATGAATATCTGTATAAATATCTCTCTCAAAACTAATAAAATTGTATTGTTTTGATTGACTAAATTCCTTGATTTGGTATCAGAGCAGGCACCCTGAGGGACCTCTCTGTAATTCTGGCCTTGTTCTTTACAGGATCCTTTGAGTGTAGACCATGTCAATTGGTCCTATCATTTGATAGGCTATTATTTGCCAATAATTTTACAGTGCAGACCACTGTGAATATTGTTGACAATTTTTTTTTATTTTATTGGAGCTATTTTCTCGGTACTCGTAGTTGGAGATACCAGATTTACATTCTGTGTAAACATTTGCATAGGTGTATAGATTTGTTTGGCCTCTTGGCACTTTTCCACGTTCCCAATTGTAGCTTTGACCTACCATCCTGTCAACATCTCCATGCATTTACAAGTACAAGGCCGAGCCCCCTGATCGATCCATCAATACGATCTCTACTTTGAAGCGTCTGAAGAGTCTTTGGATCAAACTCTTTTTGGAAAGCTCCCTGAGCTTGATATACATCTACATGCATTGCGTTGTTTTATTGGATCGATGACTGTATTTATGCATTGCACTTCTCCATGATATTAATCAGTGATAACTTTGAACTGCGTAGCATAGTGTTTTTCTCATTTCAATTACTTCTCATATCGGATGTGCAATGAGATGGAGTCACACGGTGTCTTTATTCAAGCCAAGATGTCTCCCTCTGACACTAGATTCAAGACATCTCCCTCAACGTAGCAGATCTGCAGTGATCGATTCCAATTGTGCATTAAAGCGGATCTCAGGTGCACATGCGTGAGGAAAGATCTACAAGATTTGGACGTGTAGCTTTCAAATCAATGTTTTGGGTTGTTGTCTTGCATAAACTATTTTTGATCTGCCTCCTACGAATTTTGCAGACTTGACAGAGCTGGAAATAATATTCAATCTTCTCAGGATTTGGTCTGTAACGTTTTTTTTTTTAAAAAAAGGTTCATAATCTTTTAAATTGTAGAAAGTAATTAAAGATTACTTTCTTATTTTTCATTGGTGTTTGAAAAACCATTTGAGTCAAATCTTGTAAGGACGCATTTTCGGTTGAAACCGACGTTCACTTAGTTTATTTTTTAGGGAGGGTTAAAAATGGAAAAAATGAACCAGATAGAAAAATTCGATGGAAAGGATTTCCATACATGGAAAATCCAAATCCAATTGTTGCTGATTGAAAAGGATCTTTGGGAAATTGTTGATGGAGGATCGGTTGCACCAACAGATGTAGATGCACTCCAAAAATGGAAAGTCAAAGATAAAAAATCTTTGGCCATTATTGGCCTTAGATTATCCAAACCTTATCTACATCATGTAGATTTCAAAAAATCATCCAAAGAAATATGGGAAGCATTGAATCAATTATTTGGATCAAAAACTGACAATGCAGAGATAAATATGAAGCAGAAATTATATGGGTTGAAAATGGAAGAAGGAGGAGATATTGTATCTCATATCAGCAAGTTCCGCTCTCTAATGGCCCAACTGGATGGCATTAATGAAAAGGTGAAACCCAATGATGCAAAGGCCATATTACTAAATAGCATGCCCAAAAGTATGTCCAATATGGTGTTTACTTTAAGTAAACTAAATCCAAGCTTGGAGAGCATAATAGCAATGCTACTCGATATGGAAAGCAAGGATGATGAAGAAGAAGAAGCAGCATTAGCTAGTCAATCAAGTAATTCCTATAAAAGATCAAAACATATCAAAAACTATATATGTTTTTATTGTAGGAAGCCAGGACATGTTATTCTCAACTGCATGAAAAGAGAAAAAGATCTACTTGATGGAAAACTATCCGACAAGGCCATGGCTACTGAAGAAGATGATACTGAAGAACAAAACACACATGCCAATGCTGAAGATTGTTCAAGCGACGAGGATTATCTTTTCTAAATTGTTTGTGTTTTGTATCTACCCATGTCAACTCTAAGGGAGGGAATGTTGGGAAATTAGAGTTTCCATGGTAATTAGTAATATACCATGAGGTAAATAAATGGGTAGTTTGTGTGAGAATTTGTTATTTGTTTGTACGGTTTGGAGTGATTTGTGGGAGGATAAGGATAGGGATTAGATCCCATATATTGTGGGATGAATATCTGTATAAATATCTCTCTCAAAACTAATAAAGATGGATTGTTTTGATTGACTAAATTCCTTGATCATCTTTGGAATTGTGGAAATTTCAGGCTATTGTAGTATACTTGGTATCAAGTTTTTGTAGTACACTTTGTTCGAGTATTCTATACGTCAGTCTTAGATGTGTGACAAGTACTATGTTATGTCACTACTAGAAAGAGGGCTGAATTTCCACAATGTTATCCACAAAATAATCAATTTGTGGAAAAAATGTGGATTAACAACATTAAATGGATGGAGACTATAAGATAAACAATATATTTTTCACAATTTCATAAAGGTTAAATTCAATTTGTGGAATATTCATAATCCTATAATTTTATTGTGGAAAAATCACAATTTATCTACATGTTTTGGAAAAATATATATGTGAAAAAATAATTAAGGATATTTTAAATAAAATGTAGATCCGAGTTCCTAATTTCCACACCATTGTAAACTTCAAACACAAAATTTTAAAAATTAAAGCTAAAACTATTATTACACATTATCTAAAAAGACAAAATATATGGAATGCGGACAATAGGAACACTAATTAATTACATTTTTTCATAATCTACACAATACATTAATCTATAATGATTTTAATATTTTCAATTATTTTTAATAAAAATAAATAATCACATCATTTTTAAGAATTGATTTTATTAATAAAAAACCTAAAACTATTAAAAGTTAAGTTAAGTTGTCTATTATCCCCATCCCACTTTAATTGTTGAAAATCTACATTTCAAAATTAATTAAGTTCTTTTTGTTGAAAATCTACATTACAAAAATAAATAATGATAATAATGAGTAATGCAAAAATAAGTAAATCATAAATAATCTACACTATCCCAAATTCCAATTTACTATTTATGTGGAT